>CM040191.1:4562500-4790000 GCA_022606455.1 Callitettix versicolor | reverse complement strand
AAAGAACATTTTGAAACGTGAAAAATCAATCTTGGTACAAAAATTACTTTAATAATATCCAACAAAATTAGTTTCAAAATGGCATTCATCAAATCTTAAAAATTAATAAACATTTATTTATTCCCAAAATTCCATCAAAAATTGTACATAATATAATGCAAAATATGAAGGACTTATAGCAGGCATAAATGCCCGTAAACATTGTATCTAACTTTTTTTAAAATCTGAATTCAATTGAAAAAACAGTGTTAATTTAAAATGCGAAAATAAAACGATTTTGCAGATTTTAATGTATACCGTTAATTTTTCGCATATCGAAATATTCGTTTACGAAAAACGTTTCAAAGTTTTTTTGTTTTTTTTACTCGTGTTCGTTGAGTAAGCATAACAGTTGCGTGCCGTGATTTTAACTACTATCACGACCTAAATTTGCATTAACGTGTGCAACGAGTTTAAAACGATTACGCTGATTTTAGTTCGATGAATCGAAAAAACAATAATATCGTAATGGTTTGTTAAAATGGATTCGCAAGATTTTTAGCTCTAATTTTGGTCACGAGTGAAGAATCATAACTGAGGCAAATTTGAAACATTCAAAAAGTAAGTCAAAAACGTAAGACAAACCCTGATCTCAGTACTTTGCGGTTACTCAAGAAACGTAAATTTCTTTTTATTTTAAAACTATTACATTGATTGTAATTTTATATCAGCACATCTGCCCATATTTTAAAAATTTTTGAAAAATAATTGAATGCGAATTTGTGTAATGTTTTTTGCACCGTTTGTATTTTTATTTTCTTTGTATAAAATGTAATATATTATTACTTAATTACAAGAATGAAGAAATAAAAACATTATTATTAAGTTGGCAGAAGACTAAAAAAACAAGGCCATTTTTTTCTTGGTCGTGGTTCTTGGGAAAGTTGGGCGTCGTTTCGTATTTTCATTAAACCTGACCTACAATTCCGACACACTGATCAACTTGACTGTAAATTTATTGTAAACCTAAAAAGTAAAAATCTTGGCACAGCGTTAACCTAGATACTGCACGTGGAGTGACGTCACTGCACCAAGAGGCCATCCGTTATGAAGGCGACGCCGTTGCGAAATTTTAAATCCGCAAATATTTGCAACGCTATTGGCGATTGCGTTCAAGTGGAAACTGGAAAGCGACAAGCGTGGAAAATCTATTGAAAAGTTGTGTGGACACTAGAGACAGACTTACTTACTGAACATACATGACAGACGTGTGTGCATTGTCAACTTGCCGTTAAAATGTTAAATTAGTAAACGGATGGTTAAGTGTGACAATGTATTTGGCAAACGTTTATTTCTGTTTAAATTTATTATAATTTTTTCTCTCATATATCTGCTCTTGTGTTAGATCCTCTCATCCCAAGTCATGATGGAACAGTGTAAGCCGAATGTTGTTTGACTAATGGAGAGCTTAGTTTAAGTATGCGGACTCCGGATACCAGGCGATCTCTAGTTTTAATCTAGCCTTAAGCTAGGTATATCTGCTCTTGTGTTATATCCCATCATCCCAAGTCAAGGTAGAACATCGTTTGCCGAATGTTGCTTGACTATGGAGAGCTTAGTTTAAGTATGCGGACTCCGGATACAAGGCGATCTCTAGTTTTAATCTAGCCTTAAGCTAGGTATATCTGCTCTTGTGTTATATCCCATCATCCCAAGTCAAGGTAGAACAGCGTTCGCCGAATGTTACTTGACTATGAAGAGCTTAGTTTAAGTATGTGGACTCCGGATACCAGGCGATTTTTAGTTTTAATCTAGCCTTAAGCTAGGGATATCTGCTCTTGTGTTATATCCCCTCATCCCAAGCTAAGGTGGAACAGCTTTCGCCGAATGTTGCTTGACTATGAAGAGCTTAGTTTAAGTATGTGGACTCCGGATACCAGGCGATGTTGCTTGACTATGAAGAGCTTAGTTTAAGTATGTGGACTCCGGATACCAGGCGATCTCTAGTTTTAATCTAGCCTTAAGCTAGGTATATCTGCTCTTGTGTTATATCCCATCATCCCAAGTCAAGGTAGAACAGCGTTTGCCGAATGTTGCTTGACTATGGAGAGCTTAGTTTAAGTATGCGGACTCCGGATACCAGGCGATCTCTAGTTTTAATCTAGCCTTAAGCTAGGTATATCTGCTCTTGTGTTATATCCCATCATCCCAAGTCAAGGTAGAACAGCGTTCGCCGAATGTTGCTTGACTATGAAGAGCTTAGTTTAAGTATGTGGACTCCGGATACCAGGCGATCTTTAGTTTTAATCTAGCCTTAAGCTAGGGATATCTGCTCTTGTGTTATATCCCCTCATCCCAAGCTAAGGTGGAACAGCTTTCGCCGAATGTTGCTTGACTATGAAGAGCTTAGTTTAAGTATGCGGACTCCGGATACCAGGCGATCTCTAGTTTTAATCTAGCCTTAAGCTAGGTATATCTGCTCTTGTGTTATATCCCATCATCCCAAGCTAAGGTGGAACAGCGTTCGCCGAATGTTGCTTGACTATGAAGAGCTTAGTTTAAGTATGTGGACTCCGGATACCAGGCGATCTCTAGTTTTAATCTAGCCTTAAGCTAGGTATATCTGCTCTTGTGTTATATCCCATCATCCCAAGCTAAGGTGGAACAGCGTTCGCCGAATGTTGCTTGACTATGAAGAGCTTAGTTTAAGTATGTGGACTCCGGATACCAGGCGATCTCTAGTTTTAATCTAGCCTTAAGCTAGGTATATCTGCTCTTGTGTTATATTCCCTCATCCCAAGGTAAGGTGGAACAGCGTTCGCCGAATGTTGCTTGACTATGAAGAGCTTAGTTTAAGTATGCGGACTCCGGATACCAGGCGATCTTTAGTTTTAATCTAGCCTTAAGCTATGTATATCTACTCTTGTGTTACATCCAATCATCCCAACTGTTCGCAAACTGTTGCTTGACTAATGAACTCCGGATACCAGGCGATATCTAGTTTTGATCTAGCCTTAAGCTATGGTTTTAGAGCAGTACTGAACAGTTTTGTGAACTTTTTTAACCGTGATCTTTTAAAAAAAAATTATATAAAAAATCAGTGAAAACACAGTGCAACAGCTATCGTTCGGACTAGCGAAGACGATTAAATTTTAATTGATTTTGTAAAAAGCCTTGAAGTTATGAAGCCTTAAATAATATTAAAAGTAAAGATTTCAGAAAGTCGCAGTTAAAATAAAACTGCGAAATAGAATCGGGAGTACACTTGAAAAATCAGTAAATACACTTTCCTCCAAACGACAGTTTTCGTCATCTGACGACTCCTTGTCTTCCAAATACAAGAATAATGCAACGTCCAGATCGTTCATTCTCCAACGCAATCGTCTATCTGTTGATTCCATTGTCCGTAACTTCTTAACTTTACTCATCTGGATGGCCGTTTTATTACTTCCGCGGGTTCACGTCATATTACGGCCGCTAGATAGCGGCACCACTCTCTTAGGAAACCATAGTTTTACCTAAAATGTGGAGCTATATAAAGCTGGACATTTTATTTCCCCAGCTACTTGTAGATTACAAACGGTCAAAATCCACAAAACCCAAAACCCAGGAGGAATAGTAAAAGTGGATCTGCGGAGTGAAGGTGCAGGAAACTGGGTCTGTATCTAAAACCACAAGCAGAGAATTTCAGCACTGACTATAGGATCGCTACTGACCTTTAGACTTACAAACGTCTATCGGGAGCACAAAAACACAAATTAAGAATAGAAATAAACCTAGGAACGGAAGACCTCCAAAGGATAAAATCGTTGATGTAAGAATATAACCACTGTAAAGCTGCATTGACAGAGCTCAAGCGAACCGTACTCCAGAACTGGAGGACTGTCAGCTACGAATATCATACCACGGAGGAAACGTGCGTAGGACGGTTTAGGTAACTGCAGGTCATTTAATCAACGACAGTGAGGCTCTTGCCAGCAGGAGGCGAAGAGTGTTTGTCTTCAAGGAGCCTAAGAATCTCCAGCTGACTGTTCAAACTGATTGATTTTTTTTATACATTGCCTACTTAGGTCTACTGAACCTGAAGAAGCTTAGTTGCACAACAGGTTCTTACCATAGGTTGCCAAATCCATCTCACTACACGAAGCAAAAGAAAAAAGTTCACGAAAATCAGTCCTTTGATATTTTTTTTTATCTTTATGGTTTTCAGATCTCTGAGTCCAAAAATGATTTATTTCAAATTATCCGAATTGTGTTCATACTTCAAAGTGTTTTGCATAGTTTTTGCTTTGTAATATATTATTTTACTTCCTCTCTGAACGTTATGTACAGGTTTTTTAAACATTTGAATGATTTTTTTTCATTTTATACCATCAGATATCTTTATTGGAAATAATATTCTTGAAAATGTTACTGTTTGATAAAGCCACGAGAGTTGCGTTGTTTGGAAAAATAACAAGAATTAAGAAAAGAAATGAAAATGTGTAAACTTAATTATTATTTGTCTGGACCCAAAGAGACCTGAGGAGAAGCTGCGGCGACAGGGTTGGGCTAGGTACAAGGACTTTCGTCTAAACATTCAACCACTTATAAAGAGACATGTGTTTTCAAAACAGGTTGGCGCCAAGTTTGTTGCAGTTTTGAAGAAATTTTTGAACTGTAAGTTACAACAAAAATGTAATAAAATATTCTTGGTTGTCTGGCACTAAAACTAAAGGTAAAAATATTTCAAATCCATAAATGAATTGTTCGCCACGTTAATTGCTAAACAACGTATTTCATTTTAAAATCTTAAGTTGTTTTCAGTAGCAATTGAATTTGTGTAACCAAATAAGCAATTGAATGACTTACATAATCAAATAACAATTGAATGATTTATCTAATCAAATAAAAAGTTGAATGATTTATCTAATCAAATAAGGACTGAATGATTTAGTCTATCTAATCCAATAAGCAATTGATACGTTATCAAAATTGATAAATGAAACCCTTGTTCTTGCTTTAATTATTACCTATAACCTCTTCTCTCACTGTTCGCTACGATTGCTACTAAACATCTGCGTTATAATGCGATATTAATATCTCATCACGCAACTGTCTCGCTGACGTGATGAAAGCAAACTTTCAAGAAGTAACAATATCACACTATATAAACAAAAATTACATTATTATTGTTTTTACCAAAAAAATGAACCCTGACTACCCAGAATTCATAACTTTATTATCGTGCCACCGTAATCAGCGTTATAATGCGATATTAATATCTCAGCACGCAACTGTCTCGCTGACGTGATGAAAGCAAACTTTCAAGAAGTAACAATATCACACTATATAAACAAAAAAATGAACCCTGACTACCCAGAATTCATAACTTTATTATCGTGCCACCGTAATCAGCGTTATAATGCGATATTAATATCTCATCACGCAACTGTCTCGCTGACGTGATGAAAGCAAACTTTCAAGAAGTAACAATATCACACTATATAAACAAAAATTACATTATTATTGTTTTTACCAAAAAAATGAACCCTGACTACCCAGAATTCATAACTTTATTATCGTGCCACCGTAATCAGCGTTATAATGCGATATTAATATCTCATCACGCAACTGTCTCGCTGACGTGATGAAAGCAAACTTTCAAGAAGTAACAATATCACACTATATAAACAAAAATTACATTATTATTGTTTTACCAAAAAAATGAACCCTGACTACCCAGAATTCATAACTTTATTATCGTGCCACCGTAATCAGCGTTATAATGCGATATTAATATCTCATCACGCAACTGTCTCGCTGACGTGATGAAAGCAAACTTTCAAGAAGTAACAATATCACACTATATAAACAAAAATTACATTATTATTGTTTTTACCAAAAAAATGAACCCTGACTACCCAGAATTCATAACTTTATTATCGTGCCACCGTAATCAGCGTTATAATGCGATATTAATATCTCAGCACGCAACTGTCTCGCTGACGTGATGAAAGCAAACTTTCAAGAAGTAACAATATCACACTATATAAACAAAAATTACATTATTATTGTTTTTACCAAAAAAATGAACCCTGACTACCCAGAATTCATAACTTTATTATCGTGCCACCGTAATCAGCGTTATAATGCGATATTAATATCTCATCACGCAACTGTCTCGCTGACGTGATGAAAGCAAACTTTCAAGAAGTAACAATATCACACTATATAAACAAAAATTACATTATTATTGTTTTTACCAAAAAAATGAACCCTGACTACCCAGAATTCATAACTTTATTATCGTGCCACCGTAATCAGCGTTATAATGCGATATTAATATCTCATCACGCAACTGTCTCGCTGACGTGATGAAAGCAAACTTTCAAGAAGTAACAATATCACACTATATAAACAAAAATTACATTATTATTGTTTTTACCAAAAAAATGAACCCTGACTACCCAGAATTCATAACTTTATTATCGTGCCACCGTAATCAGCGTTATAATGCGATATTAATATCTCATCACGCAACTGTCTCGCTGACGTGATGAAAGCAAACTTTCAAGAAGTAACAATATCACACTATATAAACAAAAATTACATTATTATTGTTTTTACCAAAAAAATGAACCCTGACTACCCAGAATTCATAACTTTATTATCGTGCCACCGTAATCAGCGTTATAATGCGATATTAATATCTCATCACGCAACTGTCTCGCTGACGTGATGAAAGCAAACTTTCAAGAAGTAACAATATCACACTATATAAACAAAAATTACATTATTATTGTTCTTACTAAAAAAATGAACCCTGACTACCCAGAATTCATAACTTTATTATCGTGCCACCGTAATCAGCGTTATAATGCGATATTAATATCTCATCACGCAACTGTCTCGCTGACGTGATGAAAGCAAACTTTCAAGAAGTAACAATATCACACTATATAAACAAAAATTACATTATTATTGTTTTTACCAAAAAATGAACCCTGACTACCCAGAATTCATAACTTTATTATCGTGCCACCGTAATCAGCGTTATAATGCGATATTAATATCTCATCACGCAACTGTCTCGCTGACGTGATGAAAGCAAACTTTCAAGAAGTAACAATATCACACTATATAAACAAAAATTACATTATTATTGTTTTTACCAAAAAAATGAACCCTGACTACCCAGAATTCATAACTTTATTATCGTGCCACCGTAATCAGCGTTATAATGCGATATTAATATCTCATCACGCAACTGTCTCGCTGACGTGATGAAAGCAAACTTTCAAGAAGTAACAATATCACACTATATAAACAAAAATTACATTATTATTGTTTTTACCAAAAAATGAACCCTGACTACCCAGAATTCATAACTTTATTATCGTGCCACCGTAATCAGCGTTATAATGCGATATTAATATCTCATCACGCAACTGTCTCGCTGACGTGATGAAAGCAAACTTTCAAGAAGTAACAATATCACACTATATAAACAAAAATTACATTATTATTGTTTTTACCAAAAAAATGAACCCTGACTACCCAGAATTCATAACTTTATTATCGTGCCACCGTAATCAGCGTTATAATGCGATATTAATATCTCAGCACGCAACTGTCTCGCTGACGTGATGAAAGCAAACTTTCAAGAAGTAACAATATCACACTATATAAACAAAAATTACATTATTATTGTTTTTACCAAAAAAATGAACCCTGACTACCCAGAATTCATAACTTTATTATCGTGCCACCGTAATCAGCGTTATAATGCGATATTAATATCTCATCACGCAACTGTCTCGCTGACGTGATGAAAGCAAACTTTCAAGAAGTAACAATATCACACTATATAAACAAAAATTACATTATTATTGTTTTTACCAAAAAAATGAACCCTGACTACCCAGAATTCATAACTTTATTATCGTGCCACCGTAATCAGCGTTATAATGCGATATTAATATCTCATCACGCAACTGTCTCGCTGACGTGATGAAAGCAAACTTTCAAGAAGTAACAATATCACACTATATAAACAAAAATTACATTATTATTGTTTTTACCAAAAAAATGAACCCTGACTACCCAGAATTCATAACTTTATTATCGTGCCACCGTAATCAGCGTTATAATGCGATATTAATATCTCATCACGCAACTGTCTCGCTGACGTGATGAAAGCAAACTTTCAAGAAGTAACAATATCACACTATATAAACAAAAATTACATTATTATTGTTTTTACCAAAAAAATGAACCCTGACTACCCAGAATTCATAACTTTATTATCGTGCCACCGTAATCAGCGTTATAATAGTTTATTATTATGTATGTCGACATTTATTTATAAACGTTAATTACTTGGTAGACTTAGGTTTTCAAGTAAATGAAATATAAACGAAATTTTTTAAGGATAATTTTGGAAAGGTTGAACGGTATTTTTTCGTAACAAATTTATTCACGCTGTTACTCAAACCCGTATTTTTTTGAAAATTTGAAATTTTTATGGTAAAATTGCACAAATATGTTGTTTAAAATACTACAGCCACATTAAAAATTTAGACAAAATAATTTATATGACCAATCACGTAATCATAAAATGTATGCTTCATGATTTTGAATTTTCTGTTTGAAAATCTATGAAGGTTTTTTTAGTTGAACATCTGTTAAAAACCGTATTCTCAGATTATTGCAAACAAAAATTTTAATTATTTTTAGTGTTTTTATAGTTATTATTTTATCAATATTTTAATTTAATTTAATAAAAGATTTAATAACGAATTTAAACTTTGTTTAAAACTTAATTTAAAAATTAATTTTTACCTTAAAAAGAGGAAAATAAATAAGAATTTTTGTAAAAAATACGTCGTTTTTTATCAGGTTTTTGAAATTAAAACTGTACTTGAGATGTCCCTTGTTTGCATTCAGTTAATGTAGTATCAAATTTGAGTAGAAGAGCTTAACCAGGATTAAATACCAGAACAAGACTTAAAATCTCATCAGCAGTAAGATGAAATAGAAATATGTAGGTATTCACATAAGTAATACAGGGGTCTACCGAATACCAACATTAACACAATTACCAGAGGCCTAACAATATAGGCAACGATGAGACCTGCTGATTAGGTCTGCCCATTGGTAAAATGAGACCCTCGTTCCCTTGGGCCAGCGGGGAGCGGCGTAAAAACTACCCACAAACTTCACCCTTGTCATCGTGAATAATGGTCACGTTAGTTCGAAGCAGGTAGAACTTTTTAGCTGTCACGGTGGTTGCTAAGGGAGAAGCTCTGGTAGAAAGTGTGTTTTGATTTGACGACTTTGTGAAAACATTAGCGTGAGAACCTATTAGACAAATTTAAACAGTATTTCAGAAAAATATTCTTATTTTAGATATTAATTTTAATATTTTTATTTTATTAATTTGCCCTTCAATAGGTACTTAAAATTGCAATCTCAATTTTCAGAATCGAAAATAATCTGGTTAAAATAGCTGATTTTGAGCCTTAACTGTGTGATTTTAACTACATAGCTCATTCCATTTTCCTTGACAGTGACGAACTTTAAAGCTTACAAAGAAATCTTAAAGATAATTTAAAAGCGCCAAGTAGGCTGAAAAAACTTGCTAGCCGCAAGTTCAATATATTTGTTTACTCTTAAGTAATATAGAATGTGTCCTAAAGTAATAAATTAAAAAGTTTCTGAAAATAAATTTATAATATCGGTTTTTAATCATTCTCTTGGACAATTAATATTATTCCATAGTTTGTAATTCTATTTTGTTCTGTAATACAGAAGAAAAATATAATTTGTTTACACAAAAGTTAAAAAAAAACAACTTCCAAAATTTCTCTAAAATCATAGGAAGTTAGTTTCTGGTAAACTGTAAACGTTTCAAGTATTAAAAATAAACGTTTTACGTTCGTTAGGAGTTAAAATATTTATCATACGAGGTTTTGTGGAAGTGTGATTGATTATTGTGAGTAAAACCCTAGCGTTACCTCTTAATCCTTTCGATTGTTGCGTTGCGTTGATACCTTTCGAAGTACAATAGCTTCAATTAAGCGCTTATACACAGCATTTTTGTCTAGTACAAGAACAAGTTTTAAAAGTATGAATCAACTTAGGCCATTCAAAGATTGTCATAGATTCAGTTCTTTGAGCGAGAACTGACCATATGACCAGTATAATTTCGTTTTCACTAAACTTATTTATATAAATCAACAACACCGATTCCCGATGACAGGTTGGTTGTGGTTCACAGATGGATCCATAACAGATGGTTTCTTTCTAAATCTGAGAAAGAAATCGGTGCTAGGATTCATAGTTTAAAGCCATAATAAACATCAGCATCAATTTAGACAAGGATTGCATCGTCTTTAAGGTAGCGGCGTGTGTTTTGCTCGTATATAAGTCCTAATTAATTTGAAGATGGTTTACAAACCAAAGAGTTTACTCTGTTAGCCAGGCTGTGCTACAATTCTAGATAATGATTGCTAAAGACATCTTAATCAATACCACTGACATAATGAGGTCTTCAAATTCCAGTACAGCAGAATTTCAGTGGTTATAAGAACCTTCATGCACGGAAGAGAACTTCTATTTCATTAATTTCTACAGGATCAGTACGTGACTTCCCTTGCAGTATGAAATGATCCTCTGCACTACGTTTGACGAAGAATATTAACTTGAACCTGTGGAACAAATTTAGAAGGAAGCAGCAAGCAATCAAAGAACCTGGTTGACGGTCTCAACATGTGCCTAACATTCAACTTCTACAACTGGGAAAGGTCAACTGTGACACGTAAGAAGTTTGATTACAGGACATTGAACGCTCAGGAACATATGAAAGTCGAAGGTTATTATCACGTAGCTTGTCGACTTTGTGGTGAGCTGAGCTGTAGTCATTAATTGCGAGGCGCTCGAGTGAGCCAGAAGTAGATAACGAGCTTTTCCGTATTCAGTTAAGGGTGAACCGTGGACACCGTGAGAACTGTACTCGGGCTGGTCAGTACCATTAGACCACTGTTATGAAAAAGAGCATCTCGCCCGTCTTAAAAAACGTAAACACAATTGATGAGCCCAAGTAAATTAAAATAGTAATGCATATAATTTTTTTTTCAATTCACTTCATTAAACTGTACTAATAAAACACGCAATTAATTAATAAAGCATATATTTTACTTCGATACATTTAAGTTCCTGTTCAGTAATTTTCAACAAACGTTTAATGATTGTTGAAACAAAACGAGATACATTTCAAACGCCAGAAACTTATCAGCGATGAATAATTTATTAAAAGAAAGTAATATTTAATGAAACCCCGAACTTGTTGAAATTGTTTCAAGGACAAGCCTCGGTCGTGACCGGAGAGAAGAGGAGAGGCAACAATTAACACCCACTTCTAAATCTCCCTCCTAACCTCCTCTTCAACTATTTTATAAACAATAACTGTGATAATCAATAATCGTTATAAATTCAATATAAAAAGTTTGATTCATAGCATCGGCGTGAAATTATAGAGACTTGGATTTATAAAGCATTGTTATTTATACGCTATTAGATGGTATACAATGATGATTACCAAGTGTGATAAAAACCAGTTAATATTCCACGCACTTATCCTGGACACGTTGTGTAGTTTATTTAAGGACACACCCTCTTAGGATTTCACGGTTTCCTGCACTTGAAAAGGACCAACCACCCCTTGTGCGTTTGTTATGTTTTATCCGAAGGAAGTTTCCTTTTTGAATAAAATTAAAGGAGCACTCGACCCAGACTGGTTTAATGGCCAGACAATATGGTAACCCACGTAGGCATGCTACGAACAGTGATATCAACCTAACAGCAACAAATTCACAACATATGTTGCTTGGAACTTTGGGCTGATGTTTTCTTATATTGAGTCAAACTTGTTTCTTCCACGGTTTTCTACACGTTTTTCATTTAAAAGTAGGACAGAACGATATTTATGTATGTGGGAAATCTACTTTGTGATTGAAAACATTTTTATGACAACTCCTAAAACACTTTTTTTATGTTGTGTTCATTTGTTTTTATATCGATAGAGACGGTGTTAGTTTTATTGCCTTACTACTCTACAAAACATTCCCAAGAATAATTTATCTACTTGCATTTTTTGTTAATCTGATTTCCCCATCATAATCAGCGCCTTAATTATCCTCATCAAATTAGCATCTATAATTTTTTGAATCCTGTCCGCTGTTAGGTCTATTTTCATATTTCCAATGGCAATATTTGAAATGTTTATTTATGCTGCTTTTTGCTGATTGCGATAGTGAAATCAGACATTTTCGTATAAGATTAAGACATTAATTCTGCTAAGTAACAAACCTCCAAAGAATTATAATATCAAACTATACAGGCTATGGGACCTATTTATATAAATTTTACGACTTATGAAAACACAATCTAGAGGTCAAATCCAGCGATCGTTTCGATATCCCGGCTTTAGGCCTTATCAATATCCATTTAAGTTCTCTAGTAATATAACATGAATACATGATGAAATGCACCAACTTTGTGACGCTAACTTTCATTTCCGTGACCTTGACTTAGACTAAAATAATTCCCTGCGCTTCTCCAAGCCAACAATATTTATAGACATGCCCACACTCGTCCCCCGTCTAGCTGTCTGTTCTGATCTGCTCTATGTATCATAGATTTTAATTAATACAATTTATTATCTAATTAAACAATGGCCTACAGAAGTAAACTAATATATCTCTGTAGAAAATTTCATTCAGTCTTCTAAAAAATATTGTAAACAATTCACTTTACAATGTTAACATAAAAACATGTTTGTTTGTTTACAAAATTGTGTACTTTAATGCATTTCTAATCCAAATTCAGTATACTTCAATCTGTGACTTCAGTTCGTCTATGACCAAAATTTGATGAGACTATTTTAAGAACATTGATTGTTGTTAGTTCCAGAACCAAGTTTCCGGAGCAGTTTGTGAAGTTAAGTTAAAACATGATCGGAATCTTTTAAACCGATTTAAAAGTTGGTTTGTTTATTTTTTAAGGTTTATCTTGCAACTTATGCGTACATTCTTTTTGTCCCTAGCAATGAGTCACAAGCGTGTGCATTGACACACATACAAATATAGTACAGTACTTGCTTATAGCCTACTTCTTATAGTAAGAAAGTAAAAAAAATGAAAAAATGTAAACTTAAGGTAGCCCGCTCTGAGATAGTTCACACATGTAAAAAATGAGCACATAAATAAATGTTGGACAAAAAAACTGGGAAACAATTGTCAGTTATACAATGTTATGATGTAGGGGCCTACTATAAAATAAAATATCAGCTGAGTTAACAATTGATTGACCGAGCGAAGCGAGGTTTCTGTTTCAATTAGACCTTTCGGCATTTAATTTGAGCGTTTGTTACGCAGTTTTGTTCAAACGAATTGACCTGTTGTTTTGAAATTTGGTACGGGAATACCTTGTATAAAGCCCGAACGACGTATGTGGAAGATTTTCCACAACAACTTCCGTTTCAAGATTGCTGCTGCCTCTGATTTACAATAAATAGTGTACGCAGTTTTGTTCAAACGAATTGACCTGTTGTTTTGAAATTTGGTACGGGAATACCTTGTATAAAGCCCGAACGACGTATGTGGAAGATTTTCCACAACAACTTCCGTTTCAAGATTGCTGCTGCCTCTGATTTACAATAACTAGTGTACGCAGTTTTAGCCAAATACATTCACTGATTGTTTTTAAATTTGATACTTTTTTTTTGGTGTTTAACGTCCGACTATTATGCACACTTGGGCTAATGCAGACGATGGGATGATTTATTGCGTATGAAAATGCCAAGCACTGGCCGGGAATCGAACCCGGGTCCTCGGGGTGAAATCCTAGTACGCTATCCACTAGACCACCGAGGCGGCTTAAATTTGATACGAAGGTACATTGTATAAAGCCCAAATGACGTGTTGTAACATCTTTTCTATTTACTTCCGTTTCATGATGGCAGCCTCTGATTTAACGATGACAGGTGTAGGCAATTTTAACCAAACGGATTGGGTTATTGTTTTTTAAATTCGGTATGAAGGTACCTTGTATGAAGCCAGAGTTCAATGTTGAGAGTGTAGTTGCTGGATGTTTCCTGTAATAACGGCTGAACGGCAAAATCTATCTAAAATTTTGACTGCTTGATGGAGGAAGAACATACAATTTCAAATAATGTTGGTCCAGTAACATTTTTCGTAAATATTACGGTTCCCGGTTAAATTGGCGGAAAAGCTATGAGCGTTGTTGTCTCTGTATATTAATTAAGAATATACTGTGAGATCTACTGTTTTCTGAACTACTGGTTATAAAAGTATTTTTATAATACAGAACACAACACATGCGTCCATATATTAGTAAGCTTAACAGAATGTTCTTCATAAAGTAAAATTATGAGACATAAGGTGGAATAGTTCAATCCACCAATCACTTGTACGTGTTCTTCAATAGAGCGCCATTTTACAAAAGCTAGTCCCACACGCGTTTAAACCGCAAAAATAGATTTCAATTCATCCACGTCCGATTATTGTTTCAGAGAAAATTGAAAAATTAACGACATATCCTTTCCGTGACCCGAGGCATTTTGCCAGCCTATTATTTGGAACGCTTCGGACTGACTCCGAGCCATCACGCGACGGTAGCGTAATGACCCGCTCCTCTCTGCTCCGAGGATGAGGCGATGAGCTCATAGTGTTATTGTTGACTCATCACTACACAAGCCCGACCGATCAGCTGTTGCCTTTGAAATCATTTCTAAAACAATCACAATTAATTTGTAAACATTTCGGCTTTACTGCTAAAACGACACAATTTGTAGTGGCGACCTATTTTACCAAAGTGATATCATCTTGTTTTTGTTTGGTGGTCTTTTGTTCATTGTTTAGTAGAACAAATACCGGCATTAGTAAAAATACAGTAGTTTTGTTCTTCAATGAATTAATTGTGTCATTCGCTAATCCTTAATTCGTACTTAAAACAGGAGGTAAAGGAACTTACAGGAAAACTAAGTGACCTAACTTCTACGGCCGACCCGAGATATCTGATTACTTACAACGCTGTCTTACAATATAATAAAATTCGCAAAAAAGCTTTATCATATTTATGAACAAACTGTATGACAGTAGGCCTATATCAAGAGTTATTAAATTCGGACAAACTGAAAATATTTTTTTAATTTTATCACAAACTTAGGTTACAGTCTTTTTGTCTACGAACTTAAATATTTTATCTAGAATTTTCACTCGAAGTATTTTAGTTAAACATTACCAATTTAACCATTCTTAATTCATTGGGGTAGTTTTATTTTTTATTAATTAGTTATTTTTTTATTAACAAGGTTAAATTAAACAGGTAAAACCAATTTGGAAATACTCTGGAAATTAGTGCAAAGCATGTTAAGAGGTTTTAGAGAAAGTAGAGTGGTATGTCGATATTTTAATGGAAATACACGTCTTCAGGTAACTTATGTCTAAAAAAGTGGTTTTAACATTGATTTCTGTCGTTACGTTACTCGTGTGTCTGGTAAGGAACATATTTCGAAAAACGACGCACTTAATTAACGAATTCTTAGTCAAAAATGAGCTATTTAGAGCGGCCATCATGGTACGACCCAGATCCGGGATCTTGAAATAAGCGCTGATTCTGACCAATAGATCACTTTTTGAGTGGTCGTTAAATTCGTAATAAATTATATAAATTTTAACGACCCATAAAGAAGTGATTTATTGAAGTGGCCATCGTCGTAACATTCCAATACCATGATATACCCTTCCATCTCAGCGAGACAGCTGCGTGCCGCTATAATTTTGAAATTATTAAAGTTTCTTATAAGAAAAAGTGGGCCAATATATCTTCCCTCACAGAACTCTAAAATGAGGGCAAATTTAATCAAAGAGCCTTTTGCGAACTTTTAAAGTGTGTGAAATCTTTTTGTTATTATTCTTCCGCAGGGCAAATACGAGTATAAGGAAGGGTGTCCTTTATCAAATTTTACTTTAAAGGTTTGAAAGTTTTTTTAGGATAAAAACATCTCTGTAAAAAAACCAGCTTCAGTGACTAAAACGTCAATAAAATAAATTTCACTTTGATTCGCTCGCTTTGTAAGTGCTACAAATGTACAAATACATCGCATATTTTATTACATTCGTTTCACAAAAAACGGGCTCATCAGTGTTGGTCATAACTCGATAATGGTACCAAATTTTAAATAAAAAATTTACTGTTCAAGAGTAAACCAAAATAGAAACAAACCAGTTGAAGTTCAGTGTTTTCTTCTACATTGTTTTTCAATTTACTCCCAAACCGTAGTTTTCCATTTCAAATTTACTATACCAACATGAATTACGTTTATAACAAAAATTTTATCAAAATGTGTAACACAGATTTAAACAATTTCCACATAGTTTCCTTACCTGATTTTTTAAGTGTAGGCCTATATCTGTACATTTTGTTTAGATACTTGCGCAAAACCGTTAGGAAGAATGTTAGGACCTAAATAAAGGATATAATCGTCAAAATCGATTTTTTGCTATCATTATTCTGTGTCTATTACTGGTAAAGTGAATAAGTAAAACCGTTTAAAACTTATTTTATTTGTTGGTGTTTGAAAATTTTAGATCTGAAGAAAATAGTGAACTTTTTCGAATCATATAAAAATTACCGTCTTCCAGTTGGTCGTTCTAAATGTTGGGCAAGTGGCGTGAGAAGACTGCTAGCGCTATCACTCGACCTAGTGACAAACTAAATATGTTCACTATCCCCATAAATAAACATTATTTCTTTGAAACCTAGTCTGGTTGCTAAGAAAATGCATACGGAACACTTTTTTTATTGTTTATTTTGTAAATAAGACAAACGTTTTGTACGTCTTATACTTTTTTTACACGATAGTTTTCTTGAAATATTAAAACATGTTAATATTAAAGTCAAATTTTTGTTTACACTGAATATCGTAATCATACTTTTGTAAAGTTTCAGTTCAAACTGTTTTGGAATTCAAATGTTTGAAAAATAATATTGTGAACGAAATTCTCAATACTTTGCCCTATCTACGCATACTTGATAATACAAAAAGCTCTGAACGTTTATAACCTCAGTCAAATTTTTCCGCCGTTGAATCCAGTCAGAACCGATTCGAAGATGTTAATCGCGGCCATCTTCCGTACAAACATTTATTAAAATTCTATGAAGCGGCGCGATGGCATTCTAAATATTTAACCGTCTTAAATTACTTAAAAAGCGCATAAATCTTAAAGATCAATGCTGGCTGTCTCGCGTTCGAGACGCTCGTAAAACAAATGGAATTGTGTGTTTGAGAACAGAAACTACATTAAAATATTCTACTCCGTGAACACTGGACCGGACTGTTTTCCATACAATAGGCCGACGTCGGGCCGGTTGTCTGTGTCCGCTGGCCTATCTGATCTCGGTCGTGTAAATGATGAAATCAACTACGGTTTCTTTCCGAGACGGTGGAAAAAGTTCCAATTATAATAAAATTTGTAAATGTTTCTATTTAGAGCGGGAGGTTAATTGAATTCGCTTCTGGTAATAAAGATCTGCTTAAGATAACAGCTTAAAGTTATTCAGCTGTTCATCGCGGCCGCAAAGCGACTTTACAATTAAAAAAGTCAGTTGAAATGATTGCGTTCAATTTGTAGTAAACGATTAATTGTTATTAGAACCGTTACTCGGGATAAAAGGATTTATTTTTAACTGAGTCACACTACTTGCTCGTGACAAATATCTGCACTCAAACTACAAAAACCTTTTGGGTTTCATCACATTTAAACTTTTTTTAAAACATTAAAATATTTTAAATTCTGCAAGAGTTCAACAAATTTATTCACTAAAAAAACTGACAATTTATAATTAAAAGTATTAATTATGTTGACAGTAATTCAAAACTACAATTTACGAAATGATTATTCTTAGTTTGGCTAAATAAGCTGTAGTTTATCTAATACAAAAACATTTGCAAGATAAAAATGGACGATAATAATCAAAAAAAGTTCTTTTAGCTGTGTTTTCGTACTTCTGGAAAATTATCAAAACTAGTTAGGGTCTATTTGATAAAAAAATGTGGTATACGTTTTTGACAATTGAAGGGTTTTTTGACTAAAAAAAGGTTATGAGAATAACAAAAAATGTTATCGATTTGTACAAATTTTCATAAAAATTTGTTAAATAGCAATTTTATCAAATTCCACGCGAAATTTCATCAAAATTTGTTAAATAGTTTTAGTCTTCCGATATGTGCAAAAACAGACCGATAGACATCCAAGTATTGTTTTACCAGCTTTACCACTTTACTGAAAAGTGATATATCTATAAATATCTTAAGATCGAATTGCGGTATTTGTAATTGGTAAGCAGAATATGCCTTTTTGACATTATTCGAGTCGTAATTATCACCAAATTTTTGTGTTTTAGGAATTTGATTTGGAGAAGAACAATTTAGATTTCACTGAAGTGTTTAACTGAAGGCCTATATTCATGCCTATTCATGCTGTCAAAAATGTTTATCGCCATTTAAAACAGCTTGGATAAAATCTTATATCTAATGAAATTAATTTTAAACCATTTGTTGGATGTCCAGACGGATGATGAGTTTTTCACGTCGGTCGAGAGAATTCTCAAAAAAATGAAATTTCTGAGGAGAAAGTGGAATTATCATGTTCACAGAAATCAATTATCTGGATATCGACGGATTTCAGAACGTTCACCATAGAAGGTTTAGGTTGGTTACCTCCAAAATTATCTTATCGTTTGCCTACAGTTTATAATACCAGAGTGCGCTTTATTAACGTAGTTTTAAAATTTGTTATTTATGGTTGGAGTACTAAGTTGTCTGTTCCGATTAATGAAATGGTGCTTGTAAAGTTTCTGATCATGTTTTATTTCAACATATTTCGCAGAGTCCAGATGTAAAAAGAAATATTTAAACAAATTGTTTATAGAATGAAGTAAACTAAATTAAACACATTCCCGGAAATATCCATTTATTTGTACCGAAAGCGTTACGCCAGTCGAACAATGTTGCAAGAGTTTTTGCATATTAATTCAATCCTAATTGATTCGAATCGCATTGTTTAACACAAAGTTATATTTGACCAATATAAATACTGTATTTACTCCACTAGATTTGTTTGTCGTATCAATTTTTATTATTGTAACTAGAGCGCAATAATTTGTTGTGTGATGCATTCAATAAATCAACTTATAATGGAACAACGTTATTTCAATTTGCAGTTTTGTTGATTAAGCGTCGAATATTTGCACCGAATTACAAATCAATTAACGCTAAATTAAAACTATTCTGATTAATTGCAAATGTGTTCAGTATTTGATTATTTGATGTCAGCCTGCCGACTGGAGTTGATCTAATTATTTCGGCGTATTAACGGATCGGCGTTGCGTGTTTGTAATTTCATGACTTTTTGATTGGTGAAAATGGTTTTTAAATGTTTCAAAATAACTCAATAATTCTGCTTTTCCCGTATTCCATTACAACAATTCTTCCAACTGTTCTTATTTATTACGTTTGTAGCTTAAAAAAGATATGTCCGCTGTGCAAACGTATAAACTGTTTATGAAAACAAAATGGAAGATTCAAAAGTCGTTTATTTATGTCCGTACCAATGATTACAAATCATTTTCACAATGTATTTGATTGTTCAGGCTTTTAGAAATTTTGAAAGTATAATTTGAAACGAAACGAAAAAACTTATTTATTTATTTTTTTAATTTTATAAAAGAAAATCTGAAAAACAGAAGTAGTTAACAAAAAATTAAAAATACAATATTTCGAATAGTCGGCTAAACGGATCCCAATTTTACGGAATTTGTATTTAATGGACAAAAAACCCAAATGATACATTTTTTTTAAACTTTAGAAGTGGGAGATAATTCTGTGTACCTGAATCTAAGTGTTAGGTCATCGATGGTTGAACCTGTTGCAGTAGAAGCCATTGTTAAACGTAATGTATCGAGATTTAATAAACCCAACCGTTTAAAAATGCATTACATTTTTTTGTGTATAACTGAACAAAAACACAATAAAAAGCAGATAAAACAATAATTATTATTAACAATCAGGTCACTTATAAATTCCGCCTTTATGTAACGGACTACCCCCTCAATACTGTCCGTTAAACAGAGGCTTTACTGCCATACACCTTTTGTGCATTATCTTTCTTTACCTTTTCGCTACACGAAGTATTAAGGAAAAAATTGACCTTGAGTTTTTTATGGATGTATTCTCTAGTCCAAAGGGCACACGTGTGGTTTGATTAAATTTGACATATTTACACTAGAACCATTTTTATTATCTTTAAGAAATTTTAGTTTTCAGTATTTTCTGAATCAATTAAAAGCTTGAAAATTATGAAAACTGAATTTATTTGAAGACGTCACTAACGATTTTCATCCAGTGCAGTCCTAAAGTAAAATTCAATAAAGTTTGGTACGCTATATTTAAAAAAAATTCCATTGTTGTTCGGTTGTTACCAACAAAAAACTAAGTAAACAATATAATTTTCAAAAAAGATTAATTGCATACTGATACAATTTATCTTATAATTTAGTTCATTTGTTGAAAAACAAAAATAAATCATGGTCGCTTTCGGAGTTCTTTAGAATGCTCACTTCCAGCTCTTTTGTAGTGAAGCTTTTAATGAGAAGAGTGAATAGAAAAAAGTATGCCGAACAGAAGAATGTAACGGAAATATGAAACGAACTAGCAAACGGATTTCGTCTGTGTCTTTTTATCCACGTTTTCGATAAAAGTAAACACGTGTTATATGAAAACATTGTGTTGCTTTGGTTTCGGTATTTTTTCTTAGTTGAAGAACACGTGCGCGTTGTAACCGTTTGTAATAAATACATACGAAATTAATATAAACGTTTATAATAATTGTTGTTAGTAATGTTAGTTTTTAACAACATAACCTCAAACTTATTATAGCCTATCAGCTGTTCAATCAAATCAGCTGATCGTTACAAATTAATATAAAACAATTGATCTTTTACTATAACTACAGTAAATAATAGCCTATCTAAGTTACGTTTACGTATATTTTTTTAAATAATTATATTAAATGACTTAAGGAAGTTTGTGCATTGTTTTTGCAATATGGTTCCCTTTTTTCCTTCGTATATATATAGCCTATATATATATATATATATATATATTGTCTTGTTCTCTAGTTTTCTACCCAATTTTCCTACCTCTCTACAAACCAATACTTAACTTATATTTCTTGTTCATTATTCATTTATCTCGCGTATTTTTAAAAACATTTTCACTACCTACTTTCTCAATCATCATTAATCTATGCTGCAGTTTACACACAAACAGTCTCAGTACAAAGTCAGCACAAAAATAATAAATATTAAGTTTATAACATTGTTTAAATTATTTTCAACCAGTTACGTATATAACCTTAAAAGCCGGTCGTTTTGGAGAACGTATAATAAGCCGCTTTCGTAACTTCAGATTACGCTCTCCTGGCCTGAACATAGGCAGACTGTAAACTGTATACCAAGGTTTATTTCAACATGAAGCTAAGTTTAAAGACCACGCCGAGTGACAATGGCCTAAAGGCTGTCCTACATAGAAATGAAACAATTAACACAATCTTTCTGTACTGGACTTATTTCATTAATTTAAAAACTAACCTACTAATTCCCTTTTACTGTAAACAAGTATATGTGTAATACAAATTACGCCATTCTTTATTTCAGCTGTTTTCCCTTTTCTGCTAAAAAGTGAAAATATAAATACCAATAAAGACTGAAAATGTTGTACATTTAAGCCTGTGAATTGAAACAGCGAAAAGCTGAATAAGCTGTACGTGGATGTAACGGTAGGACAGATCGACAACACTGGTTCCAACCATCGCTTGGACGGGTTCTATAGCCTCGTGCTACACGGATGCGAGGATTTAAAGTTATGTTTTAGAGGAGTCTGAAGGCAAAATATACATTAAAACCATTTTCTCAGCAAATCCTGTGTACGACAAGACGATGGTATTTTCTATAATCCGTATACCACAAGCGAAGATGTTCTTTTGCTATACTAGTTTCTCTGCATCCATGGCGAAATCATATCAATGTGATTATATAATCAGATAACTTAAAAAGCAACTTTTTGCAAAGAATACCATGGGGAAAATCCTATTTTAATGGATCGAACAGCAAGCGACTGTCTTCGGCTGAGTGTTGTAATGAACGCGTCTTCGTTCTTTGATTATTCGGCCATAGACGGACGGATTAACAGTGCCAGTGGACTGTTAATACTTCCGTTTAGAGTAAACAAAACTCAAACGTAGCTTTCAAGCAACGGGATAACCATTTTGATAGCTAAAACCCTCGAAAATCTCGGTTGAAAAGCTATAGACAAATTATAGCAGCAACGATATAAAAACAATCGCTGCACACAGCTGATAAGATGGAAACGGAGTTTTAAAAGAAATTTTACAATTAAAATTTAAAAAAGCAAGTCTGTTCTCTGGCTTACTTAGGATAAGTAAGACTTACTTATCCTAAAAATCTGGTTTAATTGTCGCCATCAGCATTCTGTATTTTTTAAAACGAAATTTGAAATTTGTATTTGCTAATTTACGGAGATTTAAGCTGATTAGGACGGTGAAAATATTTTTATAAAACAATTTTAAAATTGATAAGTTTGAATCAAAGCCGACCAACACCATTTAGCGCTTGTTTCAATGTCCCGTGTCTGGGTAGTACTACGATGGCATCTCCAATAGGTTATTTTCAAATGGAAATTGCTTAATAAACAAATGACAGATCGGCAATAACAGCTGACTGTTATGTTTGCAATAACCTTTACAATTTGCTGTTTGGCCGATGTCTCTATCCTCTAACAGCCTTACAGTCAAATACAAATAAATGTCACCGTATTCAAACCAACCTTTGCTGTTTTATGCGTGTCGTAATAACTGCAAAGGTTATGGCTTTACGATAATAAGATAACTATCTTCTCACTCATACAATCGTAGCCAATTACTTAACGATAAATTTACAATTTATTTTCTTTATCTGTAATAAATTCTAAGACGCTGAATTCAAGCCGTAGTATATTTATCTTTCGTGACCGTGATTATGTTCTCAGTGTATTCTGTTTGTGGCACTGGCAAGTTTTTTATTTATTTATTTATTTTATTATTTTTATGTATTAAGTTTTTATTTGTGCAGGAGCAGTTTGTAAGCACAAACACAAACTGTTACACTGAACGTACTACACTTTGCAGTTTAAGATGTAGACCATTCAAGTAAAGTTGTCAGCGATTATATACGTTAATAGGTTAAGATAACAGTTTGGCAAGCAAGTAACGGTGACTGAAGACATGATAAACCCGACCACTATTCCACGCCTTTATGTGGATGCAATTGAAAACTTGGTAAACATTTTATTTTTAAGACGTTTATTTTTTAAAAACCGTATTCGCCGCCAATCGTTTGTTTGCCAAGTTCTCTCACACTTAGTCGCGCACGCCATTGTTTGAATTTGAGATAATAGCAACACGCAGCTGTCTCGCTGACGCGATGATGGAAGCTACCAAAAGAGTAACAATACAAAATCGCATAAACTAACACTTTAGTATGAAAACATTTTTTTAACTTAACAAATGAAATTAATAATAAACCTTGACCACTGTGAAATTTATAACCTTTTATTTGAAAATCTGGTTTTAGCATTGTAAGCAACGTTAAAATCTGCTTAAATTAGTATTTAAACTTTTAAAATTACTTTGAAAATATTAAACCTTAACCATTAGGTTTATTTTAGTACATTCAGTGAGTTTCGAAAATTTAAAATTATGACTTATGCAGTTTTAAATGCTTATTACGATAATGAAATCTAATTTTTTTTAAATATATAAACATTGTAAATGTCTATAAGATTTTTTTGAACGAAAACGATTGAACGGATATTGTTGAGTAATGATTTTCTCTCTCTCTCTCTCTCTCTCTCTCTCTCACACACACACACACACACACACACACACACACACACACACACACACACACACACACACACACACACACACACACACACACACACACACACACACACACACACACACACACACACACACACACACACACACACACACACACACACACACACATACATATATATATATATATAAGTGGTGTTTTAAATTACTTATAGCGAAGCAAGAATCAGTGTTCATTTCATGGCCCTCGTTTGGATTTTATTATAATGGCCGTTCATTGAACTGACAAAATATTATGTCATAATAACAATAACAATTATCCTTTGGCCAAAATACTATTCTACCTCTGGCAAGGCCATATTAAACTATCGTCATGGCAAATACGACGGGCGTTCTTAAAAAAAAATATTTTACCTGGTCCTTTAGCCAATGGCAACGATATCTTCAAGAGAAATTCATAAGTATTTTAAAAAGCCTGTAAGTCTCTCAATTTGTGCTATAATTAACGATTCTCTTAAAGTGTAAAATTCAAATTTCGTAATTTGTAGAATATACACGTTGATTCCTGCAGCGTTTTTTTACGTTAGGTTAGATCAGTTTTGTTACGTTAGGTTAGTGAACACTATAATTTTTTTTGGTATTCTTATACAAAAAATTGTAACGAATTTTTATTATTATATGAAATTTTCTAGGCCTACTGTAATTTAAAGAAGTGTTTTCAGTAGCTTGTCAGGATCGTGTGCCTCAACCATCACGACCATTTTACAAATACACTATTAAATGTTGAAGTCTTGCGGATGAGTCACCGTCCACAGAACCGTAAAACATAATCAGAACGGTGTTTGAGTGTTTGATGTACAAACAGAAAAACTTGTTTAGTCAGCGCCTGTTTAAAAATGTGTCATACGTGATAGAACTAAGACAGCAAATCCAAGTTCAGTCAGGTCATCAACATTTGCATAATCAACAGCTGGGGTCCAGGGTCACTTGTCCAGCAGATCTCAGACTAACAACTTCCCGATTGTTAATGCTGTATTTTCTCTCGCAAGGAATTTTATGATCTTTTGAGATTTTCTTGTGAAAATAATTAACAATCTGTCAATCATTCACCTGCCATCCACAACCTTTGTCTTCTTACGTCTGTCTGTCTCTTAGAGTCAATGCTTTTCATTTGAACGTGACCTTATCTCAAGCCTCGTTTATTAATTTTACTCAGTACCACTTATTATATCTTCCACGTTATCTCATATTACCTCTTTCTTTACATTATTCTCAGACACATACCTAAATGCTTTTCTTATTCAATTTTAATTTTAAAACTTTTCTCCGTTAATGTTCAACTCACCTGTTTGTAAATAATGACTAATTATATTTTCTGATTTACATATTTTAGGCACACTCTAATACAAAAAAAATTAATATTTCTTATTAAGTAAATAAATTATACAGTACAACTAATTAATTGTTTTATAATTAATTTAAAACTGTATTTATTTACAACACTCTAATTTTATTCTGTTAAGTATGAAATTGACCCTCTTTTAACTTTAATGTTTTCATCTTGTTTTTTTCCATAACTCTTGTTCTCTGCCTTCGTTTAGTTTCGAATCAGCTGACGTTTGTAAGTTATTAGTAGAAATGTCATTGCCAACTGTTTCTCAAAACCAATTATATATATATATTTCTTTAATATGGAACTTATTTCTTATAACAGATATGTTTTCAAAATATTTACTAAAATTTGAAAAGTCTTAAAACTATAAAAACATTGTATACACTAAATTTATATTTATATCTTTTGTAAATTTATATTACTGTGAACAGTGTTATGAATTTCAGTGGCCAAAATGTTAAGATTCAGATCCATGATCAGAAAAGCAGTAACCACTGTTAACACGTATTGAGGGGGTTAAATTTTAAGCTAAATTTGATTCAAACTTCTCTTCGAGAATAGCGTTTAAAAAATTATTTACTATCAAAATCTGATTTCACTATGATTAGAGTTCATTTTCGCAGTTTTTTATTTAATAACATTATCAAATAGTTATTACAAATGAATCTTATAGTAAGTTAATTCCTAATAAAATTTAGAATATTTCTATTTTAGCGTAGAATCAAATATATTTTACTCTAATATATTTGTAACAAATAAATAATTATGGTAGCTGTATAGAACTGTAAAGTAGAAAAGTTTTCAAAGGTAACTAACTTTAATCATGTTAGGTATCCAGTTAACAATACCATTTAATATGTGAACGGTATGGTAAACAATAAGTCAAGTTAACTTTTATATTCTGTGCGTCGAAAGTTTTCCGTCCGAAGAAATAACCGGTCACAGATACAAGTTGAACACGACCACTAAATATTCAACACTATAAATCATAGAACTACAGTTCAGTAGCTACCTGTAGAAGAATAGGAGACCGATGATTGGCTGTAAGTTGGAGCGGTAATTTGACTGTCGTGACCGCCGAGTTGAATAAACCGATGCTATGTTCAACCAATGACATTTTATTCTCAAGGCCATAATTATATATAGTTAATATAGCCTCAATAAGGTCGTGTTGAATGTCAAGGTTATTCTTGGGCGATGGTTCAACGCGCAGGCGCAACCGCGACAATACCTAGCTTTGTACTTTCACGACGATTTAGGCTCTAATGACGTATTCACAGCTGTTGTGTCAGCTGATCTTTGGAACAGTTTCACGGGTTTCTCGCATGCTGTTTCACCCTTCGCTTTGTACTTTCACGTCGATTTAAACGTTAATGACGCCAGTGCACAGCTGATCGGTTTCAAGAATACCGTGTAGCCGCATCTCGTGGTACACACTACTGAAAATATACTTAACGTTGCTAACTTTCTCACATCATATTTTCTAGCTTCACATTTTATTAAGATTTAGGTTAATCTGTGACAGTTACTACTTTCCTTCACCAACACTTGAATGTTATAAATGCGCTCACTTCACGCGATCGTGTATGCGCAAGTTTTGGTTACTTATCTTGTTCCAATTACGCTTATACAATGTAACACATTGAAACAAAAATACAGTGTGTAGATAAATAAGAAACACTGTACTTACGACAATAACTTTCTCGGAAATGATGAAGCAATTTCCAGCAAATGGCAAGCTGTAGCTGAAATAGCTCTTCTCGGAATATTTTCAAATAAGTTCAAACCGAATTCCGAGAAACGCATGTGCGAAAAAAACTATAGTTTTTGTTTGTTATAAAACAATATTAGTTACTTGTTACACAGAATTCAAGAGCAGATAAAGGCGTACGAAAAAAACATTTATAAGTGATAAAACCGTAATAATTAGTAAAGAACAACAAATTTGTCAATTATCGAACTTGTATAATTTATTTTTTTCAACTAAATTTGGAGTTCATTAATTGTTTAATCAACTTAATTAAGAAAGTCAACTTAGACATCGTAAAATATTATTATGTTTCGAAAATAATCAAGAATTGTTTGCCTAATTTAACTTCAGACGATAACCAAGCAGTGAGTTATTGCTTTTTTTCTAATTTTAGATTTTTTGGACGCATTATTTATTTAATGTTCCAAATTTACAAACAAACATTTTATACAAAAATAGTAACAAAATTATTTAATTATGTAACAGAGGCATTAACTTTTAATGACTTTTTAGACTTTTGGTCTACTGTGAACTAATTATTATGATGTGTTTATATTTTTTATAAATATCACTAAAAAGATATTATTAATTAATAAAAAGAAAATTAATGTAATTTTCTTTAGCCTATTTCTGTTAGAAATGTTATTATTTTGTTGAGTATACTCATTTGTCATTCTTAACTTTGTCAGTTTTCATTTTTTTTACGCATTTCGAATTACCGTCATTATCAAAATTTATTGTTGTACTTTTAAATGTATAAATTTTAAGTACGTCAATACGTTTTTCGTAAATATTAGGTTATGTTAGGTTATGGTTAGGTTAGGTTTAGCTATTTAAGAGTACAACAGAGCTAATCTCGGTCATCATTTACATCAAGTAACCGGTACTATATCAAATAATGTGAAACTGTCAATATCAGTTCCGTATTAAATAACCAAGTACTGTTAGGTTAGGTTATGATTAGGTCAGGTGTACTTATTTGAGAGTACAGCAGAGCTGCTTGATCATTTAAGTCATATAATCTGGAACAGTTAATATCAATTTCGTATTAAATAACCAGATACTGAATATATTAGATTAGGTTGGGTTATGTCCAGCTATTTAAGAGTACAACAGAGCTAAGCTCGATCATTATTTACATCGAATAATCTGTACTACATCAGATAATGTCGAATTGTTAATACCAGTTTCATATTAGGTTTTTAATACCAGGTACTGAAAATATTAGGTTAAGTTAGGTTAGGTTATGTTATGTTTAGATTAGTCCTACCTATTCCAGAGTACAACAGAGCTAAGCTTCTCATCATTTACATCAAATAATGTGGAACTGTTAATATTAGTTCCATATTTAATAACCAGGTACTGAATGTATTTTCTAACCCTCTGTAAAAACCAGTTTGGTTCTTTTTTCCTCGTATAAAATATTATGGTGAACATGATAAAAGACTGCCTTAATATATTGTTCGTTTTTACCCATTTTATGGCAAAACGAAGTAATTTTCTTTGTCGCTGGAGAACTAAAACCTAATTCTCTAATTTTAACTAAATTAGTGTATGTGTAGGCCTGGTTTGTCTATATCTCGAGGCCAAAATCTAAACTGTATTACTATTTCGCTATAGGATTGTATTGACGATAATAGAAGATAATTTCACCAAGGCTGAAGCCTGAACTTACGAAAAAAAATTATTAATTATGAAACTGAAAATGCTTTGTCTCTAATTAAATCAAAACAAATATTTGATGATGAAAACGACACCACAATGGCCGCTCTTTTCCAATATAAGTTTGCTAAAACCCTTTTATTACACAAAACATTAACCTGAATCCAGTCACTAATTTCACTGAAAAGTTTTTACCCTGACTGAACAGTACCGTATTTGATTTCCTAACAAACACAATACTTGCAGACTTGTGTTTGATATTTCTAAAGTCCAAGATTAAAGAGAATTACAAAGTCACCCCTTCTCGGAACAGTACACGGGCTGGAGATCAACCATATTAGTAAGTTTTAATTAAATTGGTTCAGGAGTTCAAGAGTTTATAAAGAACCCTCTTCTTCGGGCAGTGGACTTGCAACATTCTTTTGTCAAAGCGAAGTCTGTTTCCGAAATATTTGATAAACCGTTTGTCGATTTAACAGTGACGTTATTTTAATTTTTTTTTCCAGTTGGTATAATGTTTATCAAGATCTGCTAGTTACGATAACATATTTCATTTTACCTTCGTTGATAACTTCGAGGTTATGTTCCTTTACAAATAAAATACACACATATTAATCATTATTTTGGATTGAAAACAAACAATTTGCATTAAGTCTTCGTTGATAACTTCGAGGTTATGTTCCTTTACAAATGAAATACACACATATTAATCATTATTTTGGATTGAAAACAAACAATTTGCATTGTCTTCGTTGATAACTTCGAAGTTATGTTCCTTTACAAATGAAATACACACATATTAATTATTATTTTGGATTGAAAACAAACAATTTGCATTAAGTCTTCGTTGATAACTTCGAGGTTATGTTCCTTTACAAATGAAATACACACATATTAATCATTATTTTGGATTGAAAACAAACAATTTGCATTAAGTCTTCGTTGATAACTTCGAGGTTATGTTCCTTTACAAATGAAATACACACATCTTAATTATTATTTTGGATTGAAAACAAACAATTTGCATTAAGTCTTCGTTGATAACTTCGAGGTTATGTTCCTTTACAAATGAAATACACACATATTAATCATTATTTTGGATTGAAAACAAACAATTTGCATTAAGTCTTCGTTGATAACTTCGAGGTTATGTTCCTTTACAAATGAAATACACACATCTTAATTATTATTTTGGATTGAAAACAAACAATTTGCATTGTCTTCGTTGATAACTTCGAAGTTATGTTCCTTTACAAATGAAATACACACATATTAATTATTATTTTGGATTGAAAACAAACAATTTGCATTAAGTCTTCGTTGATAACTTCGAGGTTATGTTCCTTTACAAATGAAATACACACATATTAATCATTATTTTGGATTGAAAACAAACAATTTGCATTAAGTCTTCGTTGATAACTTCGAAGTTATGTTCCTTTACAAATGAAATACACACATATTAATCATTATTTTGGATTGAAAACAAACAATTTGCATTAAGTCTTCGTTGATAACTTCGAAGTTATGTTCCTTTACAAATGAAATACACACATATTAATTATTATTTTGGATTGAAAACAAACAATTTGCATTAAGTCTTCGTTGATAACTTCGAGGTTATGTTCCTTTACAAATGAAATACACACATCTTAATTATTATTTTGGATTGAAAACAAACAATTTGCATTAAGTCTTCGTTGATAACTTCGAGGTTATGTTCCTTTACAAATGAAATACACACATATTAATCATTATTTTGGATTGAAAACAAACAATTTGCATTAGTTACATTTTTATGTCTGTACAATCCTCCTTTTTAGACAAGAAAAAAGCAAACTAACCTTAAAACTTACGTAAAGTTAAGAAACCTTGAGGTAAAACCAAACAATAAGTTTTACATTAGTTTTCATTTCGCATTGTATGTGATGAACAACAAGTACATAAACAACTATTTAAAAAATCAAAAAAACGTCTATAATTGTTCTTTTTGTAAAAAATGTGGCATTTGGAGGACTGGTCGACTGAAGTAAAAATATAACCAGTTTCGTGCTTGATGAACTGGGTATATATAATGACGTTAATCATAATTTAAGTACTTATTATTAAGTTTATTTATATACATAATGTTAAAAAAACAATCTTCTATGTGCAAGATATACATTCAACTGTAGGCCTAAGTATTCTAACATTTTGTACTAGGTTTGTTGGATATGTGATATACCCACGCTAATTATATCACGTAAGCAGAGATCATAGCACTGAGTCAATTAAACTAAGGACGAGGAATTACTATTAACGGCAAGGGAAAAGTTTACGACAGTTTCGAACTTACGATCTTTAGGTGCGCATATTCAGAGACCCATCACACTGACCAACTCTTTTAGTATTTTAGACACACCTATCCCTGAGGAAAGGAAAGCAGTATAATAATACATAGATAAGCGATTGTAAGTCTAAATAAATAGATTGAAGTACCATCTGATAATAAAAAAGCTTTCTTTAACATGGTCTTCAACTTGTTTGAGTAACGGTTTTGCACATTTTTAAAATTTCGAATTATAAAAGTAAGCATGCTTTTTAAAACTCTAATTCAGAATTAGAAAATGTTTTCGCTGCATGAACAACAATTATTTTCTCTAAAGATATTATTATTTTTAAAAGATGCCAAAAAAAAAAAAATCTGAGACAAGGAAGAAGATATAGTGAGTACAACATCTGTTTCCGATGTTGCCAACTCTTCTATTCTAAATTGCCAACTGTTGTAGCTGATTTATCTTATCTTGTTGGCCGTGGCAGGTTTTTTTCTGTAGTTTACGATTGACTTTTGTTTGCGCCGAGAAATAGCTGAGTGAATTATAACAATAAATGAAATATTGTGTACGTTATATGCAAAATAAACTCAGCAAACAGTTGTCCTGCTGTCGTGATGAAAACTGATTTCAAAAAAAAAAAAAATATTTTTATCGTATGATTTTTTGGAAAATCCAATTTCACAATCATAATCAGCATTAAAATCTGCTTAGCGTTTTAAACCTTCAAATCGATTGGATAATAAAAAAAGGTGCACCCTGATCGCCAGATTGTTTTTCTTGTTTATTTCCAAAGATTTTATACATTTAAAATGTTTATTTATGCAAATCTTGACGCTGATTACGATGGTTCAATTAGACTTTGTAAGGGAAAAAATTATCGTTTTTTTTAAATTTAAAAAACCCGTTATTTTGAAAGTGTTGAACTGATTTTACTAATTTACAAACGTGTCCAAGCTACCGAAATCGATTTTTGTGTGCCAAATATGAACCAAAATCGGACCAAAATTGCAAACATGAGCGTGCTAACACATACACACAACACACACACACACACACACACACACACACACACACACACACAAATAAATAAATATATTTATTTATGTACCGATTTATTTATTTATTTACACAAAATTCTTAACATCTCAAAAAGAGATCAATAGGTCAGGAACTGCGTTTATTTCAAGGTCATTGTCTGGGACTTACAATGATGACAGCACCAAAATGGCATTTTCCAATTGTAATTAGCTGATTAAAGAAAAATGATGAGCGGAAAGTAGGATGCTAACTGGTGTTTTTTAAAGATCTCTAATGTATTATTAATCATTTGGAAAACCCATGCGGGGTTGCAAAATTCGTTCAACAATAATAATTTAAAATTTACACAAAGGGAAATGTTTTTGGTAGTGAATACACAGAACTAATATTTAAAATACCAAATCATTTTTTCAAAAATAATTCTAACTTAAATTCATTAATGTCTTTAATCATTAAACTAAATAATTCCGTTATTTCCCTTCGTACGGTTTGACGAAATGTTTGACTGTATACTAACATTTCCAAAAACATTGATTAGTTTATTCCGTTTTTTATGTCTATCTCTTGTCTTTTAATACAGTACAATAAAGACGAAACGAAAATTAGAAACGGAAAGTATTGACCGGAAGAAAAATATCAGCTGATTATTGAAAAGCTGTACACGACAAAATAAATATTATCTACAGTTAATCTCGTTTAAATCGTGTAATGTAAATATAAAAAAGTGCTACAAAAAGTTGTGCATTAATTAGATGCGAAGTAATTATAGTTAAAATGTATTGAAATATTAATTTAAAGAACATTTAATTAACTATAAATCACTCACGTTAGGCATACGAATGCTTTCAACACCTAAATGTGCGAAAGTATTAATCAGTTTTAATTAAATTAATTTTTCATACGAGCGCTCCGTAACACACTGTAATTACAATAATCAACGCGCTATGGATTAACTTAACTTGCTGAACAGAAAAACAAAATAACACGCCAAGTCCTTTCTTTTTTGTAAAAATAGTTTCCTTAAATAAATTGGTTCGTATTTAATTACGCGAAGACATAATTTGATAATATTAAAAAATAGACAGTGAAATAATTATAGGCATAATTGTTTGTCAAATTACATCGCTGTTTGTATTTTATATAAGACATTATTTACAACTCTGTGTTTTTACCTCAAAATTTCCTTCCATAACCACAAAATAAATTTTTGTGATCTATAAGGACATATAGAACGTATTATATGTCACCAGACAAAAGATATTGGAGTAGTCGTCATGGTAAGACCCAGACACGTCTTAAAAGTGGTGTGTGTGCAGGTTCGAATCTAGTTACGTTTTGTTTCGTCCATCCCCCGGTTTGTTTAAAGTACAGATGGTAAACCAAGAAAGAAATGTTTAAATTAGCAATTTAAAAAATTTTCAAATTCAACTGACAATGCAAAAATGAATCTGGTGGAGTTCAGGGTTTGTTTTCGTATTTCAAAAGAAATTAGAAAATTTTAATGCACATTTTAATGTTGATTATGATGGCAAAATCAGATCATAAAGAAGATAAACAGATTTTCTTTAATATTGACAATTCTTGGTAATCTGATTCATTACGTCATCGAGAGTGGTATACCTTGATTATTATTTTTTCAGTTGTAAGTATTCTGTTCTATTTTAAAAGGTTTTATTTTAGGTTGTTTTTTTTTCTTTTTAACGTCCATACTTTATGCCAGTTAGACTGATGAGGACGAGGGATCAACGTTAACGGTGAGGGAAAAGCAACGGGAGTAACTGCGGCTTGAACTAAGGTGCGCAGTTCGGAGACGCAGCTGACTAACCAGTGCTTTTACACGTCGACCACCGAGTCCCCAGGTTAGGCAATTAAGAACGAGAATGGATTTACACTCTTGAAATTGTTTGTTTTATTCTGTATACACAAATAAAGGCAAATATCCGGATTAAAATAATGACATGAATATTAAGTGTATAAAGTATTTTACGATCACGAATCTATTAAGTTAGGTTACTAAACGAAGCAAATACAGATAATAAAATGAACCGACTCGGGTCGCCTACGATCGCCATTTTAAGAGCCAACACAGTGACAGCACCGGACAATCTGCACTCACTGCTCCAAGGACTTGTTTTTCCATTCTCGGAACTGTTCCGTTCTTTATATCCAACTATTTTATTTAGTTTTGTGTCGCGCGCAATACAGTAATTCTCAATATGGAATATTTAATTAGTTTATTTATGGCCTTCGTGCATAACAAGTGCTTACCGAGGACCCTGACCTCCGTGATTGCTGCGGAACCAGTCTCCATCTCTGCTGTCCATCTTACGGTTTTACAGTTGTACAGGGCACATTTATTAGAAGACGACTATTCCTAGCCAACTGCAGAGTTGTCAAAACTTTATCATATGTTGCTTGAGTATTTATCGCCGAATGGTAGAATTTAGTTCCACCTGCATTTGACGCCTGACGCTCTTGGAAAGGTCATAAAACGCGTCTACATAAAGCAATATGTTTCTTGATCAATAGATTTTTTTTAATATATTTAATTTTTTACCGAAAACTTATAATGTTAATTTTTGTTCTTGGATTCTAACATTTGCGGATTTTTCAAGTAACGGATTCCCAAGTAACTGATCTTAGGACTACTTTATGTTTGTTACAGTAGGGCCTATTACATACGAATTTTTAAAATTTGTATTCTGACCCTTTTTTTGTTTTAATCTGCCTAACTTGGGGGGGTGAAAGGCAGTAATGATGTATTATGGAAAACATATATCCTCTTAACGTCAGAATTCATCAAGAGAATTCTCCTAGTCTCTTCGGCACAATCTACCAGAGATGTTTCTGTTAAACTGAGCAACCTATTGGAAGTTTGGACAACCAATCACAGCGGAAAATTGGGATAGTGAGCTGATTTATGATGGGGGCTGAGAACTTAAATTAAGTTTACGTAAAACTTTGGATAAAACTGCATTGAAAAATTTTAACGCAGGTGGCAAACTAGGAACTGCGGAAAATTTATCCTCTATGGAGACAAGTCCAACGGATTCTAGGGGTGGAGCAAAAATTATCCCTTTGGAAAAAATTTTAAATTATTGCAATCTCCTGGAAGGAGCCTGGTCAAAAAATGACTGCAAAATTAGAAAAAAAATAAACGTAAGAAAAGACTGAATAAAATAATACTTATAGTTAGACAGCTAAATAAAGACGTTTTAAATCTAAAAATGGTGAATTAAACTCTGAAAACCATTCAATTGTCAAATAAAAACGGAACACAACCAAAATCCAGCTCGAAGAAGATTTGCGACGTAGTAAAGTATAGATTACATTGTGCTGAAGAGTACCATACTTATGAATAGAAACTTGCTAAAGAGACTGAATGATTGAAAATAAAACAAAAAACATCAAGAAAAACAAAAAATAGAAAAGCTTAAGTTTTCTAGAAATTGAAAAAAATATGATAAACCATCTATCAAAAGTGTTAGGAAGGAAGAACAAAATAAGGTATTGAAAGAAAATCCACTACCGCCAATAAATGTGGTTGGTATTTGCAACAGTGAGAGAACTATTGGATAAGGATAATAACAAGATAATATGATTAGATTCCTTCAATAATGATGTTTGGAAAATCAACACACCAGATTCAAAGGCTTATAGATTCCTAACAATCAGCTTGAATGAAGAAAGACTTCAATGGTATACATACGACGATAAAAGAGATAAGCCCATCAAAGTTATGATTGGAGAGTTTCAATAAGATGAGTTCTCTTTTATAAATTATTTCATTTTCATGTTTATCTAATAGTGTTTTCTTAATTAAGTTGACTGCATCCACAACTTACAGTTCAACCGGTTGCTGTAACTCTTCTATTAAACCTTCTTTGGTACAGATAGGGTGAATACTTTTAACAAAGTAGATATAATAGGTGAGTTACAGCAAAACGTTGAAATGAGAATAGTGGATGAAGTCAAAATTATTAAAAAAGGAAACCTATTAGATAAAGATGAAAATTAAATATTTCATAATCTTATTCATGAGTGTCTAGATTGAGCCCTTAAGAAAATCCGCAAACCTAATACCTCAATGTAAAAACTTCCAAAGTTTCAATCATACATTAATGTGTTGCCACAAAGAACCAAGATTTGTAAAATGTACTAAGAAGCATGCTGTTTATCAACGTACCACTAAAATGTGTAAACTATGGACGACAACATCTTGCCAGCTGTAGAGGATGGGGAAGTTACTGTGGAATTACAAAAAAATCGAAACAAAATCAGCATGCCTCAAAAAATATAGGCTAGAAAAGAAGCGAAAAAAGTGTTACTTTAAAAGAAGAAAGTAAAATTAGATCATACGTCAAAGTTGTTCAGTCTAGACGGTTAGGGAGGAAGGCAAATAATCGACTAGAAAAAATATTAAGGAGCTTGAGGCTATTGAAAAACATTTCGACTCTAATGGAAGGAAATCTGAAGATGTGTTCATAAATCTTGGAAATATAAATAATTATTTTAAATAAATGACCGAAAGCATAGCAAAAAAAACAAGAACTGAATTTAAAGTGCATAAAAAGTATTGGTTTCTGGAAAGGCAATTCCAATTGTCGATTCACAATAAATTGCTTAAGCAAGTTCTAAAACCAGCATGGACCTAAAAGAAACACTCCTGGGGATGTACAAACAAGTCACATGTATAATCCAAACATTCCAAAACAAAGTCCTGTGACGTATTGCTGACGCGCCGTGGTATACACGAAATGACAATCTGCCAAGAAATAAAAAAGCAAGCATTGAACACGCATGAACTCCCTGAGGTAAGACTACAACTAGACTTTCTGATTTGATGAGTTAATAGAGAATAACCACTATGAAACACATCTCTTATAAATATTTCTTATTTATGAAATGTAAATTATGAATGGTTTTCATTGGTGGCTTTAAATCATTTATTTTCTGAATTTAACACCACAAAATATAGACTTAAGATGTTTTCCCCTCACTATTACCGAAAGACAGGACTACAGAAAAATGTTAAATTTCAAAACTAGTAAAATTTAAATCTTTCTGCTGTTAGTACCTCAAATGAATAAGAAAAGAGGAACACCATTAGATGATGGAGTATGGGAACATAACTCATGTAAAGATGGTGGTGGTTAAAGACGAACGAAAATGAGGAATAATTTACGAAAATCAATTTGTTGTTGCTATTGTTGTATTCTTTACGTTGCTTTTATTGTTGTTGCTGCTTTTTATTGTTATTTTATTACTGTGCTGTTGTTGCTGCTACTGTTACTGCTAACACTATTATTTATTCCTTCTGTTGCTGTTATTATTTTTGTTAGTGTTGTTTTATTTTTCGTTGTTGTTGTTATTTATTTCTTGCTCATACTATTTTTTTGTTTCTGTTGTTGCTGCTTCAAACGTTTCTTTTTGTTGATTCAGTTGTTTTGTTTGTTTGTTTCTGTTATGTGTTGCTACTTTTGTTATGCTGTTGATGGTAGATGCTGCTGTTATTGTTATTGACGTTGTGTATTATGACCTACTGAACTAACACTTAAACTTAAAAGATTTAGTTTTATATTTTTATATGTTTCCCTTTGTTGATATTCTAGTTTTTCTTCAATAGTATCGAACGAACTTTCAAGGAGAACGTAGCGATCCGTATATTTTGTCAGTTTAGGTGATAAACTTTTAAATGGTATTGACTGAATATAAAATTATTTGTGTCATTTTGTTTTTCATTATTTATGTGAAATGCTAAAAACTCCACCATCTTAAAATTATTTTAAAGATGAAAATGTCCAGTTTTTTGCTTGTAATAGAAACAAACACATGTCAAACAGACAATTTACTTTTATATTCTGTTTCAAAATCAGTAACACTTCAAATGATAAATAAAAGCACATTAACACTTTTTGTGTAACATGAGTTGTTGATCCTCTGACTTGACGAGATAAAGAGCACCTCCAGCCCAGCTGGAGCACGAAGCACGATAGCAATGGCACAGCCCAGCTACGAAGCCGGAGGGCATGGATCACGTATTTCACTCCAACTGAAGGTCAGGCCGGGAACACTTCACGCAAGCAGTGTTTTACCTGGAAGACAACCTTCTTTCTACACAGATTGCAATCTGCAGAAATCGATTGATTGATTTATGTCTTTATTAGAGAACGGCGGTTTGATCGAGAGATAGAGAAGTGGACTAGCTTTTTATTTTAAAATAATTTCATCGCGAAAGCAGTATTTGGTTTCTTCTGATAATGACGATATTTTTGCTGGTACATGTTTTTAAATTGTAAGATTTTCGAAGTACTTTTTTTAGACATAAAACTACTGAAGTTTTATGTAAAGCATAGAGTTTAAATGGCAATACTACCGGGTTTCAAATTCGATTTTTCTCCTTCACAGACATGTAAAAATCATTCAACGTACTGAAATTCAAATTTTAAAAAAATTAAATATTCAAACAAAATGAAGTGATCATTAGACTTATCCCATTTCATCGTATGCGTATGTGTATATTAAGAAATATGGAATTTTCCATTACCTTTCCCAAAGCACGTTAGTTGCACTTTCTTATCTGTAAAAGTTAGACAGTAAGACCCAACCCTAGTTCTCTGACCAATTGGATTATGGGTTACCACAGTGTTCGTGATTCACACTTACCTAAACACTAGAAGACTCATTCTTATGCCTACCTTGTAATAAACCTTGTAAAAGCTCGTTTCTGAGGATCATGAACTCTTCAACCATCTCTATAGACACCATAAAGTTGGGTGTAAGCACCCCTTTCCCTCCGGCTGTTCACCAGACACAGCCGCCATCATCCAAGTATCACTCGGAACCGCTGCTCAATCCAAGTACTCTGCGTTCTTTCAGAAAGGCAGAAGTAGGAGACCTACACTATTTTTGCTTGAAGGGAAATGAAACCCTCCGGGCAACCCCTACTCTTTTTTTCTCAGTGAAGGATTGTAATTCCTAATCATTCTGAAATTTTCCTTTATGTCTTTTAATGAGGTAAGGTTAGACCAAGGTGTTCGGATGGAAGATTAACTTCGGCGTCATTGTGTTCTGGTTCACAAACTGCATTTTTCAAACTGTCCATCTTCAGAAAATCCCGAGTAAAGGGATGTGCTTGCCCTTTTCAGAATTGTTTGCCAGTCCTAACGTAGCATCAATAATAATAGTATGGTTTTGATTTTTTTTTTGTGATGAGTAAATTTAGTATAGAGCCTATGGGCTTAAGGTAGCCTTCAGCGGGATTGCTGAGTCCATCAGCTTATTATATTCAGCTGCCTCTGCAGCATGTGCTTTATAATTTTTTCCCATCATTTATTAATTTCTGTCATAACTATTTATTTAATAGTTTATATTTTATTAGTATTTTACACCTACCATCATGTTTAGAAAGTATGTGTATTATTTTGTGATAAAATCTAAAAAACACTGAAAACAAAACATTACGAAAGGATGCAGCTTATCATTTAATTTTTGTTTAATAATAAGCTTATCATTTAATTTATAAGTTGACATTTAATTTTTCTCTATTTGTAGCAGACGACTTTAATAAGATAAAAAACTATACGAAATGTGTCGAAGTCATTGTTTAAAACAAATATGGAATGGAATAAGTAAAATGCCGAATGTTTCTGACAAAATATTTACGCCAGCTAACTTTTTGAATACTTAGGTAAATTATAATTTTAAAAATATAAATAAAATTTAATTATATTTTATTTTGATGATAAGCTACACATTTAAAATATTAATAAAATGTAGGCGTAAAAGAATTAGGATTCAATTATTTATCAAAAACTTTCTAAACATAACTGTAGCTGTAAAGTACTAATAAAATATGAACTAATAAATAAACAGTTACAACAGAAATTAATAAATGGTAGAAAAAAATTATAAAAGCATTAAGATACTAACCTTAAAGCCACTACAGGTTTAAAAGATTATTATTAAAATTTAAATTATTACAGAAATAGTTATAACAGAAATTAAGTAATATACACAATTAATTCTAAAACACTTTCTAAACTTGGCTTTAAGTGTAAAATACCAATAGCCTAATATTTACATTATTAAATTAATAATTACAACACAAATTAAGGTGAAAAAACATTATGTAAAAGCATTAAAATTCAAAAACTTGTTAAAAATGGCTGAAGGTATGAAATATTGAATTATTAAATAATAATTACAACTGAACAAAATACATATACATATAAAATAATTCATAGTCAAATGTTTTTCACTACCAATTTCCTGTTTGAGTGCCTAAATAGTCAACATTGGTTCATCAGATTTTGCTCAAATATTGTCGTACATAACGATTCAAAATTATATTAAATTTTAAAAACTTCTTTAAATCGTGATATGTTGGGAAAGTACAATTATTTGCATTTCAGCGATGGAAGTATTTTTGTTTGTTTGGCCAGTTAAAAGCGAGAGCAGTTATGTTGGACATTCATTAATGTAGACCGGATGTCGCCTATATAGGTCTACAGTACAACCTGCAATACACACCTGTCAATGCACAGCCTATTACTCTATACAGGCTGCTTGATATACTCTAGTGAAACATTTTAACTATTACAAGTTATGAAATTCGAATTTCACGGACATAATTTTCTGTTTAGAATTTATAAATATTGTCATGTTCCGCGATTTACGGACTAAAAACTACCCAAGTCACTTGATATATCGATTATTTAATGTAAGCAATTCGTTCTACCGTAGATATATCGATAGGTTTGATGTACTTTTCAATTTCAGTTGACAGAGTTATGCAACGAGGTCTCGACCTTCGGGATTAAAGGTCACTTACCAGACGCTCCACTAGACCGAGCTGCATAATCTTATTTTTTTCCTACCGACTTAACTCTCGTGTAATTTTATTTCTTGTAAAATCTCTGCGATAGATGGAGACACTGTGTATTTCATATTCAACTATTCGAATCGTTGATTTATGTTGCTGAGTTTTCAGAAAAGTTCAGCCGAGCAGGATTAGCGTTAAACTGTTAGGAGAGTCTTTGTCTGAGCGGAGACTTGGGGGGATAAATCCAGGATGTGTGACAAGGAGTAAATTAAATGTTTTTAGCAAAAAGAAACAGTAGAACCGGTGAAATGGCATATTTTATGAAACGAAAAATATAGCCCTGTTCATCTGTGTTGAAGGAATAACGGTGTTGGTGGAATCTCTTAAAATTGACGACATTTTAGAATATAAAAATGTTACGTAAACTTTTTTGTACATAAACAGCCCTGCCCACTTAGTAGGCCAACCATACGAAATATCTTTTCAATAAATTTGATTATTTAAACTGTCACCACAGACATCAATATTAGTACTTAATTATATAGAATTTTGTTTTTATACAACAGCTGTTACAAAATTAAGTATTTCTTATGTGGGAGACATAAAGTTTAAAGGGTGAATTGTTTTATAAAGGAATGTTTTTTCCAAAAATCTTTTCTAAGTCAGCCCTGCGTAAAAAAATGAATGTATCATCAAAACTAACCACTGTTGCCGATCAGTCAGTCAGGACATTGCATCTTATATATTAAGGTAAATAAGATAAGGCTGATCAATTTTAACTTTAAATATTTTTTTAAAAGATCCAGTTCGGAACCTATGTTTTTAAAAATCTGATAAATGGCCTAATTTTATAAAAATCAGTTCTTTTACTCAAATTTGAAGACTTTTACCTCAAGTTAGTGTACAAAATTTGAAATGAATGAACAATACGGTTTGAGAGAAAATCAAAAACAAAACAAAAAACCGATTGCGGTTAACGTTTGTTTGTTATTTACTAAACCTTAAATTTACAACTCAGACCTAAATTATTTTGAGAATTTTTACCGATTTTTTTCTATTTCATACCAGTGAGACGAAAAGAACAAATGGTAATGTTTGCAGTAGGAACTGCAGACCTGAACTTACGACCTTCAGGTGCGCAACTGATCACGGAAACCTAGGACGTTTTGAAATCGTTACAACCGATTTTTACACAGTTTTTTCTATTAAAAAGGGCTTCGAAAAACCTTTATTGAATTACCGTAAAGTGTATACCTACAATCCAAACTTCATTAAATTCGGTCAGTCAGTTGTATTTTCTCCGACAATGTACACAGTCTCACAGACGGATAATCATCCAATTAAAAATGAGGGGCTCATACGAATAAATCCAACACATCTCGAAATAGTTATTTTCAAGATTAACATTTAAAGTATAAAAATCTTTCATGTAATGAGATTGTTTAAAATTTAATTTAATTTATAAATTTTTATAGTATGACTGTTGTATCGTTATGATTACACTAGTTATTAAGAGTTTAATTTAAAAGTTCCTAACTTAAAACTGTTTTTAACATTTAAAAGTCAATTTATAAGCTTAAGTAAAAGAAAACTTTAATAAATTCAAAACAGTGCTGTGTAATTTAACGAACACCTTTGTAATTAAAGTAAGTTTTATAACTGCGTTTGTTATGCAGATCAAATTCAGACTGTACAAGTGATTTTTTTTTGTTTTAAACTTTACTTTGCATTTTAACTGTTTAATAAAGTTTCAAAAACTAAACATCAAAAGTTTATTACAAACGTTGTGTATGTATTTTATATACGTTAATTAATTTTGTTATTTCTGAAAAAAATAAATAAATGATGCAAGATTATTACACAAACTTTTTATAATATCAATTGTTTCTGGGGAAAATTTATAAAAGCGAAAACATTTTAAATGTTTAATTCGTAATAAAGATGTATACCTCTAGTTAGGCTCTGTAATGAATTTAGATTATACGTCAAATTGCATCGAAATCAATCAATTTCTTTAGTATTTATTGATGTAACAGACTACCTCCCCAGCCCAGAAGAACGTTGCAAAGAAGAACGTTGTTTGACCCAGGTCATCCAGAACGGATAATTCATGAAAATCTTGCGATAATTGTTTCACGATCACCATAATGTGTACATTCGTGTACAAATAAATTATACAGAAACACCGCACTTTATCACCTTCAGTTATTTCCTCAAATAATATCAGCTGAAGAGCTATCAACAACCTGAAAACCAGCCTGAATGCTTTGGAAACGAAAACTTTTAAATAATTAAAAATGGCCTCTACATATGGATGATCGTGACAAACTTCACCTAGATAAATAGACAGATATTTAGGAAGTGTATTAGACTCTGGCACAGCGTCAGACGGTCTGTTTTGCAACTAAACCCTTAAGTACAACTTCGGTAGATTGGTTTCCTCAATGACCTTGAGCAATGAGCAATGCACTAACTCATTCAGTTTAGATCCTCAGGATCAAGGAAGACAAACTTCTTCACCTCCTGCTGGCATACAATCATGTGACCTGCAGTTTTCTTTCTACCCCGCATGGCACGGTTTCTCCGACGTATAATGTTCCTGGCTGACAGCCCTCCAGTCATCCCTGTCATCGCAGCCCTTTAAGGGCTGTGTTTCTCATACCCAAGATTTGATCCCTCGGGGTTCTTCTGCTTCTAGGTCTGCCTCCTCTCTTCTTACTTGCACTTATGTACTTTGTTTATAAACGTGTATCTGATTTCAGGGAGGCCGTTTCTTTAGTGGTTTCACTTCTTCAGCTGCAGGTTGGGTAGATCTTCTTAGCGTTCTGCTGTAGTTCATTTGTGGATTCCATGGAGTACAGTCACTGTTTGCTCCACCTTCGTGCTATTTTCACTTCCCAAGTTCATTTTTACCAGTTTCTCAGAGTTGTGTGGTAAATGTCGACCTACACAGAGCCTTGCATACATAGTTTTAAACCAAGTGCCTCAACAATGAAGGTCGCCTAGTATTTAAAGTCCACATACATTGAACATCGCTTGGACACGCAGCCATCCATGCACGCTGTTTCGCCTTGGCTTGTGATGGAGGGATCTAACCCAAGAGTGAAGAAATGTTAGATCTAGCACCTTCGGATCACCAGACAAGTGCATTAGTCTCTAAGGAAAAGATTCTTCTAAATCTGACAGTGCTTTTAATCACCAACGATGTACAGTGCATCCACAAGGCCTTCAAGTAAAAACCACTTTTATTGCCACAAGAGTTGTTAAATAGGAATACGTTCATTAAAATCTCAAATTCGACTTTTTCACGATCGCCTATCCTATAGCTAACGTGATAATACGTCCCATTCTGGACGAGACAGTCCCGCTGTCTAGACGATTAGCTGTAGAGCGACTGTATGTCCCACTTTGAAAGGCTGTTTAATTACCCAACATATATATTAAACAATGTTTGTAATGAGTGTGTAACATATTTACAATTAAAGTTCTCTTTTCGTTATAATTTCTTTCTAAGTGTTTCACCAAACTCGTCAGCACACGGAAGTGGTACGCTTTCCTTTCATATTACTTTGAATTTAAGATTTTGAATTCAACTCGCCAAAATTACTTACACAATTAAGTTCAAATGGAAAATATGGATCATTTTTTAACTTCATTTGTCAATAAATTTCATGCAATTTTTTCATAAACATATTTTATATTGATTACATTTACAAGTACTAAACATTTTGTATATTAATGTTGTAGTAAGTATGTTTATGTTACTACGTTACAAATATGAAATAGGTTTCAAGGACTTGTAGCAATTTGAATTTTTTTCTTATCTTTCCGCTTACATTTCCATTTGTAAAACCCCCAAAAAATTATTTAAATGTGTGCCCCATTTTGAAACAGTAAATATCTGGTCACTTGACCTGTAGTAGGGGCCTATATCTTTTATATTGGAAAAGTAATATTTAATTTTACCCTAATGAAGTACAAAAGAATAATCTTTTCAATGAATAACACTTTTGTCCCACTGCACTGTTGTTACTATGTATTTCCGACTCAACGCTCTACTACCAGTTACAGTTTGAAGCCCGGCCAGAAGCACGGAGCCACTAAACATTAGTTCTATTTACAACCCGGCATTAAAGTCCCTACTTGTCGCGTAGCACGTAGCACGTAGCGTACATTACGTAAACAGTAAATAAAAAACCAGCTCCATGTTTTGGCTACTCCAGGGCTACGCCCTTTCGGCCTTCACTCTGCGCTCTGATAACTTTATATCGCTCGCCGCGAAAGAGTTTAAAATTATATAACGTTTTAAACTTTATTTAGGTTAAGGTGGTGAGTCGGGGGGGGGGGGTAAGTGAAGCGTAAAGTTTTAGATACGTGAAGGGTCGTTCGATTATTGGATATAAATTTAGACTTAGAATGAAAATATTCCGTATGTATATAAGTGTACACTTAGATGGAGGTTAAAAGAGTTGGATAACATTAAAAAGCATTAGTAATATAAAAAAAGGAGACTTATAATGTTTTTTCTTAATAAAATAACTTAATATTTTGAACACAACTTGGAAAAAAATTAAACGCTGAAAAACGGAATCGTCGTTCTAAGCGTATTAGTGAGATGCTTTAAGTTTAATGGCATCAATAAAGGTCATTAAAATTGTTGTATAAAGTTAAGAGGTTGTAAACTAGTGCAAATATATTAGATTATTGTCCAATGAGACAAATGTATACTTAAAACCATATTTTTTATTTTATAGGAAGCTGTGACCAAATGTTTCGAATGGCTTTTGATACATTAAACAAAATAAACGTTAATTATCTCTTGTTCATTATCTCCCCATAACCTAGCCTGACCTAACCTAACCGTAACCAAATAATCGTAACCAACAGTAACCAAATAAACTGTTCAGGAGGAATAAAAAATGTCGTAATTCAAATTTTTATTTAAATCAAAAAATGTAAACTTAAGAGGAAACCGAATTGGTGTTGGGCCAAAGCTTTTAAAAAAATATCATTTACAATTCTACGACAAAATATATAAAAAGGAAAATGGTTTTAAGTTTAATGAATTACATCTACTTTTATTTTGGAAAATTTGCTTCAAGAGTTCAGCGAGGCAGTTGAGTTCAAGACCATATTTGAACAAATAAATAACCTAAAAAATTACCTTTAGCACTAGCTGTTTATTTAGCCAAGTATTATAACTTCCACGTAAAATTTGGAATTATGTTTGTTTCAAGGTCGTTTAGCGGTACAAATTTGCAAATACGAACGCAGTATTGAAGTTGGCCTTGTAGTTTATAAATAATACACAATTTTATTACTGAATTAATATTAGCAGTTAGCATAAACTGAAATATTTACATTTTTTTAAATTAAATTAGGCCTGCGCAAATAAACGCAATCACCCTAGTTAGTCAAGTGTTAATAAGATGTTTTAATTTAGATTTAATCGGCCAATCAAAGTAAACACGATGTTAAAGTAATTAACGCAATGACCTTGAAAACATGAAGCCTGGATTTTTAATCCGATCGTGATTTTTTTGTCATCGTTCAACAAGCTCATTACAGCGTGAAACACCAATACATACGTTTTGTTCGCTGTGGTAAAACAAGATTTTGAAACCAGCTTTCGGTTTTTATAATTTGAAAATCACTGAAGAAAATTTTAGTAAATTTATAAAACCGATTTCGAGAAATTTCTTCTACAGTTAAAGATTTTTCGACAACTACTGATTCGAACGATTTTTTTTTTTAAGTTTGCCCAAATCTTGATAGAAATCGTCCTGTTTTTTAATTTTTAAGGAGTTATAACAAAAAAAGTGCTTAAAACCAACATTTTTTGAAAAATAAAAGAATAGGAAATCGGTTAATTAGTTTAATGTCAAACGATGTGTACAGACGTATGACAAATGTAAAGACCACATTATTGACATTTTGGAACTGAATTAATCTAAATCGATTCTTACGTAAATCGAAAATTGAAAATTAATTTTTTTAAATATTGTTATTTTTGAAGCCTAAAAATGAAAATGTAAGAATTTTTTAAGTAAATAAATAAAAAATATTTATAAATTAACCTTTACGTCCAGTATAAAGAATCATACATTTTTTTAGTTTTAATAAAGTAACTATAAGTTTAAATCTATTTTCATTGCCGAAATTAACGCACTTGTTACATAAAAAGTTGGAATTATTATTAGATAACAGATTAAAAAATTATAAACGCGGATTTTTCGCAAGCAAACATTGCCGAGATGAAGCAACGCTAAGCCAAACAAATTTCATAGTCTCTAAAAATATGCCTACATGCAACGGCGGTTTCATAACAATTATTGCGTACATATTATATAAATAAACTTTCCCGAAATCATTTAAACCACTACAAAAACATTAATTTATAATAAATAGCGACTGTTATAGTAGACACATAAATAAACGTGTTCCAGTGACCTTGATAGGTGCCCGTTCATGGTCTCGGGTCAAGGCTCGACTACGCAATTACTGCATTTCCAATATGGAATGAAATCAGCGCAATAAGTTTACATATATTATGTTGTATTATAACATATCCGCCTAATGCGTGGTAGAGGTGATGCAAGACATTGTTCAAGATTTAAATCTTGTTTCATAACTTTCTGCTCCACTTGGTCTCATTATTGTCTGTCGGAAAATTATATAATCGCGACACGCAGCTGTAACGCTGACGTCACGGAAGTAAATTTCCAAAAAGCAACCAAATTCAAAAACGAAACCTGACCGAAGTAAAATTTTCAATTCTATAAAATACGATATCGCTTGAAATCTACATAAATTAGTATTATAAATATTCACTGTATTTTGAAAATTGAATATGCTAATTTCAGAAGAGTTTAACGCTGATTAAGAATGGTGAAATCAGATTTAAAAACGTGTACGATTTGAAAATTATACAAAAATATTCAACATTAATTTTCAATGACCGCGCTATTTTTAAATGTTGAGAGGATGTTGTTGAGCAACGAACTTACTATAATTTATAAGAATCAATTTATATGTCGCTTTTGAAACGTGGCATCTTCGAGGTGGTTCTCGCTCTAAGTCTTGAAGTCGAAATGAAAATATTCAACCCTTGTTCGTTCTTTTAATAAACTTCGTACAATGCAAATTATAAATGGGCTGGGCTGAAGTTGAAGTAAACTGAGAAGTCATTAACGCACAATAGGCTGATTAGGTCCAGTGATGTTGACAACAATGGCCTTTGTAGGACTACTTAGGTACGGAGATACAACTTAGGTTGTAGCAGTCCTCCAAACAGCAGGTTAACAGTGTGTGTGTGTGTGTGTGTGTGTGTGTGTGTGTGTGTGTGTGTGTGTGTGTGTGTGTGTGTGTGTGTGTGTGTGTGTGTGTGTGTGTCAAAAAGTGGAAAAATATTTTGTAGACTACGTGGGGTTGTTTACCGTCAAGTCCCAGAGAGTGGAACTCAAGTTCAAATTCAAGTTAAGTTCAAGATATTGCTACCTACTAAAAAACCACCAAAAACATTCCTCTTCTGCAAACCACCCCATGGAAACGCCACCAGTCGCGGAGAGGTGAATTGGCTGTCCGCCTACGGCGTTGACTCTCCTTTCTTGATCTTCAATCTTCAGCCTCTTCATGATCACTGCAGCGAATCCTGCAATGACCTCCAGTTGGCCTCTGAAGTCATCATTGTCGCAACCACAATGCTGCCTCGCAGATAAGTTTGCAGGTTCATCCTGTCCTCGTCGAATCTCTGAAAGAGAAAAATAAATGCTGTGCATCTTCCTCCACTGCTGGGAGACAGAGGGGACAAGCCGAGCCTGTTTTCAGCTGGAAACGGAAAAGGTAAGCTCGGAAACAACCGTGCCCAGTTAGAACCTGTGTGAGGTAGAAGTCCACTTATCCATGCTCCCTGATACATCGGACCTGTGTGTGTGTGTGTGTGTGTGTGTGTGTGTGTGTGTGTGTGTGTGTGTGTGTGTGTGTGTGTGTGTGTGTGTGTGTGTGTGTGTGTGTGTGTGTGTGTGTGTGTGTGTGTGTGTGTGTGTGTGTGTGTGTGTGTGTGTGTGTTTGCGAGCCTTATAGAAATATTAAGGCCACCAGCCAGAAACATACAAATATATAAGAATCATATACATAATACTCTCAATACTCCTTCCAGAGTCAATTCAGGGCTCATTATATTGTCTCGAGTCTTGGCTCTTACAGCGATTGTCACTTTAACAGCTCATTTTGCATTGGAAATTCGTTAATCAATAATAGATTATAGATAGATGAAAACAAAATGCAAAGAAGTAGAGGTTTTTTCGTTTCGACCCTCTTTTGCGAACCCTTAAAAAATGTTTAACACGCACGTTAGCATTAAGACTACAGTGTAAAGGAAATCGATATAACTCTATCGTTTCAAAACATTGAATATTTAATAAATGTTTTTAGTTCTGTTTTGAATTTCTTTAAGAGACGTTTTGATACAGGATTTTTATGCTAAATCTTTACTTACCTTATCTTTTGCATAAATACAGCCTAGATAAGGCCTATAATATCCTATAAATATATCCTATAAATATCCTATAATATCCTATAAATATCCTATAAATATAAAACATAAGGTTTTTTTCTTAACGTTCAATTCATACTATATGCCAGTTAGACTAATGAGGACGAAGAATCAGCATTAACGGTAAGGTTAAAGCAACAGGAATAACTGAGACTCGAACTAAGAACTTTTGGGTGGGCAGCAGATTGATCGTAGCCTTATACTACGTTATGGTGATTCAGATTTAGATTTAATATTCATTTAAACAGCTTATTTCGCACCACAACTGTTCTTAGATAATAATATTTTAACTGAGATTCTGAATATTTAAGTGTTTGTATATTATTATGATAATTTTAATTGTATTTTATTAATATTAGCTATATTTGGTAATTATATTTCATTAACTTAGAAAGCAACTTAAGTGGTTAGCTGCAGAGGTACTGGATTGACAGAACCCCTTAGTTTGCATACAGTAAGTTAAACATTTTATCCCCTTGCCGATCAAAATATTGTAATCATCGAAGTCTTGCCAATTTTCATGGTCGATAAGTTGGTAAGCTCAGTTTTTAAATACATTTAACTTTTCCATACCTTTAGAATCAGTCAATTGTGGACTAAAGAAGTGTTGACAGAGTGTTCAAACATCCCAACCAGCACAAGATGTTAGTTTCTTTAATCACATGTGTAATAAGAATTGGTTATAAGCTCTACGTTAAAACAAACAAACAATTTTTTGCCGGTGAGCGCCTTTCCTCGCCCATTATCTAAATTAAAGAACTGAGTACGATCTTGGGATTAGATAACTGGTAGATCAGATTGAGTGGGAGGCTGGGCTGAACCCGGCACAATTAAATTCATATTTCATCGTTTAAATTTTCTGTTTTTTTGCTGCACACTTATCGCACAGATAATTACGACCAACCTTGACATATGCCCGAGCCTTGCGTTAAACAGATCGTGTGTGTGATAACTAATGCACTTAAACAGAATTGGTACCAATACGCGCTCCTTGCTGCACACTGGAAAGTCATATGCAATCGTTTCAGTTCTCTTACGAGATAGGCTTTCAATACAACTTATTGGTTAGACTCTTATTATATTAGATTTTTAATTATGTTGTTATTACAACGACAAAATTTATCATGAAAACTTTTTATCTTTCTTTCTAACAATATGAAGTAGACTGTACAAAATATGCATAGGCCTATACTTTGCACAACGCTGGAAACTAAACCAATTTTACTGATCTCGATATAGTTTTTGTGGTCAGGTTAGCCAACATCAACGAAAGTAATTTCAAACAAAAGTAATAACCTTTTTTGGTCGAAAAACTTAAAAACTCTCTATATATGTATTTTTAAATAATCGAGCAAACAGCTCTCTGGCTAACGTGATGGAAGTGAATTTCCGAAAAATGTGAAATTGTAATGACATCGTACAAACAAATTTTATATTATGGGAATATTTTGGTGCATTACAATAATATAACAATGAACCTGATTGCCGGAAACTTATAGCTTTTTGAAAATCTTACTTTATTATCGCATTAGCGTTAAAATTTCCATAAATAAATACAAATTTTCAAAAAAACGTGGAAAACTAAAATTCTGCAGTTTTATATTGTGGAAAACTAAAAAACATGATAGGCCTACAGTTTTTAAAACTAATTATGATCATGAAATCAAATTTTCAAAAAAAAAACAGGGTTTTTGGGAGGTTTGATCGTGATTTTTTCTATTTACTTTCAAACCAATTTTTATTATTATTTAAAATTTGGTACATTTAATTCAGTGATAAATCTAATAAACAACATTTTTTTAAATCTGTTAAAACACCGATTTTTCCTTATATCTTGTCAACAATTTCCGAACTAGACTTTTCTGGATAACGGTATGTGAGAAAGTTTGTGTAATGAAGCCTATTTGCACCGCTTACTGAGACTTGTTAGCTAGTTTTAATTATTCGAAAATTATTTATTATTCCTGAAATTATATTAGTCCTACTGCAATTACTACCTGAAATCATGAACACCTTTCGTTAAAACCATTTTATATAACGATTGTACACAATATAAATTATAATTAAAAACAAAAGTTCCGTAAATTATAACGATAAAATGTCGATACGTTTTGGAAAATAGTTATACTTACTAACCGCGGACATAAACAATCCATCCTTACATGACCTTGAAAGACTAACTACAGGTTTGGCCGTGGTTTTATTGCTTTATAAAATGGGCACTGATTCTACCGTCTTGCCAGTAAAACACCGCACAGGCTATATCTAACCATACGAAGTACAAACCGGAGGTCGCTACATAACAGACGTAACAATTTATGTAAACCTTTATTGCAGCAACTACCTTGTGGCTTATTTGCTGTTTCTCTATAGGGAGTGTAATGAGAGAAAGTTAATGCATTTTGGGGCGATATAGGCCTATATGTTTTAAGGTACAAGAGTGGTTTCTTCAGTGTCTGTCTGTATATTGATATTTAAACATAACAACTAGGCTAATCTTCTACACATTTAGTGTGTAAATATTTTGTCTACACTTTAAAAGTTTTTTTTTTTCAAAATCAGCAACAGAAAAAAAATATTTTAAGATAATATTCCTAACTAATGTCAGGGTACTATTTTTCAAATATATATATATATATATATATATATATATATATATATATATATATATATATATATATATATATATATATATATATATATATATATATATATATATTACAACAATTTACACCTATATCATATACATTTATATAAAATATATTAATCCAGCACGTTGGACTTCAAAAATATATTAACAGCACGATGGGCGTCAAAAATATATTAATCTCAGCACGTTTAGCGTCAAAATATATTAATCCAGCACGTTGGGCGTCAAAAATATATTAATCCAGCACGTTGGGCGTCAAAAATATATTAATCTCAGCACGTTGGGCGTCAAAAATATATTAATCCAGCACGTTGGGCGTCAAAAATATATTAATCTCAGCACGGTGGGCGTCAAAAATATATTAATCCAGCACGTTGGTCTTCAAAAATATATTAATCTCAGCACGATGGGCGTCAAAAATATATTAATCCAGCACGTTGGTCTTCAAAAATATATTAATCTCAGCACGATGGGCGTCAAAAATATATTAATCTCAGCACGTTGGGCGTCAAAAATATATTAATCCAGCACGTTGGGCGTCAAAAAAATATTAATCCAGCACGTTGGGCGTCAAAAATATATTAATCCAGCACGTTGGGCGTCAAAAATATATTAATCTCAGCACGTTGGGCGTTAAAAATGTAATAACTAGCCACCTAATTGGGCAAAAAATATAAAATAGAACAGCTACCACTTTGGACGTTAAAATATAAAATATAAAGTTAAGTTAAATATAAAATATTAAGTTATTGCATAAATTGTCAATCCTTGAAGACAAGTATGGAAATATTTTAACTTTTATTAATAAGGTATTCAATGTACTACAAACAATTCCTTTAATTACAAATTGGTTTCATTTAAAATAACTGTTATTACAATGCAAAAAATTAATGAATAAATTATCTGGAGCTGGTTCTTCGATACTGCAAATAGGAACTAAGTAGGTTATTGGTATTGTTCAATTTTTAACGTATTGCAAACAAAATCACAATGTAAATTACCAAGATGGTTACTGAGAGTCTTTAACGACGCAGAGTTAGATGTTGGTCCAGATGTCCGCAGTCCAGAGCGAAATTTAGTTGAGTCGACTTCGTAGACAAACTGTTACACTTTACGACGACTACACTCCACGTATTCAGTATTCTTACCGAATTAGTTAAGTGAATTCATAAAAATTTATTAAAATTTACACTAGCTACTTTTGTACCGCAATAACACTTAATTCGGAGAATTCGTGGTGTAACTTGAAAACTCTTTAAAAGAACTCTTGTTTTTATATTAATTAATATAAAAAAATCTTGATAACGACAATCTTTCTGTAAACATTATTAGTTACACTGAACTTGATAAAAGAACAAACTTGCTTATACTTCCTGCGACTGCTCTGTCACTATAATTTACACAAAAATAATATAGAAGTTTGATCGTGAAGCGACATTGGTCAACTGTTCAAAAAACTGTAAGTACTCCCCCTCTGTGAAACATGCTATTGGTTTTTATCTGAACTCCCCCCCCATAGTACCTAAATTTGCTTAACCAATCATGGTAAAGTGTGAGTCGTGTCTAAGCCAACGAGCTTGAAATTCTCTTTAAATTTAAACTTCTTTTGCCGTTAAATTCCCGCAACGGTTGATATTTTTTAATTTTTTTTTGTCTATGTAACTTCTAGCACTTTTTTGGATTACATATATTACATTGCAAAACCTACCTTTTTCATATTTTTAAGTACTGAGATCCTACACTTAATTTTTATTGGAGTTTTGCCACTTTTAGTTCCCTTCTTAACTGACAAATTCATACATATTTTTGATTTTTTCTAATGCTAAATTATTAGTTACGTGTTAGATATATATATATATATATATATATATATATATATATATATATATATATATATCCCAAATATGATTATTCCAGCTGTCTGCCCTTTTTACTCATTAATCACTTACACTACACAAACGAAATGACATACTTATGTTAACGTTGGCAAGACAACATTAGAGAAACACCTTAAACAATATTTCATCCATTTACAAACTGGCGGCCGTCTAAAATTTTAAACATTAAATCGAAGAGATTTACAAAATATTCTGACAATCTTTTTCCTTACAAATGTTAACAATGTTTGTTTCAAAACAATCGGATGTAAAACAACGGAATAGTGTTATCAAACATGATGTTATGTTTTATTCTAATATTAAAACGTTAGAACAGACTCACGACATACAGATATTTTCTACTTTTAAAACAGCTGATTGTGTACCGAAATAATAACACCTGTTGTTATATTGAAGAAACAAAGCATATTTTAATATCTAAATGTAGTACATATTGCTTAAATTTTTTGATAATAATTAAATCGCAGGCTTGAATTATAATTATCAATAATATTATGATCCGGTTTTCGTAAACTATGAAAAAAAGTTTTTTGAATAATTTCCGAATTAAATTTTCAAGGTGTTTAGCGACCCACAGCCTACGTTTTGTTTGGGTAGACACTGGGAGTGAAATTGTATCAATCAGATTTTTAAAGATTTTCGCCTGAATAAGAGCTTTAACAAATTTGAAAAATTAAAAAAATCTCATGAAAATTGTGTGTCAATGCTCAATGTCATTAATATAGGTCGAGTTTAGATTTTATAGATGTGCAAAAAACCTAGTTTTTAAACTCATTGATATATGCATCCAACTCGAATTTTATTCACAATCTCTAGTAAGAAAGTAAATAAATATTAATTTTGTATATTTCTTTAATTACTGATTTATTTAGCACTATTACATAAAAACAATTAATATTTTGTATTTTTTTATTTAAAGTACTTCCTTGGTTCCTAATACAATTGCTAAATATAACAATTTCCAAACGTAACGTTTACACTACGAATTGCATCCTTAGTCTTAAGTCTTACTTAGTATTAAGTACAAGAAACGTCTCGTCTAGTTTGATTTATCCGTTTATAATCTCCTCTCGTCGTCGTCGTCGTCGTCTTCTTCTTCTTCTTCTTTTAAAAACTCGAAGTGTTACAGTCTACCAGTAACGGGTTTTTAATTTAAATAGCTGTGGTTAACCGCTTACCAAAAACAGAAAACAACAATTTAGTGTTGGAAGGTCGCTTTGAGCAGACTGGTCGCCCCATTAAACCTCGCCATTAACTGTGCGAAACGTGATCTTAAAATTAAAATTTTTGGCGAGAAAACGTTTTAAATTTGTGACAATCGACACGTGACTAAATATTTCGAAACTAAATGGTACAATGTGTTATTTATTCGTAAATCCAATTAGAAGAGTTATTTAATTGGACGTACAACGTCCGTTTGCGAAACTGAGTGATTAGCGGATTTCTATTGGAAAAAGAGCTATCCGTATGTCCATCTTGGTAAAATCCTGATCTGCAACCTTGAAAGAGCCCAATTCGGACCTCTAGATAACTGTTGATAGGTCATTAAAATTTTTATATCTTTCGCAATTTTGGCCCGATTTGTTTCAAACTTGGCACAAAATTCGAGTTTCATAATAGCTTTCAATGGTTTGTGTCAAGCTAGCGGCTAATGAAACGCATACATAACTTCTTAAATGTTTTCTTACACGTTTTTGAAAATCTTATTTCACCCTCGAAATCAGTGTTAAAATCTGCATAGATTAGCTTTTTTTAAATTCTACTGAAGATTAAAAATGCTACTTATCCAGATTATAACGCTGATTGTATAATGATAACGACAAAAATGTTGTATGTTTGTTTTCAGAAATTTTAATTTTCTGTTGACGATTTTCTACCAGTTTTTTGTGAAGATACTTTTCATAGATGCATGACCACTTTTATTTTGGAGGTACTCTTAAAGCGATACGTTTCAGCTAGTTACCAAAATAGTTGGGGACACTTTATTGAAGCTAATTATGTTTTTGAAACGCTTTAAAGTTTTTTATATTTTTCTCTAAAATAATTCGTTGGCAGTTTTTACTTAAAAGTTGTTTACTTAAATTAAAACTTGTGAAAAAACTGTTCTGAAAGATGGGTAAACTGCTTAAAAACTGTTCTTCAAAATCGCGGTAGTGATACTCAGACATTATCACATACTTTTTAACATCAAAAAAGTTATTTTTAAATATTTTTTCTCTGAAATAAAGTCAAAATTGATTTTTACGCTTTAGGCTTTAGGTTACCTAGTACAGCAAGGATAACCGTACTTTGAGGTTACGTATACTCCTGGCATCATGATCAAATAGACTATTCTCCAAAAGGAAGAAAATACAGAACGTTTCTCAATTATTTATATAAACATCATTTCAAATTTCTCTTCCATACTGGGGGGGATATAGCTTTATATACAATTTGTAAGATATTTTGTCATATAACAGTCAAGTGCATGCTCCACTAAGAATGTTAAGAATTCTTCTCTTTTTCATTAATCTTTGTCTAATTTAAGCCACAGGAAAAATGATCTATGAACTCAGAGATTATTAAATAAATTGGCTCCCGCCCAGTTCAGATTTAGTCGCGTAATTGGGGGGAACACTTGGGATTAAAAACCGGAGAAAAACTTTTTTAAATAGTATAAGTTGTTTGATGAAAAGTCTGCGAATTATAAATTGTTTTTTGGAAATTCATCGGTGACAATAAATTTTAAACTAATTTACTACGTATTAATTAATTTTGGTCATACCCAATTTAAGGTGAAATTAAACGCTAACCAAAATATGAAAAATTAATTTTATTTCTTGTTAAGTACCGAACACATTGCACCACGAAGCTGCCTCGCTGACTTGCCTCGAATTTTCAAAAAAAGTATCTGTAACACATTAATTACTTTACCTTCAGTCACTATTAAAATCCATATATGCTTTTAAACTGTATAAGCTGTATTAGCTTTTAAAATTTCTTAATTATATTAAAAATCAGAAAAAGTACCTTCATGTTACCGCCATTATGTTTCTTGACCGAGCGAAGCGAGCGTTCAGCATTTGGTGTGTTTGTTACGCAGTTTTGGCCAAACGCATTTACCCATTGTTTTCAAATTGGATACGAAGGTACCTTGTATAAAGCCCAAAAGAAGTATGTGTAAGATTTTTCTCATTTACTTTTATTTCAAGATGGCGGCTTCTGATTTAACGATGACGAATTTAAACAATTTTGGCTGATTGTTTTAAATGATGGTACAAAAGAACCTTGTATGAAAACCGTAAACGTAGGCCTATGTATACAAGTTTTTCCAATTCATTACCGTTTCAAGATGAACTGCTTTGATTTTGCTGGATATTTCTTGTAATACTAGCTGAACGGCAAAACATATCATATTTTTGATCGCTTCATAGAGAAAGAGCGTACAATAAATTTTCAGTAAGTTTCGTTCAGTAACAATTTTCGTAAATTGGCGGAAAACGTTACGAGTACTGTACCTAGACTGTAAGATTTCTTCCCGTTCACTTCCGTTTCTAGATGGTGTGCTGAAACGTTGACAGTGTAGTTGCTCGTTATTTCCTGTATATTGGCTGAACGGCAAAACCTATCATAATTTTGTCCACTTCATGGAGAAAGAGCATTCAATTGCCAATAAAGTTTGTCCAGTAACATTTTTCGTAAATATTACTATTACCAGTTAAATTGGCGCTGTCACGGAGCGCTCTGTACGTTAATTAAGAATTTACTGCGAGGTCTACTGTTCTTTTATACTACTTTTTTCATAATAATACTAATTAATTAATACTTTCCATAATACCAGTTTTCATATTTTAATTACTAGTTTCCAACATTTAAAGTGTTAATTAATGCAGGTTTACCATGGTGAAATTAGGTTTACAAAAAAGTGTACGGTACAAAAATTGCACTTTGCAACTTTCTAAAAGTGTTAATCTTCTTTTAGATTTATAATGGCGATGTTTTCGACACTGTTGAATGGATTTATTTCGGTGAGAACTAGTTCAAGCTATTATCACAGTTGATTGTTGTGCCAAGTTCGAATCGAATCTGACCAAAACTGCAAACGTGAGAGTGCCAAAATACACGCGCGCGTGCGCGCACACACACATGCAGTAAAATGTGACTAGAGATCGGTTTAGGCGCTCATTTTTAAAACCAAATTATTTTAAATGTAATGATTCATCAAAATCTCAAGATAGATTTTTTACACCATATTTTCTTTATAGTTTGTTTATTAAGAAAGTAAAGTTTGTGTGACCAGTGTGAGATATGATCTGCACCTATTTCACCTATGGCAGTAGTTTCGACACTCTTGCTCTTATAAGAGTAGAAACATTACCGCCATGTAGGCCTATGTGTTAGCGTTAGCTTGCAGCGCTGGAAACATAAAGTAAAGTAATTATATTTTATTATAAACGTAAAAATCTTTTAGGAAGGTAAAATTACACCACATTTTAAAACGAACACATCAAAAGACCATTTTAACAATCTAAAGGTCAATCTGTTTGCAACAAAACCATACTTTCTCTTAATTACAGCTATGAGAAACTATTAAACGCCAAAACACTTGTACACAGCGAGGAAGCGTTGCTCACTTTCTAGGTCGTTAACTCAAGTGTAAACGGTTTATTTAAACATGTTGTACGGTTCTCCGGAATTCCTCTTTAATTGTCCCGGGAAAGTATTCCATAATTTTCCCAGGGAAAACGGGAATTTTATTGTCAAGATACAATCGTGGTTGTTAATTTGGGCAAATACCTTTGTGTTCGCTCTTTGACTTGGAGCAACCTTACAAACACGTGTCATTGGCATGACTTACCGTTATATGCCGAGTTGTCTTTTAATATCACGTGAGCTACTGAGGAGGCCTTCATGGTAACATCTCAGACCTCACCTTAACTCGAGTGTCGATTTTTACCTCTAGAACACATTTGTTAGTAGTCGATACAAATTTTATATAAATATATATATAATACAAAAGGGTGTTACATTACATAAACTCTAGGTTATTACAGTAATTTTTATTTCCTACTTTTAAATGCATTGTATATATTTACAAATGATATTATTGAAAAAAACTTGCTGACCATTTTTCACCTTGGGTCAAAGTAAGTAAAAACTTTTGACAAACATACTTCCTAAACTACTTGTATTTACATCTAGCCGCCATTTTGTATTCTTATAAAAACACATTTTTTTAATGTAAATGATATGAAGGTGATAAAATGGCGGTTTCATTCTTACTGTATGTTACAGTGAAACAAGGAGCATTTTACTTGGTAATTGTGTAGGCCTACAGTGCCCAAGATTTGTTAAAAACCAAAATATGTTTACAGTTTTTTTTCTATTTGTCAATAACTCAGTATCGAAAGATACTGTAGATTTATTCCACAGGAAATCTGATTCAAGAGCTCTTAACAAAACAACTAAACAACTACATTATTTATCAAAATGTGAACGTCATAATTTGCTCAAATTTGTATTATTATATAATCGATATAGTTGTATAGTTGTGTATACGATATATAAGTTGTAGCATATTTGAATTAGACATTTAGGGTTCATTGATAAATTATTTTTAAATTAGAACAATTTCTAACCGATTCGGTTTTTTAATTTACTCTCGAATTTTAAAAATAATTATTAGCAAATTTCCAGTTAAAAAATTACCTATTGTTCGTGTGTGTGTGTGTGTGTGTGTGTGTGTGTGTGTGTGTGTGTGTGTGTGTGTGTGTGTGTGTGTGTGTGTGTGTGTGTGTGTGTGTTTACATAATCATGTTCGCAATTTTGGCAAAATTTGATTCAAACTACACAAAAATCGATTATAGTAATAGCTTCAGCAATTTTAAAATGGCGGCCATTTCAAATGTTTAAAAATTCAAAATATATTTGTTTAATTTTTTTTTTTTGAAAATTAAATTTTACCATCGTCATATCAATGTTAAAAACTCTGTACATTAGCATTTTGAATTTACAAAATCCGTTGAAATTAAACACTTTTTGACAACAGGCAAAGTTCTTTTTCGTATTTTTTATGTAATTTGAAAGTTTAAAGTATTATTATATACAGACTTTATTGCTGATTATTAGGCCTATGGCGAAGTCGGAATTTCAAAAAAATGGTAATATAAAAAATAATACTTTTGAAATTTGATTCTATCACTTCAGCGAGACAGCTGCGTGCCGCGATTATTTTTTTATATTTGTAGTTAGACTAACAAAGACGAGAATTTTTTGTTAACGGACAGGGTAAAGCTTTAGTCAGTAACTGCAGTCTCGAACCTACGACCTTGAGATGGGTAAGTTTATAAACACAGCAGACTGATCAGTATTTTTGCAAACTCGATGCACTTACTTGATCAATCAATTAGAATGAGCTAAGTCTGATTCAGTTTTTCAAAAATTAATTCAGAAGCATGTTTTTAAGAAAATAATTGTAAGTGAGAAAGTTTGTGTAATGTTGTTACACAATTTATTTTTCATCATTGTTTATTTTTGCAAACGCTCGGTTTTCAACAACGGGACCAATATTGTCTGGTAAAGCGTTACCAATCTGTGTAAACATGCAGTCCTCGTGCTAAGTCAGACAAAAACAGATAAAAGAAATAAAAAATAACGCTTCAACTAATACCAGCGTTTTACTTGTTATGACAAATTGCAGAAATGATTTGTAGTTTTGTCGCCAGGCGCGACTACACACATCATCTGCTCCATTTATTGCGCAACTCAAAAGAGAATTTACGTCCTTTTTTTTTAATTTTCTTTTTCCACCATTGTTGTCGTTTATCCAAAGAAATAGCCGAACCGAGCAAAGAGATTAAAATAAAGGAGGCAGCGCTTCCCTCGTTACAAACTTTAATATAAAACATTACATTTGGAAGAAGCGTATTAAGCAGCTCTTGGCGTATTGCCGAGCTTTCATTTTTAATTGTGAACAGATGAGAGGGTCTCCATGATTCTAATTTTACTTTCCAAACACTCGTTCTCCCGAACCGTTCATCAAAAACTTGAATATGTTCAGCATTTATATACTGCTATTATGCTCCTTTATGAGCAATCTTGTTGGGTATTATTCTAGAGAAAAAAGAATCATGACAAATGATTCATTTTCTGAAAAAGTAATTTACTTAAACAACTTGGGCTAACTTTTATTAAGGTGAACTTAAAACCAATATTATTAGTATTATTGTATATTCAGACATCTGCCCTTATTGCTGTATATTTATTCTATACGTCCTTTGAAGCTATAAATACGAAATTAGGCTACTTTAAAGTGTCACTCCGGTTTTTAAAACAAAATGGCGACCACTCAAAATACTTTATTTATTTTAAAAGGAGGTTCTATTCCTCAGAGAATACAATGCTATTATATGATTTCTTCATATAAAAGTTTACTTGTCTATTTACAATATCTTAATGCCACGGGTTTTTGTGGGTAATAATGACATTAGCCCAACAGACTGTTATTTGCCGGGAAAATTACCTGATTCTACCAATAACAATAACTTGGTTTTTAATAACATAAGCTTATCTCTCAAACATACAAACTTACAGTAAAACAGAAAACATTAAACATTAAAATTGAAAAATGTTTAAGCCATCTTTCAAATTAATCAATTGTAATTTTTATTCCCTGAAAGATGCCGTAGTAGTAATTCACTTCAGTAGTTTGTCTTTCAATGAATTTTCCCAAGGGATCGCTTCAAATATCACTAATTACCAGCACTATTAAGATATTCAATGTTTACAGTGTACACTATAACATGGTATCATTAGTAAAATTGTATAATTTTTGCATAAAACACGAAAGGTCAGTCACAGCAGTCCATGGGTTACGAACCAGCACAATTGTCCCTATTAGTGGTCCACGGAGGTTAATAGAGCGCTAACGTCTACTTCCTTATTTCAATTCACAATGGAAACGTTTATTTTTATCTGAAACCAGAAAAGTAAAGTCTTTAGGGAAAACAATCAATTTCGCAGCTGTTTTACTCTTGTAAATTGTGTTTAATTCTCTTTTAAATATCTGTTTGCATCCAAAAGTCCGTAGGTTAACAAAGTAAAAAGCCGTATGGCGCATCTCGTCAAATAATGTTTATAGATATAGTACGCCTATATTTACATCAAACCCCTATAGACTAGCTGCATCTATTGAGAGGATTTAGACGTCCCTCGCTGGTACCCGAGTCTAACACACACTTACACTTACGACACTACTCTTACGACTTTAACACTTTACATTCACACTTACATTTAGGGAGGCCATAATAGCCTTAATTTGCTTTTCGCTTTAAAATAATATATATATATATATATATATATATATATATATATATATATATATATATATCGATAATATAGAAAATATAAATATAAGATATTTAACGTCTCGAGAATATAAGAAAAATCAAATCAAACGCATGTGTTATTACTGAATATAAACCGTATACCATTTTTGAAAATTTGCTTCCACCACTTCAGAGGAACAGCTGCAGGCTACGATTATTTCTAAATGACTTTAATTACGTCAGCGGGACAGTTATGTGCCATAATTATTCTATTTGCCTAATTTTGATGCCGTTGGATAACAAGGCAGTTGTATAACTCTATTATTGGAAAACTAGTTTTATTACAATAAATATACCAAGGTTTTGCAGTTTTATATTCTAAGAAGGCATGCCTTGCTTGAAGGAGTTCATTCACTAAGTATAGTGTGGGATTTAATTGTTTGCTAGTGTAGGTGAATAAACATGGTTTTCATCTTACAATTTGTAAGTGGAGTACGTAATGAGTAAGTCATTTTTTAATGTAGACCGCTGATTACAAAATTATGTATTTAACTAGTTCAAAGAATTGGAGACCTCGCAGGATACTCTTAATTAATGTATAGCACTCTATGACTCCATGACAGCACTCTTTTCCGCCAATTTAGCCGGTAACCGTAATATTTACAAAACATATTACTGGCCCATGTTTATTGTAAATTTTATGCTCTTTCTTCATGAAGCGGTTAAAATTACGATAGGTTTTTCCGTTCAGCCAGTATTGCGGCAAATAACCAGCAATTACACTCTCAACGTTGAGTCAGAAACCCGCCATCTTGAAACTGAAGTAAAAGGGAAAAAATCTTACACTTTTCGGGCTTTATTCAAGGTATCTCCGTACCAAATTTCAAATAATCGATCAGTGCATTTGGCGATAACTGCGTAAGAAATAATCGCACAAACCAAACAGAGGCCGGTGGAGTTGAAACAGAGACGTCGCTTCGCTCGATCAATTAGATATGTGTAATTACTGTGAATCTGTCTGTCTGTCTGTCGTGAGTGATTCTTAGAATTTTATTATACTGAAAGTTATGTTCCTTCTTGTACAGAGAGTAACAAATTGCCAGTACTCTGTACTATATGTTACATTCTTGTTTAGAAACAATAATTGGTGTAAAAACATCGAATCCTCGTATTTGTCATCCCTAAAAAAAAACAGGAAATTAAGTTAAATTCTACACACAAAAATGTTCATAATCGATTCCATAACAAATGTTTCAGAGGCGAGAATCGATACTCATGTCTGGGCACGATTTCCATGATCGCCGTTCAAACAGCTCATTTTCCAGTGGAAATTCACTAACTACAGTTTCTTCGAACAGCGCTATCCAAGAAATCTCAAAGATCAAGGCCAATGAGAACTGATAAAAATGTTACTTTATTTCCTAGAATCGGTGAAAATGGTTAGCTTTCTCGTTCTTGGCATGTTTCCGTCCTTTGCCAGTAAAAAAGTAAGAACTTATTACAAGGATTCTGTAACTGCGCGCTGGCTATTGTATGGCCTATAAATAAGGTTTTCTGTTGGTAAATTGAATGAATACACATTTCAATCACATCACAGATACAAAAGGAAAAGTTTTAATTTTGTTAATCAATTAGCTTTAGTTCAGTTTTTACATTTAAAAAAATGTGGCGGTCAGGGACCTGCTAATAGGAGTAAAAAAAATTAGGATTATGACCCATTTTTTTGTCTAGTGGTCTATTTACTCACTCGTAAGGCTACCGCGGTATCGAATCTACCTTATCGAATCGAGGCTACCTTATTGTTTCATCTTCTGGCCGTAATACAAAAGGTCAAATCCCTCTGGACAGATCATCACAAAGTTAAATAAAACATTGAAAACACACGTCACAAACACTAAACAGTCCGGATGTCATACGTACGAGTTGCACGTATCGTTTGGCCAAACCAAATTTTATCGTGAGTATTTTAATCATATAATTGTGTTTAGTGTTTGTGACGTGTTTTCAATATTTTGTTTAACTTTGTGTGATGACCTCGACTGAGGGATTATACATTTTGTATTACGACCTGACCTGAAGATGAAATAGTAAGGTTTCGAAACCGCGGTAGTCTTTACGAGGTGAGTAAGATCACTAGACGGAAAAATAGATCATAATAATTATTTAAATATGTGGTCCGGTGGCTATGTTGCAATAATGGGAAAAAATTAGTAGTCAATGTTTATTTTTGGTTTGTATTAGTCCAATGTATTACTGATGTTGCTGCTCAGTTGAAATTAAAACTGATATTAAAGAAAACGTACATTTACATACATCGTATAAAAAAATAAAATATCAATCTTGTACCGCAATGCTCTACTAATTGTGATGGTTAGGTTGGGCATGTTGTAAAGGCTTTCGTTAATAATTTAAATATTTATTAATGAACATAGGCCTACACAGTGTGCAAGACATAACGCTCTAAACAATTTTGTGCTAGATGAATCAGCTGTAGGGCCTATAGTATAATCCGACGTAATTCTGCATGGAGCTGTTCCCCAGCTGATACTGCCAAGTAGACTTTGGAAGGTTTGATAACGTACAGTTTGATTTGATAATTTTATTTTTTTCACTATACGAGTATTTTGACAGTGCAATTTTTCTCCTTATCCTTTTAACATGCGTCATGTTTTAGGGCTGGTTGTGATTTTGGATTTTTCTCGTCGCGTGATGCGAGCGCTCGAAGTTATATTGATACAATATGTAATAGCCTAATTGATATGAAATTATTGATATAAAATAGTGTAGCATATTTAATGTTATTATACTTTTATTAATATACTTAAGTGCATTATTTACAAAATAACAAATTTAATAAAATACAATATAATAGTTGAATCAAGAAGCCTACATTTTTCTTCGATGTAGTTGTGTTTTCGAACAAAAAACTATGGTCATTGAAATAAAAAGGAAGAGAAAATGCTACAAGTTTTTTTTTGTACAATAACATAAATTGTTTGCATTTTTTATTTAAAAAAACCTTTTAAAGTTAAGAAGTGTACTAAGTATAATAAAGTGTAAGAAGTTGTAATAAAGTATAAAAAAGTGGTTCGGAAGTTATTGTAAAAAATGTTTAATCGTTTGGTTATGTAGGCCCTACTTACCTTATAAATCAATCTGAAATTGATAGTTAATCTTATTGAAAACAGAACAATTTCAACTTGTTTCTAATTTATATGGTCGACTTTTTACACGTGAATATTCCGGAAAAAAATGTGCAAAATTATAAGGGTAGTTCCAAAGACAAAACGTATTCCAGCTATTGAAAATAAAAGTGAAAACGGAGCAATCTTAAGAAAAGTCGATAATGTAGAAGTTCACTAGAAATCGGACTTGTACGCAGGTTCGAATCTAGTTATTACCATTGACTTTACGCCGTTTTCTTTATCATTACTTTCACTGGCATAGAGCTAAAGAGAAAAAACAATATTCTGCCTTGTTTTAGGTTGTTTTCCTACCAGAGGAGCTCCATTACCCTTATTTATTTAGGCCTTCTTGTAGCCTATGCAGCCTGTTCTTGACTTAGTGAGAAAAATCACACGTATTTTACAAACAGCCATTATTTTCTTTTACTGTATTCTGTTTAGCTCCCCCCTCATAAATACCCGTTGGTTGTTAAGAAAACAAAATCTGAACAATATCTTCCGGTCGTCATTTGGCGTCTTCGAATTCTTGAAAACTCTGATAAATGCCATGTGTTAACTTTGTTTTGTCAAGCATTTTGGGTTGGTAAAATTTTACGGAATTTACAAAAAAAACCTTTATTACCACCATATTGCCACTCTGGAAACTCAGTGTTGAAAGGAGAAATTGACAGGCCTACTTTTTAATTTTAACAACTTCAAGGTAAAATTGTACAAATCCGTGTATTGAAAGAACGGTTTTGATTGTTAGGTTTTGTTTGTAGGTTAAAGATCGAAAACGCTACGCAAATGCCAGCGTGGCAGACAGGGTTGAACTACAAAAGCAGGCAGGGTTGTTTTTACTTTTATATTAATGAATTATAATTTCACTTATGCCTTTAAACAAATTTCAATACGAGTTAGAAAGTTTACAAATTACATCTCATTGTATAAGGTTAACACTAGTTTTATGTGATACAGATCCAACATGGCGTCGAAGGAGCAAGTTTTATACCTGTACCGTAGAACACTGCAGGCGAAACAGCTGGGAAATTGAAGGAATTACAGGTAAATCCAACTGCGAATTAGCGACTATGATTATAGTGTGCTTACACAGATGAGACCTTTTCCAAAGAAGTGGAAATATCAGCTGCGAACCGCAAAGTATGAATACGTAGGAAATTAATAGAATATTTCGAAAGTTTATGCAAACTAATATGCGCAATAATGTTGTAAGAGAAACAAATAACATAGTGCTGTGAAAACGTTACAAAAACTTTCCTAAATTCAAGTAAAAAACAGTGGCCAAATTCCTCAAAGCTATTTCATTAAATTTGACTGACAATTTGGCCATATTGGATTCTTAACAATACTTAGTGTAACAAATATAAAATAAAATAAATTTACTGTTCAAGAGTCGGAGACAAAACAAACCCGACGCGCGTCAGGATTTATTTTTCCAATCGATTACAGATGCCATGTAAAATTCCCTATATTAAATTGTGTTTTGAAAAATTTGGTCAAAATACGGCGAACAAAATTTTCGTATTTTGTAAATTCTGTTTTTGTTTAACGATTTTTGTTGACCGACTTTTGTCTGGCCTATATTTAAGCAAAATCTAATCAACATCGTTAGAATCGATTTGATAAAAATCTGTATTTAAATTGATTTGATGAAAAATGAATTTGGAAAAACACTGCATAAATAATAAATGAATAATAAATCTGCATGAATTTTTTTATCGAAATCGGTTATTCGTTTATTCTTCCCAGCGATACGTACACAGATGGACAGACATATAAGTAAACACATTGTTTTGGACTCAGGAGACCTGAAAAACCTATATATCCATCAAAACTTTTGATTTTACATTGTTCAAATTTCACTATAGAAACGAAAAAACAATGGACGTCAGATTATTTTAATATTTTAATTTATAAAAACAAAAATATTATTTTTTTAATGTTATTCAATGGTGTTACTTTTTAGAAATTCATTTCCATCACATCAGCGCGAAAGCTGTGTGGTAATATTTAATGTAACATGAATATTTGTTGTTATTTTAAATATCGACAATCATTAATGCCACTAAATTTTTGGGTTGCAAAGATTAAATAATCACGGCACGCAGGTGTCTCGCTAACGTTACGTAGAGAATTTTCTAAAATATATTTTTTGCGTGCCCTATTTTAAAATCTGATTTCACATTGATGAATGTATTTGTTGAGTTACTTTTGTACTGCAACCTTTGCAGAGCTACTGTGCACCCTTCCTTCTGTGTTCTTGAGAAGCTCAGTTACACCACCTTCTCCAGTCGTAGTACCTTTATAAAGTCTAGGATTTGGAGAGGATTCAAGGTGGACAGCTCCCCCACTTCTAATTGATAACTTCCCACTTCCTTACTGAGGTGCTTGCTGATGCTTGTTCTGCTAATTCCCTTTCAATTTTTTTCTCTTGAAAATCATTATTTAGGTTCTCTATCATTTCGCCAATCTTTTTATTGTTCGGGGAGATTCCGCTCATTCTATTTCATATTTTTACTTATGATAACACCCACAAGTAGCTAAGAAAATGAGATCCGCCCATACACAGCCCTGCATGCATGGGTAAGCCTAAGGTACACTGGGAGGTCGCCAGGTCTTTTATATGACTCCGTCTGATACACCTTGAAGCCTTTGTTATTCACTCCATCAGCTCAGGTTGCTTTACACTATAGAGTTAGCCAACATAGTAGTGTGTGTGTGTGTGTGTTGTTTGTTTGTTTATGTGTGTGTTTGTGTGTGTTTTGAGTAGATCAGTGAGGGTAATATGAGCTAGAGGTACGGTGGGAACGCTAAATTTCAAAATGATAATCAGCATTAAAAGCTGCACATATTGTCATTTTAAACTTTAAAATTAGACCTTCATTGAAAATACGAAAATGAACCCTGACAGCAGTCAAATTCATTTTCTTAATTTCAATCAATTTTAAAAATTCAAATTGCCAGTTACGATGGTGAAATCATACGTATTTTCAAAAACAGTGAAAAAATAAGAAGTTATGTTCTTTTAAGCTCTCTCTCTCTCTCTCTCTCTCTCTCTCTCTCTCTCTCTCTCTCTCTCTCTCTCTCTCTCTCTCTCTCTCTCTCTCTCACACACACACACACACACACACACACACACACACACACACACACACACACACACACACACACACACACACACACACACACACACACACACACTATCAAACCTTATCTTAAAGAAATTCGAAACAGATTGAACAATGTTATTAAATATCTAATATCCTGAAACGATAGAATTCTTACTGATTTCCTTAACACTGTCTTCTTAAAGCCTACTTTCTGAATAAACAATTTCTAAGGGTTTGCAAAAAAGGTCGAAACAAAAAACCTCTCCTTCTTTGCATTTGGTTTTCATCTATCTATAATCTATTAATTATTAACGAATTTCCAACGCAAAATGAGCTAATAGAGTTATCACCATTGTAAGAGCCAAGACAATATAATGAGCCCTGAATTGACTGTGGTATTGGAGTATTTTGAGGGTAGTATATATGGATTTGTATATATGCAAGTTTCTAGTAATTTTAATATTTCGATAAAGAAAAAAAAACACACACACACATAAATAGAGTGTATACGAGTGTGACCCCTCACAAAACGTAATCTTAAATTCAGGATCGGCGCTCATATCAGGATCTCAGGACCTGGGTCTTACCATGATGATTGCTCGAAAAGCTCATTTTCCAATGAAAATTCACTGATAAAACATTCACTTATAACTAAGTTTTTATAAAATCAATTCAAACTGTAACTCTTACAGTCAGACTTATTAAAATATGTATGAGAGTGTAAGGTGGGGAGGCACAAATCATTTCGGTTTGACGTGCGAAGGGATAATCACCACACTCGTACCAATTCAGTAAATAAATCAATTTTAGTTGTAAGTTTCGTTCTAATTGACGTCATTCTCACCTTTATAACAGAGGAAGACGTGTAAGTGCGGACATCTTGAAACAGTTTGTTTCGAGAAAAAACTTTGGCTACAAAAGTGTCAAAGTTTGTAAAGATGTTACAACATTAGCGGCATATGACAGACAAACACGAGCAAGCACTGCTGGAACCTGAACTTGTATTCTGATGTGCAGTAGCTTCTGTGGGTTTTTGTTTTGGAACTTACTTTGAGAAAATAAGAATTCAATAGTCTTTGATAACGAAAAGGTTTGATTTTTTTGAAATATTAAAAATTGTCTCAAAACATTTTCTTCTTTTTTTTAATCAAGTATATTTGATAAATATTTATTGTAGTCATGTTTTGTCTAAATTGTTGGAATAGATCGGTGAATTTGACGAGAGTTTTTTAGTTATCTGTTATATCTTGTTATTTTTTAAATCTAGTATGTTTTCTTTCTACAAAAATAAAAACATCTTAAAAATTTGGTGTTACACTTTCTGTTGTTAAACTCCTGGTTGCCTTCGATACCTTAGAACTACCGCTACGATACAGATCGTAACCACGTCATGTTGACGACTATCGTAGACGTGGTACATGTCACCGATAAATCGATAGTAGTATCGATTGTTTAAGACGATCGATAACTATCGATAGCTCTTAACTTTAACGATAGGGTAGACTATTTTCTCATTACCCTTCTTCCGAGAATAATTAATTATTGCTGATTGTTTCCTAATCTAATTTAACTTCAAAGTACAAAAAGAAAATCTGCATCAACAGACTGATACTTGAGTGCTTTCCGCTCATTGGTAGACTGCAGTAACGAAACAGAAGCCACTTTTTCTTTCTACAAACGTATTAAGCAGGATTTGTAGAAGTATTACTATCAACTGGTAGATTATAGAAACATGGTAACTGTAATAATTTAATTTCGGTCCTCAGTCTTGAGTTAGACTCTACCAAAAAGACCTACAAAACTAATAACAGCTGTAAGGTGCATTTGCTCAAAAAACGAAAAGTCGGAAAATTGGGAAAACGTTTAGGGATTAAGTTTAAGTTTATAGAGGCAGTTCTAGTTCGAGCCACGATCAGTTAGGATAACTGGTGATAAAGAAGAACAAACGTTCATCAAAAAAGAGAATGCAAGATTGCAAAACATACTTCAGCTACTGATTAATATTTGTTTATATCTAGGCAAAGTATAACATGGCTTCAGATGCACTTCTGATAAACTATATACACCACATAATGGAAAATGTTTAGGACTCGTTTAGTTGCTTTCAAAATTCGATCCGTAATGGTAAATCATGAAACGCTATCCCTTAAAGGTGATATTTTAGTTCATTACCATGTGGTAGGTAAACCATTCGAAATGAATTAATTTACTTGATGGCATCAAAAGTGACTCGTAAAATTGTGTCGATAGCTTTACCAGCTATGTATTACGTAATTATTGCCAACTGCACTCCGTGTCAGTCTCAAAAAGAACAGCTCTCCTGCAATAATTAGATTTGTTGATAAATCTGTTAACGTTATCAAAATCAAAGAGAATAATCTTCGATTTTTTATGGCTGACGGTTCTACAGGTTTTGGTCTTACCGAAATTATAACTGAGACATTAAAGAAATTCGGACTCAATATTAGCCATTGTCGAGGGCAAGGGTACGATAAAGGGTCAAGAGACAAACATACCGGATTACAAAAACGGATTTTAGACATAAATCCTTCGGCTTTATACGTCCCTTGTGGGAGCCATTCGCTTAATCTACTTCTATGTGATGTTGCACAGTCATAAATTAATTCCGTTAATTTTGATGTCATACAAAGATTATTTACTATATTTTTGTCTTCCACTTCCCGTTGGAGTGTACTGACCAGTCAAGTGCAAATCTTCACAAAATTAAGCGACACTCGTTGGGAAGCAAAAATACAAAGCCTCAAAGCAATCAGACACCAAATGAGCAGCTTTAATAAAATATTTGAAAATGGAAAAATTCTGATACAACTCCATGAAGCATTTACATTGGCAGGACAATTAAACTTTTTTTTTGTATCGTTGATTGCGTGTTACGATGTATTATTTCAGATAAACGATGTTACAATTCTTCAGACAGAAGAATTAGATCTTATAAAATGTACTGAAATGTTGAAGAAGCGTATTGACTTTTAAGAAAAGTACAATGCTTTAAAAAAATCGATGGTTGATGCGAGATAATTAACTAAACGAGATAATTAATTAAAGAGCTAAATATTGAACCGGTATTTAAACCACTCAAGATAGTACGAAGCGCAAGACGTCAATTTGATGAAGACATTCCAAATGAACCAATTTAGTCCCTAGGGAAAAAAATTAGAAGCGGACTTTTTTAACCCATTATTGGATACGTCTCTGGCATCAATCAAAGAAAGATTTGACCAGCTAAATGGATATGCAAATATGCATGATTTTTTAAATTTTTTCAGATAAACATCCAATTAAAAGTAATCTGCTAGAATTATGTAAACATTTTACCGTAAGTTTATGGTCAGACACTGATGGTATATTTTTATGTGACAAACTAATAAGTATAAAGGCTTTCCTTAATAACGTTATACGCCTAGTAGTAGATTAATTTATTTTTTTTTAATTCTCGACTAGGATTGTATCCAAACTTATTTACTGCATTACACATTTTACTTACAATAGCAGTAACTGTTTACAGTGGAGAACGTAGTTTGTAGGATTACAATGCTACAGGATGGACTTACTACTTTGGCTACATTGTCGAGCAAAATATTGCTGAAAAAATAGATTTTTTCCTTATTAATAAAAGATTTTGCTGACAAAAAGTCTAGAAAAGTCAATTTTCAATAATTTTAAATAAACAAAAAAAATATATTTAGAAAAAAATATGATTACTCTTTGTAATAATGATACTAATTATAAATTAATAAATGTTATTTTATAAAATATAATCAATTTAATTTTAAAATTATTTTAAAAATATATTTATGTAATATTTTTATCGCCATAATTTGAAAACGCATTCCTTGCATAGATGCTAACAGTACATTCTGCCCGACCTGACCAAAAGTCTAAGGCCGACAATGGATATGGTTAGGTTAGGTATAAAGGTAAAATGTTTTAAATAATTAGGATTATGACCTATTTTTCCGTCTAGTGGTCTATTTACTCACCTCGTAAAGGCTACCGCGGTTTTGTACCTTACTGTTTCATCTTCAGGCCGTAATACAAAATGTTAAATCCCTTTGTCGAGGTCGTCACAAAGTTAAACAAAACATCGAAAACACACGTCACAAACACTAAACACAATTACACAATTAAAATACACACTATAAAATTTGGTTTGGCTTCTATGTCGTTACATTCCGGCAGTTTAACGACATTGATGCAGTCCAGAATGTAACGACATACGAGTTGCACGTATCGTTTGGCCAAACCAAATTTTATCGTGTGTATTTTAATCTTGTAATTGTGTTTAGTGTTAGTGACGTGCGTTTCAATGTTTTGTTTAAGTTTGTGACGACCTCGACAAAGGGATTTGACATTGTGTATTACGGCCTGAATATGAAACAGTAAGGTTTCGAAACCGCGGTAGTATTTACGAGGTGAGTAAACACCACTAGACGGAAAAAAACCGGTAACAATCCTAATTATTTACATATGTGGTCCGGTAGCTATATTGCAATAATAAAATAAATGTTTCATTTTTAAAAAAAAATATTCAGAACTGAACCTCATAAAATTTTAAAATATCGATTTTAAACAATCTCGTTTACAAGATATTTGCAAACGTAATTGTCGCGGGATATGAGTGTTTCACTGCAATGGTTTCGCACGTTTTTACAACTGCGCATTCGATTGCTCTCAATACGCAAAGTCGGTTTGAATAAATACTTAAGCTAGAGTCACTGACATTATTACTATTATTTATCACGGCAGCCTTGGCATCTGTAGATGTATTTACAGAGAAATCTAGTGTCATAAACGAGAACTACACTGAACATTTAAATGCCAGTTTTTTTACGACCCGGAGATAAATTTATTTCTGAAACTAGGAGCATACGATTGTAACAAGATGGCGGTGATTTCTTTACTTTGTTAAATATAATCCTTAATACACTCTGGGGCCTTCTTTGATTATTTAGTTTATAAATATAAAAACAAAAAATATAATATGTAACTGGAAAAACTGTTACGCTAAGGTGATGCATGGTGGAAAGAGGTAAAGGTCGGCTCAACAGCTGATGTCGCACCACATCTGTTCGTCGAACAATACTACTTCAACTTAGATGAGGTTATGTTTATTGCCATTGTTTATGATGAATAATCTCTGATAAGCTGCAGCTGTTTCGCTGTCGTGATGGAAACGAATTATCAAAGCTAATTTTTTTCTTAATACTGTATTATTTTGAAACTGCTGATTCAACAATGAAATCTTTATATATTATCATTTTAAACTTTCAAAATTCATTGAAAATTTTAAAAAATAGACCCTGACCGCCGTCAAATTAACTTCCTTGATGATGAAAGATAATTCATGCAGTTTTAACGTTGATCACGATGGTCAGGTATATTTTAAAAAATATTTACAACAAAAAAGTAATAAATGTTTAAAGATTTGAAATGGCCGCTATTTCGAAACTGTTGAACAATTTTGCTTCTTAAAAAATATATATATATAAGTGATGCACAGGTCAGGATTAGCGCTCATTTCAAGTCCTGGGCCTGGGTCTTATCATGTTGGCTACTCCAATAGTTCATTTTTATGGAAATTCGTTAATCATTCGTAATCATTATTGATAATTTTATTTAGAATTTGTTAATATTGAAATACGCCTATTTATACTTGGTAATAGAAACAACTAAAGCGATTATTGTAATAAATTGTGTTTTAATTAACATCGTGTTTTGGTAATTATATTTTACAAGCTGAGACTGCGTTACGAGTTGTTGTGGGGGGTTGAACCCCCTGAGTAGGCTATAAAATATAGTAGTGTATAATGTACTTTAATTGCATTTTGTATACTTATGCAGAAAATATTAAAAATTTTAATGTATTTAAGACTAAAACACTAACTGTTATTGTCAGTTTTAAGGTTTGATGGGTTGTTTTGAAACATAAGAAAACGGTTAATCCAAAATATTTTTGGTAATTTTTGTGAATAACTTTTCTTAAAAATGTTTTTGATATGCCTAATATCCGTTTTCAGATAAACAAAATTAGGTATGACAGATTTCTGACAGACAGTTTGTCTGTGCGCTTATTCATATTGCTAAACACAAAACAGGTGGATAGGTTCTAACGAATTTTTAATGCTGGTTTACATCAACAGTTCCAAAATAAAAATTACTAAAAAAAAGTTATCAAATTTTGCGTAAATTTAGTCTATAAATATTTAAATAATACATGAGGGTCATTGCAAAGAAATCCACCTAGGAGCTATAAAAGAACTGTGAAATTGGCCTAATGGCTCAAATTGGTAATCTGAGTTGTACCAATTTTTAACAATCGGATTTTTACTTAAAAATCTTTACTAAGAAATGAAAAAAAATGTTAAAGAAATCATTTTACTTTAATCTTTTACTAAGAAAAAGATTTAATGCTTAGAAATTCATAACGTTTTTGTTTTAAGCATTTTTGGAATCATAATATTACCATCATGATCAGCTTTAAAAACAGTAAGAATTATTATTTAGAGTTTTTAAAATCCGTTAATATTAAGAAATTAAATTTGACGGCGGTCAGGGTTCATGTTTTAATTTTCAATTAATTTAAAAAGTTTTAAAGTGATAATATACGGAAATATGTCAATGCTGTTTTTGATGGTGAATCAAGAGTTTCAAAAAAATACTATTATAAAAGGAATTACCTTTGGTAATTCCTCCATCACGTCAGCGAAACAGCTGCATGCCGCGATTACTTATCATAGTCTATTCATAGTATATATCCAATTCAGTAATCATTATTTATTATTCATCATTCATTATTATTCGTTATTCGTTATTCGTTATTCGTTATTCGTTATTCGTTATTCGTTATTCGTTATTCGTTATTCATTATTCATTATTCATTCATCAATATAGCAAATTTTAAATAGAATAAATTTTCGATATGTGAATGGATCGGGACAGTGAAAATTAAGCCGGACTGTTAATAGAAACTGTTAATTTACTGGGCAACCAACTTGCCCAAACTAATCAAAGATGAATTTTAGAAATAAATATTCATTAAAGCAAACTAAAATGTCAAACCGAAACTAAAACTGCTAACAAAAATACTTGTAGTTTTTAACTGTCATTTGAAATTTGTTATAGAAATCGGAATGGACACGTATTTTATTGTTCTCATCAAAGTAATTGCTTCATTAGCTCCATTTTCAAATTGAAATTTGTTAAGAAAATGCAGTTAACAAAGTGAACTCAATTAACCGTTTACTAATAGCATACACAGACATTTAAAGTAGCAAAGCTAATAAATGACAATAATTCACAATAAAGTCTTAACAGCGAAGTTAATATTGCAAAAACGTACTTCCTTCTAAAATTTACAATGAACAATTACAGAGCAGTATTGATAAATTCCGCGTTTTTTTACCACAAAGAGATTCCTTAAAAGCAGATCCCTATTTCAATTCAATAAAATAATTCCGAAGTGCGAAAATCGTACTGAGAATTGATAAAAACTTTTTTCATTGAAACAAAAACTGAGATAATATTTTATTTAAACAGTTTTACGACCTAACGCTCTCTCTGTCCATAACCGGACCCGATCTGAGTAGCCTACCAGAGGCAGGCCAGCGTTACTGTATGATAGATGACTTTGTTTTAAATATTTATTGTCGAATGTTCAGCGACTTGCAATAGTCTATATAAATAACACAACATGAACCTTTAAGCAAATAGGCTGTGTTACTGTTAATGTTATTATAAATCTTGTTGAACGCGCCATCCCTTGTCCGAAGATCAGTGGTAACTGTTTCTAAGAAACTAATCCCTGCATCCCTGTATCCCTGATCGAAGCGTATTTCAAAACAGTAACGATTCCACCAAAATTTGTTTACTTCCCCACGAATTTAAATTAAATTGAACGAAAATTAACTCGCATTCAAGTTTACTATAGCTTTTTCATTTGAATTTTGAAATTTTCGAAGACAAATTTATTCAAATGTCAATACCGTTTACTATGTTGAAATCAGATTAAAACATTTGAATGACCGATATTTTGGAAATATTGAAAGGATTTTATTGTAAACGCACTTGTACATGCTAATACCAAAATCTGTTTGCGCCAAGTTTTAATCAGATTCGCGGTCTTTGGACTGTTATCATACACAAATATAGGCTACAATATAAATGTGTACATCGCGGTCTCTGGACTGTTATCATACACAAATATAGGCTACAATATAAATGTGTACATCGCGGTCTCTGGACTGTTATCATACACAAATATAGGCTACAATATAAATGTGTACATCGCGGTCTCTGGACTGTTATCATACACAAATATAGGCTACAATGTAAATGTGTACATCATGGTCTCTGGACTGTTATCATACACAAATATAGGCTACAATATAAATGTGTACATCGCGGTCTCTGGACTGTTATCATACACAAATATAGGCTACAATATAAATGTGTACATCGCGGTCTCTGGACTGTTATCATACACAAATATAGGCTACAATGTAAATGTGTACATCGCGGTCTCTGGACTGTTATCATACACAAATATAGGCTACAATATAAATGTGTACATCGCGGTCTCTGGACTGTTATCATACACAAATATAGGCTACAATATAAATGTGTACATCGCGGTCTCTGGACTGTTATCATACACAAATATAGGCTACAATATAAATGTGTACATCGCGGTCTCTGGACTGTTATCATACACAAATATAGGCTACAATATAAATGTGTACATCATGGTCTCTGGACTGTTATCATACACAAATATAGGCTACAATATAAATGTGTACATCGCGGTCTCTGGACTGTTATCATACACAAATATAGGCTACAATATAAATGTGTACATCGTGGTCTCTGGACTGTTATCATACACAAATATAGGCTACAATATAAATGTGTACATCGCGGTCTCTGGACTGTTATCATACACAAATATAGGCTACAATATAAATGTGTACATCGCGGTCTCTGGACTGTTATCATACACAAATATAGGCTACAATATAAATGTGTACATCGCGGTCTCTGGACTGTTATCATACACAAATATAGGCTACAATATAAATGTGTACATCGCGGTCTCTGGACTGTTATCATACACAAATATAGGCTACAATATAAATGTGTACATCGCGGTCTCTGGACTGTTATCATACACAAATATAGGCTACAATATAAATGTGTACATCGCGGTCTCTGGACTGTTATCATACACAAATATAGGCTACAATGTAAATGTGTACATCGCGGTCTCTGGACTGTTATCATACACAAATATAGGCTACAATATAAATGTGTACATCGCGGTCTCTGGACTGTTATCATACACAAATATAGGCTACAATATAAATGTGTACATCGCGGTCTCTGGACTGTTATCATACACAAATATAGGCTACAATATAAATGTGTACATCGCGGTCTCTGGACTGTTATCATACACAAATATAGGCTACAATATAAATGTGTACATCGCGGTCTCTGGACTGTTATCATACACAAATATAGGCTACAATATAAATGTGTACATCGCGGTCTCTGGACTGTTATCATACACAAATATAGGCTACAATATAAATGTGTACATCGCGGTCTCTGGACTGTTATCATACACAAATATAGGCTACAATATAAATGTGTACATCGCGGTCTCTGGACTGTTATCATACACAAATATAGGCTACAATATAAATGTGTACATCGCGGTCTCTGGACTGTTATCATACACAAATATAGGCTACAATATAAATGTGTACATCGCGGTCTCTGGACTGTTATCATACACAAATATAGGCTACAATATAAATGTGTACATCGCGGTCTCTGGACTGTTATCATACACAAATATAGGCTACAATATAAATGTGTACATCATGGTCTCTGGACTGTTATCATACACAAATATAGGCTACAATATAAATGTGTACATCGCGGTCTCTGGACTGTTATCATACACAAATATAGGCTACAATATAAATGTGTACATCGCGGTCTCTGGACTGTTATCATACACAAATATAGGCTACAATATAAATGTGTACATCGCGGTCTCTGGACTGTTATCATACACAAATATAGGCTACAATATAAATGTGTACATACAAAAATTCAGGATCAGTTTATTTCAAAGTCCCTTACTAAAATAGCCTCTTCAACAGCTCGTTTTCAATGGAAATTGCCTAACAGCAAATTTGGTTTAGGGTTTTTTTTACAAACATTAGTACCTAAAAACAATGTTCCTTGTTACGTGAAAAGTCTTACATTGGTCTCATGTAACACACATCTACTTATAAAAAAGTTGAGATGGGAGGCAAATCTACCACCGCGTAGTGCAGGTCTGTACAAGAAACTCTATAAATATGGTTGAAGCATTGGATGCAGATTTATCCTAAGCCAAGGTGGGGCAGCATATGCCGTCGGTTATATGACCACGGAGAAGATTACCCTTAGTAGTGGACTCTGGATACCGAGCAACCTTCAATTTTATTTAGCCTCACCTATACTTGAGAGGCTAACTATAACGTCGAACGACGTATGTAAAAGTTATTTTGCAATCACTTCTTATTTAAGATGGCTATTTCTGATTTAATATTGACTAGTGTACGTTGCTCAAGCCAAACACTTGGTCGATAGTTTTAAAATTTGGTACAAAGTTACATTGCAAAAAGCACTTCGACGCATATATATATATATATGATTTTTCCCGTTCACTTCAGTTTCAAGATGGCGGACTCTGGTTTAACAATTACGAGTGTACGCAGTTTTACCCAAACACATTCGCCAATTGTTTTGAAATTGATACGAAGATACCTTTTATAAAACTCGAACGTCGTGTGTAAGATTTTTTTCATTTCCTATTCACTTCCGTTTCAAGATGGCGGCCTATGATTTAACGATGACGAGTAAATTGGTTGGCTATTTTCTGTAACACTGGCTCTCATAATGTTTTCGCTTCATAGAGAAAGAGCATACAATTTCCAATAAATATGGTCCATATTTCCTTAATATTACCGATACCGGTTACGCGCGCGTCAGAATGCTGGATCACTGACCAGACAATTAATGAATATACTGCGAGGTTTATTGTTCTCTGAACTATTAGCGGTAGTTAAGTTTCGATTTTAGAACTGTAACAAGACACTGACGTTGAATTTGATTTAACTTAAAGTTTAAGATGGCGGATTGAAGACAATAATTGTTACTATCAGCACTAAGGAGATGTCATGACCCCAGACCGTGTTTAAAAGTATTTTGCAATTCCAGGTAATATTCTAAAGATAAACGCATTAGTTTATGTCCGCCTTTGTAGTTTATTTGTTTATTTGAATCTTTCGTCCTCGTGAAATGTTAACGGTGCATAAACAACTTAGTAGTTTTATATCGAATAGAACATATGTTTTAATCATAATAAAACCACCAGCTGACCATAAAGTTCATCTACGTTACATCAGAATAGCTAATTCAATCAGTGCATGTGGTTCTACCAGCTTTATGTGTTACGGAAAGATCGGAGGATATTGCAATATGAAATCTGAATATTGTGCGTGAGTTATTGAATATTGCAGTTACGATTTCGATGATATCATCTTACATTATGTGTTTGTATTTCGGTTAAATTTACTGCAACCAATAATAAACTACAAAAAGGTTTACGTTTACGGTAGGTATGTTCAGCAGTTTCTAGGAGCCTGTCTTTGGCCCTATCGCAGCGTGGAATAGTTACGTTGTTACTATTTACATTGAGCCATAAGTTTTGGAGTGCTGTAGGTTATTAACGTTTTGAAAATAGTAGCACACTCCTAGCGGTTGTATGAACAGATAATTTGAATTAGACTTAAAAGTGTAAACATCGCTTTTCTTTACTGAACGTAAATCTAATTCATACGGAAAATAATTAAATGAATTTAAAGTTCTAATACTGAAATAATCCAACTACTTCTGTTAATTCTGCATCTAAACTAAATCATAATTTTTGATACTCGTGAACTCATTTCAAATAAGACCTAAATTCAATTTATAGGTTCTACTAATGAATAAAATTTAAATATTAACCTAAATATTACAATATTAACCTAAACACAATTTTTAAATTGTAGTTAAATCATAATTAAAACAAAATAAATTAGCACAACAAAAAGTCACAAATGAAACTTCGACGAAGTTGTAAATTTTGTTAAATAGAATAGCAATTATTATTAATTTACGATTAAAATATTTAATTGACCGATAATGGGACATTAAATTTATTAGAGTTTAATCTTCGATTAACAGTTAGTTTCTTATAAGTGAAATTGACAATTTAATTGAAGATTAATTTTAATGATGAATTAAATAAATTAATGACTGTTCAAGAAATATGCTATCAGTCTAATATTTTTATCAGGAAATAATGGGCAATCAAAAGCACTTTGTGACATTTTAAGGCGTAAAAAAATTGGTCAGAAAGTAGCTTTTTTGCTTTTGGTGGATCTAACTGTTTTCATTCCACTAAAAAGCGGGGACATATATAACCCAATATATGTCAGTATTTTTGTCTGTGTACATCGTTTGTCAATAAATTTATAATACACCGTTATTGGTTCAAGATTATGTCTTTATTTTTCAAAACCATATTTTAGTAAAAAAAATACGTTCAATTCATATTTTCTTGAAATTGGCTTTAACGAAGTACGTGAGGTCATAAGTAAAACTGCGCTTACGTATCACTCTTTTCCAAAAAAAATCCGGTTCTATTAAAAATAAAATGGGAAATCTGATTCATTTACAAAAATTATTACGTTTTCATAAATGTTTGTAATACAAAAAAACACGTCAGTGTATCAAATTTAAAATGAAAGAAATTTACTACCAAAATAAACCACGATCGACTTCAGGATTTTTTTCTTTTTTCCTGATTATTCCCGAATCCTAAATTTTTTTATTTCAAACTAGCTGAATAGGCCTGCACGTGCTTTGTTACGGTCGGCTATATAGGAATCACGTTTAACTATGTATCGTTAATGTTAATGAAAAATGTTTTAGGTTATATAAGACCAAACAAACAATTCATAAACGAATAATCTACGAATAACATCGATCGATAACATAGAAGTTCAGGCAGACTATAGAAGGCACTGAAGCGTCTACTGGTCTGCCTATATATAGCTGCATTTTCAATAATTAATGCGATAATTAGCCTAAGCAATTATTTCTTGGAAATGACGAGTGAAATTGTAAAAATACCTGACCCAGAATTTAAAGTGTGTGTAAGCAAAGTTTCTTGACAACCTACGCGATAGTGAGGGTTTCCACATAAAAAGTTATACATATAGATCTGGTACACTGACTTCGTAAAAGACCTAAATCGTAGCAAAAACTGAGGACAGATTTTTAAAAAATAACATAAATTTTCTTTTATTGATAGTGTCGGGAAATCTGTGCAAATCTATGAAGTAATGATCTCAACTATCTTAGAACAATTCTGCAAAAAATAACTTATAATCAACGTATGAGTTTCGCCCCATTTTTGGCATCTTTAATTTCTTTCCGTTGTAACGACGAAAGAATTAAGTCTACTTAATTGTACTCTCCTAGACAGACAGTATAGAGGTACGCTCGGTTGCATTACTGCAAAACACACACACACACACACACACACACACACACACACACACACACACACACACACACACACACACACACACACACACACACACACACACACACACACACACAATATCCTGTTCTTGATTATTTCAAACAAGTAAAACTGTAAACTGTTAGTTTTACAGAACCAGTGATTTTATCTCGGCAACGTATAATTAGGTACGTCTCAACGTAGGTTTAATTAGACGCTGCGCAAGATACAGGATCATTTTAACACGAATAATCACGGTTATTTATAACTGTTACTCAGTCAGTTGGCTACGTCATCGATGCAAATAAGAATACAGTATCTACATTTTCAAATTTAGTTATGTGAAAATAACATTCTCATTACTTTAACAGCCATAAACACTACATTCGTATATACTATGAAAATTAATCGTGCAAAAATATTACACAAGCTTTCTCACATTCAGTTCCGGTTCAGAAGCTAACGACAAAAAATATGTTTTTGAATTTAAAATAAAAATTATGTATCATGTTTTCTCTTCTTTTTTATTTTAATTACGATAGTTTGTTTGAAAACACGACAAATTAACACAGCTAATTTTTAACAACATAACCTGAGACTTATTATAGCCTGTCAGCTGTTCAATGCAATCAGCTGATCTTTACGAATTAACATAAAACTGATCTGTCAATATAACTATCAAAATTAAATTAACGATTCATTTCATATACTTAAATCGGTCAAACGTCTTCGTAGGTTCCATAGTGTAATGGTTATCGCGTGTGCCTCACACGCGCAAGGTCCCTGGTTCGATCCTGGCGGGAACACAGTAATTTTTAATTATAATTAATTTAATATGAGATTTGCGACGCTGAAGATATACGGTTGCATAGCAATATAAACACGCATCCTGCAAAATCCAACATCAAAACCTGCTTTAAAACATGATAGGTACATGTTAAAAAGATAGGAAAATATCAGACATCAGTTAGACTTTTCATTCCTTTTTTTAAAATTTAAAATCATAAGAAACTTTTATTTCAACAAACAATAAAATTTCAAGATAATTTTTTTCACGATCATTTGTTATATTGAAAAAGTAAAATTATATTTATAGAAATCACAATAAAATTATGCAGTAAATGAGATAATAACTAGTTATGCCCCTTCCAGAAATGAACTCACGATTTCTTTTAACAGGTAGACTAAAGAGTAGCAATTCCTTTACCAACTGGGTACGTTAACAAAAATTAGAAAATTAAAAAAAAATTAAAAATTAGAAAACTGTGTCAAATTAAAACCAAAATTAAATTATGTTCAAATCAAATTTTTTTTGAAACTTTTGATTTACATATTCGGTCTAATTTAATAGTCCAAATTAATATAAAAATACCAAATTAATATAAAAACACCAATTAATATAAAAATAAAAATACAGTGGATACTATTGTATTACTATGTTTGATAATAGGTATTTTAAAATGTATTAACATATAATGATATTAAATGGAATACGTTCATAAAAACAAAATCAATCCAATTAATTGTAAAACCCAAATAATATAATGAAGTTTTACGTTTACCGCACCATGACTTGCCCAAACCACTTTTACCTCACACCATGACACTAACAGATCGTGCCCCAAGTTCTCGCTTGCATGCTTTCAAATTATACCCTACTATGAGCACTCACCTCTGACCCGATACCTTCCCACGAGCAAGCCCAGCCTCTCTCCGAGAGTGCCCCAACATTTAAACATGCTTGTAAACATTTACCTCGGAAAACTATTCAGTGCCTTCTGTAGGAAAATGCTGCAGATCTAAGTGAATTTAAGAAAATCAAGAAAGCGGTGGCGTCTTGAAAAGGGAATTGGTGAACTTTAAAATATTGCTTCGATGCGGTCGGTTTTCGCTCTCTCAGTTTCGTGATTGTTCGTCACACTTGTCTGTGTATAAAATTTGAAATAATAAATTTGGATTCCTGAACAAATCCTGACCGCCGGCGTCAGGTTTCAGTTTTTTTTTTTACTCGCAAACTTTACATTTTTGTTATTTAAAACTTGGAAAAAGGTGAACCATGTCGCCATATTGAATCTATTCCTTAATGTTAATTAACTATACAGATTAATTCGTTCTTTTTTAAAATAAAATTATTGTTGATATCTCATTTTAAAAGCTTTGTATGTGGGATGTGGTCAGGTTTTAACATTTTCTATATATTTTATTTCTTTTAAAGAGAAACAAAAACTATTTACAAAATGTAAAAGCGGATTACATTCTCACATATATTTCAAATGAGATACCAAGTATAATTTTATCTTAACAAATAGCATTATCTGTACCTTTAATTAACATCAAGGAATAAATTTAATAGCCTATGTCCGACAGGCTTCACTTATTTTTAAGTTATAAATCTTCATTTATGATCAAAATCAAATAAACCAATTTTTAGAAACCGAATTTTTGTTTATATATTCTGGTTTTAGATACGTTTCTGTTTACGTAATTATCGACTACATTCTTGCAAATTTTGATAAAAATCGGTGGTAAAATTATGAGAAAAAAATTAATTAAAAACACCCTTATTCGTACGCCAGATGTTAGATGAGAGAGTGCCGAGAAAATTATTAACTTATTGCATTCAGGAAAAAATACATATTGCTTGAAATAAGTAAAGAATTTAATTAATGATTTCAGTTTGGGGATAACCACCCCCGAAGGATACTGCTGATGCTGATATTTTGGAGTGCGTTTTCCTGGGTGTACGTGTTGGAGTTGAGCAGCGTGTGAAAGAAAACTTTTATAATAGTATCAAGAACTCACCAGGAACTGATCTATAGAAGGGATTAAAATTAGATTCAGTTAATAAAATTTATCTGTCGTTGGAGAAATGCAGAGGTTACTGAAACTAAAAACTTTTTATGTTTCGCCAATAAAAAGGTGTTTATTGATTTCAAAAAAAGTACTGACTTACAATTCTCCCTGTGTAACACAGACAAAATAGATCAGTTCCATTTCCTTGCGGTATATCCCGTTTTAACTGAGTTGAGAAGAGGATGGCTCGAGACAGACTTGCTGGACAGATGTGAAGTTATCGACTTGTCGAATGGGAAAGACTGAACTAGTGCAAACATGCGTGGCAGTACAGACGTGGTGTAGTGAGCGAATGGCATTATTGTTTAGTTCAAGAACTATAAAACGTTGTAGAAGGGATTATAGTGTTTAAGCTTTAAACTGGCTTGTTATTTTTGTGTAAAAGAGAGGGGACAATATTTTTTGTTTTTTCAGTGTAATGAACTAATTTTTAAAAGATGACTCCCTTAACACGCATAAGCAATATAGATTCGTCTATTTATATTATCATAGTTATTTGTATTATTGTATTGTGTAAATTGGGTTACATTAAAGACGTTTGTCTATCTACCTATTCGTACGTCACACACGCGGGCACGCGTACGCATAGATAGACGGGCAAAGTCCTTAAAGTAGCATTGGAAGTGAAACAAATAAATCTATAAAATATTCAAGCGATTATTTACATGAACACTGTTCTTTCTTCATATTTAGTAGTCAGAAAGTAAAAATACACTATAATATGACTCGTTTTTATTGTATATTGTTAAATATTGAAAAAATTTAAACACTGAAAACATCATCGGTAGGTCTGACGCCAATTTTGTTAGTGTACCTTGTTTCTGATTACTCCCTGAAGCACAAATAATTGGAAATTCAATCCCTTATTCAGTTAATTATCTTTCGAAACAACCCGCTCAGTTCGTCAATATCAACTTTTCTCTCGCCAAAGTTATTTTATTTCAACGATATTACGTTTATTATTATTTTCTAAATTTACTTTCAATACCAAATGTTTTGCTCTTTATTATTATCCACTTATTCGGCGACTCGCTCCGTTTATCCTAAATTCCAAGAAATAAGAATCGAGATTAGCATTTTATTTTTAAACGTTTAAATCGGAAGAAAATATTTCGTTTAGACTACGCGGTTTGTAAACCAATTTGCACGCAAAAACACTGTTTTTGATTTGTGTATAAAAGTTCTTTAAAATCAGCTGGTCCATGCGATTTCTTCGAAATTTACTACTAGGCTATTTAAAAATGTAGTAAATTATAAACTTAAACTATATTCGTAAACAAAATACATAACTAATAAAATTACAAACAAGAAAATTTACCTGTTTATAAAATTGTAGTACACATAGGAACAAAGTCATGACACGTTTGAGGTAGCGAATAGTATAGTACGGCAAATAACATAAAATTAACACTTTTTAGTAGAAGTACAGAAAATTAAAATATAAAAAAGGCGCATCCGACCGGCCTTCATAATTTCATCAAAAGTACTCAAGAGACAAAATAACTAATACCTAATAACTAATACAAAATAACTAATAAAAATAATAGACAAAATAACTAATAGCAGAACAAAACGTGAGTGTTTCTGTATGACGGAAAATATAGAAAGATATGTTTCAAAAATATTTCAAAAATTTGCTCATTTTATAAAAAAAAAATGGATACACTAATCAGATGAAGATTAACTGAAAAAAAGCAAGTATGATTATGAAATAAAAAGAATTTACATTGAGAAAGTATACCGAAAATGTTTTCCTTAGTTTTTTTATCTATTCATATTCAATTTACAAGTTAGTTTTTTTCATCGAATTACATAGAGCCACCAGGCCATTTCAAAAACTCAAGTTTTCATGTTTCGACCTTTCTCTAATTTCGATATGTTCATTTAGAAAATCTCGAACAATTAAAAAATAATATTTCATTTCTAATAAAATAAAAACCAGTATTCAGGATTTTTCGATAACTTTGATGATATATATGTAGATCTATTTATGGAGCTAAACAAAAGTTTATTTTGAAAAATTCACCAACAACTTTAAAAGTTGTAGGTGAAAATAATCGATGTACGATTCGAAAGTCGTTTTTATGTTTGGGCATTAAATACTTTTCAAAAAGAGTTGTTAAATCTTACTCTGCATGTGGTACAGTCCGCGTTGCAGCTGTGCAGTCGACACGAGTCAGCTGATCCATTCTTGTTAATATCTCTGAATCTTGAATGACGCCTCTCTGAAATATGACGCCTATGGACTCTCAGTACGGGCTTTAAAAGCGTATGCTCACCATTTTATTTCAAATTTGTTGCAATTAATTGAATTTGGAAAAGTTTGTGTGTTGTTTTAACTCCACTTTTTTAATGGAATACAAATATGTAGATATGTAGGTATATATATATATATATATATATATATATATATATATATATATATATATATATATATATACACCATTGATGTTCCTTTACATTAGTCTACGCTATTCAATGTTCTAAGTTTTTGTTTTTGTATATTTAATTAATAAAAGTATTAAACAAATACAAAACGGATGTTAGGAAAATACTTTAGAAATGTTTGACATTTAAAGAACATAACTTTTTCAAAGTCCCTTAACACTAGCTGCAAGATTCAGTAGAGATAATCAATCTACGAACCCAAACCTGCCGTAGACACTTTACGATTCAAACAGAGAACATGGCCGACAAAAAATAATGAAGCCCATATGTCGGTCCTAAAACCTGAACGTTTCCGTCTGTCAGGCTAAAACTTACACACTGACATTAGTGTTAAACCACCGGCTAAGAAAGTTACTTCACAGCTGATTCTATTAAAACGTTTTTTAATATAAATTTTTGAAAATATAGAAACTATGAAATGTACATTGTCGAACAGTAAAGAGACTAAAATTGATCTTTTCTCAGGATTTCGGTCACAATAATGACACATGAAATGAAACAAACATTTATAAGTGACACAATTGAAATAACAAGAATTATATACTTAAACTATATTCGTAAACAAATTACATAACTAATAAAATTACAAACAAGAAAAATTACCTGTTTATAAAATTGTAGTACACATAGGAACAAAGTCATGACACGTTTGAGGTAGCGAATAGTATAGAGTACGGCAAATAACATAAAATTAACACTTTTTAGTAGAAGTACAGAAAATTAAAATATAAAAAAGGCGCATCCAACCGGCCTTCATAATTTCATCAAAAGTACTCAAGAGACAAAAACTTTAACTGCCGTTTCACACCAATAAAAATATTCACTTTGTTGAGTGCACACATATGCTTTTCTTAGCTTCAAACGTTTTATTTGTTGGCGCGTTTCGGAATTATCTAACCTGTTTGTTGTATTTGTTTAGTACTCAACACAATAGCAATGCTCGCGGGAAAAAATGATTACATTAAAAATGTAAAAATTATCATATGTTGTTTTCCCAACAATACAAATAATCAAATATACAAAATGAAAAGCAAAAATCAAATCAATATTTTGCTATACATATACAAACATACACAAACAATCACAAACAATCATTATATATATATATATATATAACTTTACTTAGTACAGGTAAGGCCGCGAAGGAAATAAACAAATGCAACATAAATAATTCTTTTAAATATATGTCTAAACTTGGTGTGTGTATCTAGTTTGTATTATGTTTTTTAACGTTAATACTAACAATTGACTTTTTTTAATAATCGAGGTAAAAATTCAACTCGCTGAATTTAATTTCCATGAATAAAATTTAATAACACTAAATAAGCAAACATATTTTTTCTATTTCAATTCAAAATACAACTTATCTTGCACAGCATTAAAACCTGTCTAAATTTAATGGGGAAATTTTAAATGCCAATTTATACAGATTTAAACGCCGATGAAGGTGGTTGAAATCGTGTAAGGTAAAAACTTTAATAATATTTTTACGATGTTGAATGACCACTATTTTGAACTGGTTCCCTCAATGCGTTTCAGCAGTCCACTGTCTAGTTCATTCAGCTGGAGAACCTCAGGGTCCTGGAAGCCAAATACTCTTCGCCTCCTGATGGCCAGAACCTCACAATCTTAGATTACGTAATCTGCAGTTTACGTGTCATTCTCGCTTGGCATACGCATTGTTCCTCCTTGGTATACATTCCTATCCTTGGTTTAATTAGACCTTTTGCTAGCGCCTCCTTCTTCTCAGTTTGCACTTTTGCACTCTTGGTAATTCTTCCATTGCAGATTTCGCAGGTCCGCCTAACAACCCCTTAGTCCACTACAATTCTCTGCTGTTTCTGTTGGGTGCCATGGGGTAAGGTACAGCTCGTTTCCTCCACCTTGTTTTTTATACCAGTTGGACAGACTAATGAAGACGAGAGGTAGCCTTTTATCGAGAGTTTGCATAATTCAAACTAAATCCCCTTTAGCCACTCATCCTTCGATGTACGCTGTTCCTGCTTGGTTTGGGACGAAGCGATGTAACCCAAGAGAAGACAGATGAACAAAGGCTTAGACATCTTATTACTTAACCAGTACTCAGAATGTGGGTACCTCTGAGAGTAAGCATAGGCTTTATCGCCTGAAAAGATTTGGGCAAAGGGTTAATCCAAACTTCGATCCACCGTGTGACAGCCAGAGACAGTATCTACTGTTGTTAAAAACCGGTGCTAATTTTATGTTCTCGCCATGATAGCCGCTCCAACAGCTCACTTTCCAATAGAAATTCACTAATAAATTTTATAGGCCATGTTAAAACGGACCTCAGAATTCATCGATTAGATAATTCAATCTTGTGTTATCACGAGTAAAACACGCCTGTTCTGGAGAAACTCGAGTGGGAAGATGTACTTTCCTAAATTACCAGAAATGAAACCAAATCTGAAGTTAACCTCAAAACAACTTGGAAGTTGGGTTAACGATACAATACGGCCACGCCCATTTCCTACGGTTGAGTTATAATCTAAAGCTAGCGTCTCCCGTAATTGCTTCAATTATAGATGAAACGCCATTGTTTTATAATGATCCGTGGTATTAGGTCCGGCGGTCGTTCAAAACGTAACCATGAAATGGTTCAAAACACCATTGCGTTGGATGTAAGTGTCGTTGGAAAGTGAAATCAAAAAGCAGCTGCCCGGCTGACGTGCTGGACGCGAATTTATAAAAAATAACAATATTTTTGTGTCTTAAACTTTTTTTTAATCTAATTTCATAATCATAATCAGCGTTAAACTTTGCATAAATTACCATTTTAAATTTACGAGGATTTTAACCCTGATTAAGTTGGTGAACTCGAATTTTTTAAAAGTGAAAGGTAAACCAGTTTTTTTTAAGTGGAATAGTACAAACCAAAATGTTGAACAGCTTAGATCAAATCTCAATGCTATTGAAAAGCATATAATATTGAATATTAAGATTTAATAAACAATTGTGAAAAAAAGCAAAATTTTTAAATTACTTAATACAATTTTTTTTAGTATTTGTTGTGACTTATATTGAAGTCACGAAGTCTGCAGTTTGAGGCGGTAGAGGGAATTGAGTGTGACTGAAGGACTATGATCTTAGATTGAACTGATTCTTGTAACTAAGTTCATATAATGATAACAAAAACATAATTATGTTTATTAGCCTATACAAAATATTACAAAAAAAAGTTTATCAAATTTCTCCCAAACTTTGATTATATATGAAGCTCCAAGTCAGTGTAGTAAATTTGAAATAAAAAGAATTTTACGTTTCGAGTGTACCTGGAAAAACCGTGATAAATATGAAACCTGAAAATTATTGAATTATGATGTATGATGTCTCGTATTTCATATTTGAACAAAATTTGATTAGTTGATGCTTAGGAATTAACACCACTTTTCCTATTTTTTGACCGGTAGTTTTCAGACCAGACTTTTGTGGAAATAATTTAATGTAAGAATGGTTGCATAATGTTTTTGCAACATTTGGTTTACTTACTTCGTACATAACTTTTGTATTGCTATACATATAACCATCTATCGTAAGAAAAATTAAAATGGGTTTTGAATTTAATTTCAAGAAAAAAAAACAAGTAACACATAAAAAAAGTATTTAGATAACAAAATCCTACGCAAATAATAACCTATCTCAATAATCAAGCACTTAATTTCTTAGTGCATTATTTTCAAAAATATAATCAGAAATTTTAAAAGTGTTGACTATAGGTCTATATCATTTTAATTAACTAAATTGTTTCACTTCCGTTTGATTTTAAAAGTCAAGCAAACTGACAATTTCTGCGCAAAGAAATATTTTATAGGAAAACTAAAATTATGGATAATTACACAGTGTAGGTTGTTTTTGAGTTTTCGGCAAAAGTTTATACAAAATATAAAAATATACGGGAAGTACGATACAAATTGAAATAAAAGCGACCCGCATAACCTCAAAATTGCTACCGCGCTATAGTAGGTAACGTGTTTTTTATTGCTAAACGTTAAAAAATCCTTTATTAAAAAAAATACTCAAGACCTAATTGACACTGTTGTTGGATGAAGAACCTAACTTAACATGTAAGTAACGAACCTAACATGGTTGTTGGCTGGAAAACGTATTTAACTAAACTGACGTCGTTTTAAAAACGTTTTCACTGCAAGGACGAACTAAGTAATTCGTGTTCCGTAATGTGACAACGCGCATGTGTAGTAAGTCGGTGTAGAAAATATAATATGTTTCATGAAATCTAACCAACAATGACATCATAATATAGTTCCGTAAAAAACATCTTAAAATCATAATTCTTTTTTTAAATAATTTTCCTCTGGTGAATGTGTGTTAATTGGATAATAAGATATAAAAGAAAAGAAAAAAAATATTCAAAAATCATTATTAAAAAAAACAACCTACATGCGTAAATAACAAATTTTGAATAATCAATCGTAAACTGTTCGTCCTTCACCCTCGGTAAAGAAAAAGGGTTTGGGCACGAGCACATGACCATGAATCATAAGTAACATCCACATCTACCCTCTCTGTCGCACACCTAAATCCCACGTAGAGGTTAGCCCGGGATATATGTATATAAAACACCATTTAATCTTCTGTCAGTCGGTTGTCTTTATGTTTCTGGGAGATAAAATATACTGTGGAACAAACGTACACCGGACCGTTTAATCTGAAACTAAACAGAGGTGATTTGAACAAAATATTGTTGAATAACAGCTAAATACAATTATTGAAATTAAAGTTAAATAAATATAAAAACATATGGTAATGCTAGCTGTTTACCCAAACAGCTGATTTCGCATCATAATTCTTTCTTCCAAAATACGATTTCAACGGAATTATACGAGTTTTTATTTATTACCACTGTTTATATGAATATAAATAATAATAAATAGCCTGTACATCATTATTAATTGTGTATTTTACTTATTAATATTGCAATATTTATGTTTTTGGGAATACAAACAACTGAAATTACAGTTATAATTACAAAACTCGGAAATAGAATCAATAACTGCCTCTTTTCTCCGTGTCGTGTGGAAGTAACAGAAGATTACTGTACATAGCTTCCACGTCGTTAACGGCGGCGATAAGACAAACGAATTCATAAAATCACTGAGATGTTACAAGTAGCCTACTGCAGAAATGAACTAACTGTGTCGCGATGTACCCACCATCTGTTGGCACAAAGAAGTATCAAATGACTAAAAGTAAAAGTAAGTTTGAATGTCCATCGTGATGGTTTCGATTAGAGTCAATACAGATCGAGAACGTGCACACCCGATATCACGCCTCGCTCGCTCGGTTCTTCTTTTATCTGATTTTACATTCGCTTTTTTATTGCGTGCACAATGCACTTTATTGTGAGGTTAAATTTAACAACACTTCCCCCTTGCTTACGTACACGTCCGAGGATCCCCTATCCTCTTACCGTATCACGGGCAACGTAAGATTATCGCTTCCTTATTGACTGATATGTTTAGGCCAGTCTGTGTCTAATTATATCTAATAAACCGACAACACATATGCTGCTCTCCAAATAATCATGTCCTTGTATCCTTTACGGATTCCAGGTCAGCGTCTACCTTGCAATTATCTTTTGTTATTGCTATTAGATACGACTGTCAACCCAACCTCCCGACAAGGACCAACTCAAAGTCCTTTAATTTGTTCAATATTTCTGCTGTTCTTGAGCTTTTTTAACAACCTAAAATCACTTTCCATTTATCACAGTTATTATTGTGAATAGATTTTCTTTACACTTTTATGGAAAACACTTAGTACTAACTCATATATTTTTTTAACTTTATTTATTGAAATACAAAAACCTTTAACTGATCTGCATAAAGTTCCTCCAGATACTAGAATCTTCTAAGTTTCGAAGAAGAACCTTTATTAAAAAATTCGAATAACAACTGTGTTCTAACGCAATTAAATGTAGATGCAACACAAATATATACTCAAGGGTAAACATTAGTTAACTGATCTTACCGCAAGAGTGAGCTAATGTCGGTGGTAGCATTAAAGTAAGTAATCACGAGCGCAATTATAGAGGTCCCTAATGTTGCACTGACATTAGCACACACTTACAAGTCACACAACATTAACTACTGTGTAACAGAGTGAGTTGTCGTATGTATCAAACGTACTTCAAAATTAGGTTAATTTGTGATTAAACTATTAGAACACCGATACATTTGTATTTCTGTCAGAAACATTTCTTCAGCGTTGAAGCTGTGTTCGTACACTGTAAAACTTTACAACTGCTGCTTGTGGCACAGCTGAAAGTTATAATAAAAATACCGATATAAAGTTATTATTGAATAAAATGTTCTAGACATATTAGTTTAGTTGTGTATTACCGATCTCAATGTTCACGATAATGAGCTGTAAGGTATCTAACCAACGAACCATAAAATATATATTTGAGTGGGAATCCGGACAGAAAGTCCATATAGATAAAACAAAACGCGTTTTAAAAAATAAGGTAGAGCAAAACGTTTTCGGGAGCTAACATTTATAAAGTATAGTTCAAAATGAATTTTCAATATCTTTAGAGAACTATTTTTAAGATTTAAAAAATAGCAGTGGACCAGCTTTTAACACAGCTACACAGAATTTTTATTTTGTGTTACAAACAATCTGTACGTCGTGAACTAAGAACATAAATTATGACTACATACGTAAAGTTCAAAGACGGCATTAGCAGCAAGAAATATGTAAGAGATCCAAAGAAAAATAATTGCAGAGTTCCGAATTAGTACAGGTATGATAGGAATGTACAGAAACGATTTTTATCATAAGCAAAATTTGTTTTAGTAAAATATAATGATTTTTGGATGGAAGATTTTGTCGTCGGATGACGGAGGACACAGTTGTGTAAGGAATTTTGAAAAAAGGAAAAAAAATAAAAATAAAAGCTACGGAAAGAGACAGTATTGATACGACTTGGATAAACCAACTTCATTAAAAAAGCTACTATTAGTTGAAAATTTAGGACTTATATACTTGTCTTCTATTCTCCCAATAAAGGCTAAAAATTCGTCTTCGTTTTTACGTCATATAGTGAATGTAGATCTTCGAATTCTTCCTGATACATTCCATCATACTTGCAATAGTAAAACAGTTAAAATTAATATACAATAGATGCAGTTTCAATATAAAGATGCGCTTTTTTGCTATTTTAAGGCGAAAAGCACATTGAGACTATTATCGCCTCCCTAAATGTAAATGTAAGTGTAAGGTCGTAAGTGTAGTGTTGTAAGTGTAAGTGTTGTTAGACTCGGGTACCGCAAGGGACATCTAAATCCTCTGAATAGGTGCAACTAGTCTGCACCCTCCTGCGGGGCGATGCACTTATTATGATGGTATTGCATAAAACATAGAATTCTACGAGTATTATCAAATAATGTAAAGTTTAGATTCAACACAGATGTAAAACTAGAATGTCTTAATGCGGTAAAAGTAACGCCAGGGAATTTTTTTTTGATATTGAAATTAAAAAACAAAAGTTTCTAAAAAAATCTCGTCTCTAAAAAAAGATCAGAACTTTGACGTGTGAATTAACAAGTAACAAGAAATCAATGTTCTGAGAAAATTTAAAAGAATGGGTTAAGATTTATCGGAAGTTCAGAGAAAATCTTAAACTTTCAAAAGAACTTTAAAATCTACATCTTTCATGAGTAAAACAGAGTGCGTAATGACTTAGAGAAAATAGAAATGGTTGAAAATGAAATAAAATAACAGTGTTTGGATAGTAAGTGAGATAAAGGACCTAGAATAAAAAAAAAATAATACAACCATATCAAAATGGAAAAAATAAGAGTAGCAAAAGATTAAAGGAAAAATGAAGGAGAATGAAGAAAAATGAAAACTTAAATTGTATGTAATTGGTCTAACGGAGTAAGAAAAATTAAAATATCAACTACGATTTTAGAAATAATTGGGATTGGAAATCATTGTTGAAGTTTTCATAAAGCTAAATATTTTGGAATTAAAAATATTACCTGTTCACATAATGTTAATAATAGATTATTTAGATTTTATTTCTCGAAACGCGGATGTAAAAAATACATTTTTTTAAAAATTGCCTTCGTCAAACTTTCTATGTAGACTAAACGTATTTTTTCAAATAAAAAAACAGCGGCTTTGATAAAAAAAACTCAAATAAAAATTGCAACTCTAAACCCTCTTTTAATTACTGCTTTCATCCGCCATGTTGTATAAATGCACACAAACAACTTGCATCGAAATAACTGTTCAAGTAAATGTTTGTTATTTATACATCTATGTTTTACCCTTAGGTTAAAAATAATCATCACCTTGTTTACTTGAACGCGATTGAAACAAAATGTGTTTTGTTTTCTCTTTTCATTTCAAAATCCTATTCTGCAAGTCTGTAATTAGTTTCAGTAAAACAAAACAAAAATGTGATGAAACAAAGAAAACGTATGATTTAACAGACTCTGGTAATTCTTTGCGATTAAAACACTTTCGTTTTTGTTAAAGAACAGTTCTATTATACACAAGATTCGATGGCGAAGAGAATGAATGAAATGTTATCTTTAAACCCGAATAAAAAAGGCGTCCATTTTTATTTAAAATTTTATTCACTTGTTTCGAATGACCTGTCCAGGTTATTCTGTGCAATTAAACTTATGGGTCAACGATTCTGTTACATGCCGGCCAACCTGAGTTAAATATAATGAATATTTAACCAACCATTAAATTAACTATTATAATATAGGTTATTTTTACTGCATGCCAATTCACTCTATTGCTTTGATGTTTAGGGGCTGCTGGTAATGAGTTAGAAGCGGCTGACAAATTGCATGGTCAGTTTCATAGGGTTTTGATTACATCGGCGATCAAAGCGTTATGCGTTCTATTATCCTAAAAAACCCTCGAGGCTATTTAGACGTGTTTTTTTATAAAACTAATTAGTAAATTAATTAAAAATCGTCAACGACAGTTTGGTTAACCTAGGCTAATACTGTAAATACAATCAGGTTAGGTCACACAGATGTTCTAATCAAAACGTTTGTAATTTTGTTCGTATGATGCATGTCCGAAGGCCCAGCATCCACAGCCACCAAAAATTATTACTCTAGTGCTCGTTGTAAACAAAATTATGTATGTTGTCGCAAATGTTTTAATAGAAAATATTTTCTCTTACGTCTTTTTCCTTTAATTTCTCTTGTACCGTCTTTCATTCCTCCTGGGTTATTTTTCTACTTTCTCTTCTCATTCCCTCCCTATCATTATATTTGTATTTCTTAGTGCACACATCTTCGTATTATCTACTATTCTTTGGTTAATTGCTTTATACTAATAATGTCGTATTAACTGCGCATTGGTTTTTCGTAATCATAGGCTATTAATTGTATCGCTATAGCCTATTCTCATTAATAATATTTGTATAAACAATGTTTTTATTATCTAGTGCTGTACAAGTACTGCTTATTTCGCACATGTTTTACCCGTATTGTCTCACAGGTTTTACTAATGCTATTCTCATTTTCCACCGACGGACATATTCACGCACGTGGGTCACATAAGTGAGAGCATAAATTTTGGAATTATGTTTGTGAAAAATATATTTGACCAAATGATGAATATAAACAATGGCCTTATAAAGAAAACCATCAACAACTGTTACAACGGCTGGATTAGAATACTGCTCGACTAAACGTTACGTAAAAGCCGATCAAAAGAAAGATGGTAACGATTTTACTGTCAAATAATTCCCGTGCACTTTCTCTCTAAAAGTACTATATTCCTAAACTGCGTCGGCCAATTAGAATACAGGAAAGTCATCGCAAATCAGCTGTTCACCGAATGGAAGCATCGATTCTTAGCGAAAGTGTATTTAGTCGAGTCAACATACGTCGCTCGATTCTTATGCAATACCTCTAAGGAAGTAAAGCAACGCACCACTGAAATACTAACTGGAGAAAGGATTCACACGATTTTTTACGTTGGAGGGGATAAAGCTCACAATTGCCTGGAAATCGGATCACGAGTACAAAAAGGATCAGTGATTTAGTCCGCGGCGAGGCTTACTTCTGGTAGTGACCCGTGGTGGCTGCGCAATCATTGCACTCACTTGATGGTAGTGGACGAGTAGTTGCAGTTGAACTGCACATTCTTCCTATCTTTTTTACAGAAGAATATTCAATCATATTATTTTAATACTTTTGGTTTATTGTTTAATACAAGGACGGATTAAAGGGACGACCGCCTCTCCCGAGACAAAAGAAATAAAATAAAAAATGTAAAATATCCTATTTTTCTTCTTTAAAATGGAAGTATTGTAGCTTCGAGAAAAAAGGTTAAGTAGGCATCTGAGGCCTGTGAGGGATCCGAAACCCGTCACATTATATAGATCTCAACTTTGCAAGTACAGGCAGTTTTGTCCGTATGTACGTTTGTGCACTTTGAAACGATTATACTAAGGGTGAGAACGGCGTTAATCGATTAGGTATTTTGTGTTGGTTTTCTCTTCTCTTCCTATATTAACTGCAACAACAAAAAAATATTTCTCGGCTCTAAAATTGATCAACACTTGGTTGAGAAACTGTTGTGACACTTAACTGGAATTGCTTCGGCTAATGAGGACGAGGGATCAGCGTCAACGGTAAGGGAAAAGCAACGAGAGTAACTAAGGGTATATATAAAGTTATAGATAGGTGTACTGAGAAAAGGGGAAGTATGTAAATGAAGCCATTTTTCAAAAGTTTTAAAAATTAGGAATCTAAGAATTTTTTTGCCTAAAATGAAGTAAATTTTTACACTTAGGCCTATTTGATATGTGTTTTAAGTCTCAAAACAACTTAATAGTGCTAGTTTTTAAGGTATTATTTCAAAAATTGTTATCCTCGGGAGGCCCTCTTGTAAGTTGATGCATCCAACCAACCGCCCCCCCACCCACAAAATTGTATTAATCCGCCAGTGATTGGAACTATTGTGTTTAACTTATGAGATAAGTTTGTGAGTACACGAGATTTTACTAAGAATTACAATATTGAGCTACAACTATGGTCGAAAGAATTTATAACATGCTGATGATCAGAATCAACCACTTTTGGACAATTCGAATTCCACTGATGTTCCATGTGCATTGATTGTTAACAATAGTATGATTAACTATGTTATTAGGTACAGAATAAAGCCTGTCAAGTTAGATTAAACAGAACAATAGTATGATTAACTATTTTATTAGCTACAGAATAAAGCCTGTCAAGTTAGGTTAAACAGATATAGTTTTCAACTGTATAAAAGAATGAGTTTCTTAATACGTAAAACCAATTTGTAAAATACTCAATCATTGTAAAAAAAACAAGAACAAAAATGTAACCAACTTTATAAGTCCGTCAAGTTAGATAAAACAGATATTATCTAAAAAAAAAGTTCCATACAATAAAAAAACAATCAGTATGGCCAACATCAGTACCAAAAATGGTAATTAAACTTAGAAAAAATCGTCAAGCGAACACTTCACATGTCTTACAACTAGCATTTATTAATTCCTTGAGCGGTTTTTTTATCAGTGATTTAATACTATACTCAAATATTCGTTATGTCGAATTATTATATGTTGTTACTTTTGGAAATTCCCTTTCGCCAGCGAGACAGCTGCGTATCGGATTTATTGTTTTATTTCCCTCGATGTAATGTCGCTTTGATCTTACCCAATAAGTTAATATAATTTATTAAAGCCTTGAAATATGTATAAGTTTTTATGATTTCTAAAATTAATTTCTATTAATTAATTATAATCAATTTAACCTTCACTGAGTGTAACAAAAAATAAGGCTGATAAAAGATCTTATTGACTTATAATTTTGTTGGTCTCTCACAAAAGTTGTTCTGTTTTAAGCGTGAAGTTAAAGGATATCCAAATGTTCTTCAACAACACATGTCATGACCGTTTGATTACATCATTCATACTTTCTACAATAATTAAATAGATTTTTTTAAAAGCACCTGAAGATGTTAATTAGCCTCAGAAACCGGCTGAGCGTTCATTCAATTGTTAATACTGTAACAGTCAGTAGGGGTGTAGGCATGAACGAACACACATTTTAATCTAAACTTAAGCTTATCGTGTAAGTATAAATATGTATACATACGAGTATAGTAGTCGTATATCCTGAGCGATACAATGTTCTCCGCGTCGGGCGCTAGGAAGAAAGCAAAGCAAGGGGTCGGTTTATTGATATAAACGCATCTGTCGGGGTCCTAAATAAACACGTCCTGTGTACATTGCCTTCAATGTAAACCTACACACACTGCGGTAGGTACTAACAGGGGTATGTTCACCCTTCTACCCCCTTCTCTCGCCAGGTCTCTTCACCAAATTACCAACATCTGTGTTGCTCGCGCTTTTCCGTCGGATATTTTCCGCCAACGGTTGTGTTTTCCCGATACAAAATGCAGAAGAGCCTATTTAAACTTGACGCTAAACATGGCTGCGTTAAAAAAAATATGTATTTTTTGGTCATATTTAACCGTCCAGCAGTGTAGAATATAATTGCTTTTTAAACATTTTTAGAGTAAACAGTGAAACTGAATGTTTGTGTACTGAAATCTGCATTATGCATTTTTTATAATTTCGTGGTCACTGACTTTATTTTGTAATGTAATGGGTGACAGTAACATTTAGTCCATTTAGTCCTGTTTATTAAAATTAGTCCCTCTTATAATGTATGCGCTTATTCAAATTAATTTTACATACTTAGTTATTCCCAGCAAGTCCCCAGTTATTGTCAGTCAGTCATTTAGTCCCCAGTTAGTTATAATTACCGTTTATTTATAATTAGCGTTTATAGTTATAATAATCTTGTTTATTTAGTTATTCCCAGCAAGTCCCCAGTTATTGTCAGTCAGTCATTTAGTCCTCAGTTAGTTATAATTACCGTATTTCATCGATTCTAAAACACACATTTTTTCCTATCCTGATACTCAAAAAAACCGAATCGATGGTATCTTACATTGACGTGAAACGGTACTAGGTAAATCTAGAAACACTTTTATTTTCATATTCCGAGAAATGAACAACAGAACAAAGCGCCCGGCTACAAGGTCATTCATTATGATAGCTCTTATCCCCTCTAAAATTCTATCATTTTGTTTCCAGTAGCTAGTCAGTAACGAGTGTTTTCATTTCAATCTTGTGTTGTAACGAGTGTTTTTATTTAAACTTGTGTTGTTTGGCGAAAACTAGTTTGTTAAAAAAATATTGTATATAAAGTGTCTTTAAAGAGAGCACAATGTGATGCAGCAATGAAACGAAAAGTTATGTTATTCCCTGAGCAAAATGGAAACAGAGCTGCAGAATAGGAATTATAGAGATCACTGGTATTAGAATATGTAGTTTCATTATCAACATAACTTTAATAACTACTTAGTACTAAGCATCATAATCCCAAGGTTTAATTTTGTACATTTACGTGTGTGATCATGTATTTTCAAGTAAGAACAGTAGGATATACTTATTAAATTTTGATTTTTTTAAATGTCTGTCACTTCGTAATTTTCCTTAAACATTGTCTGTGAAATACAATACGTCTTAGAATCGATGAAATTAGTATTGTTAGTGATAATCAGTCCGTTTAGAGCGATACCTTTAGTTTGTTAAACTTATCTACTTATTAACCAATTTCAATTGAAAAATGACTAATTTGGGCGGTCATCATTAAGACGCAGACTCGAGACAACGTTTGCTGCTGCATACGCCATTTCTGCATATTGTGCAATCACTGAAACATACTTTTGTACTAAGATATTTCGACTAGTATTTATAAAATGTATAGTAGAGGAAATAACTTCAGGATATTAAGTAAGTTTCACTGTTTTTTTCCGATTTCCTTGAATATTAAAATTATTATTAGAAGTCACTTTAAAACATTTAAAAATAATTCATTTTCACTACTTCAAGTTGTTTTTTTACTTTTCCGTAAAAAGCTTTTTATTATGAGGTACATAACAAAGCAATTATTATTGCTTTATTATTATTATTATTATTATTGCTTTATTGCAATTATTATTATCTAGCACGTAATTTAATATGACTTCAAAACACTTAATTAAAAAAACAATTTATTACGGATTGCATTTTTTCGTTATTTCACGGAAGCTTTGCCTACAACCTTTGCACCACCTCAATTAAAAACCACACTATTTTACAATAAATTCAAATAAACAGAAATTATTAATTCAACGTCACGAACTGCTATTTAATAGAGTAATAACTTAGATTGTCTTCATTATGAAATGCATCAATTTTATTAAGAAAATAAATAACGGCAGCCTGCTACATAAACAATAAATCAGCTGATCTCTGGTGAACTGCTACATTATTTGTGTGACTGAGAACAAATGAGAACTATTCTGGCGTGTGTCCAGTGGCAGTTGGAAACCACTAATCTGAAATATATTTACAGGAAGTATTTTTCTTCCTCATTCAAAAATAAAAAATCGAGTTAAAATAGTAATAACAACACTCCCGATCAAGTAATATTAACCGGTGTAAAAACATTGGCCAGAATTTCTCACGCACAGTTAAATTATTTAAAAGAGGTTCGGATGAAACAAAACGCAAGTGTTGCTTTCGACAAAATTCCACAATAACGGATTACCAGATTTCGCTAAAATTTGAAGATTCATGACTCGAGAACGCACATTGTTGTAAACTTGCCTGAAGACGTCACTTAGATCGTCGAAACTGGTATTCCGTAAAAATAATGAAAATAAATTAAATTATGTAACATTGTGAACTGTTAAATTTAATATTTAGTACGTTTTATTATTGGGACATGAAACTTGCTTCTTCTTATCACTTTTGAAATTCGTTCAGCAAGGGATAAGTGATGACCTTCTTTTTGGTGCAGTAGTCCGGTCATTTTAAACTGAACATACTCCAACCGTTCATCGTTCCAAGAAGACAAGATAGGTCATCCGGAAGGAGTCTCGACATCGAGCCAATCAAGGAGCATGCTCTGGCTGCTGAACCTCTGCCGGTTTTTACAACGAGATTAAATAAAAAGAGTTAGTACCATTATTCCCGACAGATGTCGCATTGTTGAGAAATCGAATTACTGTATCAACATAGTGGCCGAGATGACGTCATAGTGAGTGGGAAGAAACAAGCATATGGGAGGGATTCTGTCATTTTACCAAACCAAATCTGATGGCTACATCAAGTAATCTGGTTTGAACTTTATTCTGAAGTTTCGAAACACTGCCATCACTTGAGGGCTTTATCGAAACGCTTACAGAAAACATAGTCAAATTACTGTGAACTTGCCCAATACAGAAACACTGGTTCGCTAGAGTTTCAAAACATCGCTACAATTCAAATGTGTAAAACGTCCACATTTATTTCAACTTTTGCTACTCCAGAACGAAATGTGAACAGTATTAAAAGTATCAAAAATAATTAAATTTACAGTTTCAGAAAAATGTACTTGAAAGGGAATAATTTTAGTATAAATTTAAGTAAACGACATTTCGGAAAGTATTTAATGGAGAAAATCTAGTCCTCTCTTCAACCTTAATATGGGTTCCATGATATCCGTGACAATCACGGACTGTTCTTCCGCGAGTGCATCTTTTGTGTTCCTACAGGGGACAGCAGACAGTGGACTCAGGGTACCACTGTAAGTTTGGGTATAATCACCCCGTCCAATCTTCGGCTTTTCACCAGGCACCGCCACCGTCCTCAAAACACCATGGGAGAGCTGCGCAGTCCAATGAATTATCCTTCCTTCTTCTCCCCTTAGAGGAAGTATCCATCGGAACACCCATTTTTTGCTTAAGCAGACATGAAATTTTTATAGCTATTCTCCCTCTTTTAGTCCTTTCCAAATTTTGTTTACACCTGAGTGTTGGTGTAGAAGTTTAGCTTCAACATTAGTGTCAGGGTCTCTACTTGTGCAGTGACTCTCAACTGACATAGCTTTTTTTAATTTGTAGAATCTAAAGTTGACAAGTTTGGATACCCTGCTTCAGAATTGTTTGTCATATCTTCTGCAGTAGGTGAGATTAGTATAGTCTACTATGGTAGAATCACTAAGCCGTACGTTATTCTTTGTCACGGTAACCCTGCTTCAGAATTGTTTGTCAAATCTTCTGCGGTAGGTGGGTGAGATTAGTATAGGCTACTGTGGTAGAATCACTAAGCCGTACGTTATTCTTTGTCACGGTATCTTACGTTATTCTTTGTCACGGTAATCCTGCTTCAGAATTGTTTGTCAAATCTTCTGTGGTAGGTGGGTGAGATTAGTATAGGCTACTGTGGTAGAATCACTAAGCCGTACGTTATTCTTTGTCACGGTATCTTACGTTATTCTTTGTCACGGTAATCCTGCTTCAGAATTGTTTGTCAAATCTTCTGCGGTAGGTGGGTGAGATTAGTATAGTCTACTATGGTAGAATCACTAAGCCGTACGTTATTCTTTGTCACGGTATCTTACGTTCACGGTAATCCTGCTTCAGAATTGTTTGTCAAATCTTCTGCGGTAGGTGGGTGAGATTAGTATAGGCTACTGTGGTAGAATCACTAAGCCGTACGTTATTCTTTGTCACGGTATCTTACGTTATTCTTTGTCACGGTAATCCTGCTTCAGAATTGTTTGTCAAATCTTCTGTGGTAGGTGGGTGAGATTAGTATAGGCTACTGTGGTAGAATCACTAAGCCGTACGTTATTCTTTGTCACGGTAATCCTGCTTCAGAATTGTTTGTCAAATCTTCTGCGGTAGGTGGGTGAGATTAGTATAGGCTACTGTGGTAGAATCACTAAGCCGTACGTTATTCTTTGTCACGGTATCTTACGTTATTCTTTGTCACGGTAATCCTGCTTCAGAATTGTTTGTCAAATCTTCTGCGGTAGGTGGGTGAGATTAGTATAGTCTACTATGGTAGAATCACTAAGCCGTACGTTATTCTTTGTCACGGTATCTTACGTTATTCTTTGTCACGGTAATCCTGCTTCAGAATTGTTTGTCAAATCTTCTGCGGTAGGTGGGTGAGATTAGTATAGTCTACTATGGTAGAAGAATCACTTTAAGCCGTACGTTATTCTTTGTCAGTAATCCTGCTTCAGAATTGTTTGTCAAATCTTCTGCGGTAGGTGGGTGAGATTAGTATAGGCTACTGTGGTAGAATCACTAAGCCGTACGTTATTCTTTGTCACGGTATCTTACGTTATTCTTTGTCACGGTAATCCTGCTTCAGAATTGTTTGTCAAATCTTCTGCGGTAGGTGGGTGAGATTAGTATAGGCTACTGTGGTAGAATCACTAAGCCGTACGTTATTCTTTGTCACGGTATCTTACGTTATTCTTTGTCACGGTAATCCTGCTTCAGAATTGTTTGTCAAATCTTCTGCGGTAGGTGGGTGAGATTAGTATAGGCTACTGTGGTAGAATCACTAAGCCGTTCGTTATTCTTTGTCACGGTATCTTACGTTATTCTTTGTCACGGTAATCCTGCTTCAGAATTGTTTGTCAAATCTTCTGCGGTAGGTGGGTGAGATTAGTATAGGCTACTGTGGTAGAATCACTAAGCCGTACGTTATTCTTTGTCACGGTATCTTACGTTATTCTTTGTCACGGTAATCCTGCTTCAGAATTGTTTGTCAAATCTTCTGCGGTAGGTGGGTGAGATTAGTATAGGCTACTGTGGTAGAATCACTAAGCCGTTCGTTATTCTTTGTCACGGTATCTTACAGAATTGTATTAAACATCACAAACAATCTCTAATATAACTCGTCAATAAATTATTGCTGAATGATTTCTATTTAATAAACAGTCAGTATTTGTTTAAAGTAACGAATTGCCGACTGATGCTCAGCTTGGTAAACTGTAAATAATGAAAAACAAACACACATATCAACATTATTATTTATAAAGTGATTTGTTTTTGTTTTACGTTTCAATTCGTTTCACTGACAGCCCCTTTTGATAAATGAACTCAGGTTTGAAGGAGGAAAGAGACTATGTTTTTGATTTTCCCTGCGGAATACGACGCAGCGCGCAGCCCACCCTTGTCTGTAATGATGCTGCAGTAATAGGAAACATAACCTTTTCATTAATTACGTGACAAGTTAAAACTCTTTAAAACTACCCTCTCTGCAATCCGAGCATTTTTAGGGCAATAATTAGCGCTTACCCGTGAAATCGCTGGCGTTTTAATTACGTGCGCAGTGTGTAAATGTGTTCCAGTAGCCAACAATCTTGCTGTTACGTCATCAAAATTAACGTAAAAACATTTAACAGCAACAATTTAAAAATATGTTAAAATAATTGATTTAACTATTGTTTTATATACACCTATATACTTACATTTAGGTCACTAGGCTATTCTGGCTTTAAAAAATCCCTATTTTAACAATATTTTGATCGAAAATTCTTCGAAAAACGTCTTTTTTAAGTTGCAAAATAGTTCCGCGGAATGAACAAACCAAATCTTAACGCTAAATTTTATCAAAATCTGTCGATTATTTCAGTCTTGAAGTCTTGAGTGGTACACAAAAAAATAGATAATCACGAAAACCCATGTTTTTTGATTCAGGGAACCTTGAGAACAATAGATTCATCGAAATCATAAGATCGTATTTTCACTATCGCAATACTTTCCTTATATTTTGTAATGAGAAAGTAAAATTAGAAAGAAAACAAAAAAAAATATTAATTTTTTCACTCTTACTGATTTCATGTAATCTCAGTTTGCAGCAAGTAAGGTGGTAATTCAAAAAATTGTTTTCAATTTTCAAACATTTGTTGGATTTTCTTGAATCCAAACATAAGTTTAAAAGTCTGTAAAAATACAAATATCCAAACAAAATCGTGCCGTTATTCTCCAAAAAAATCAGGTTTGTTAGCTATCTGGGGGCTTTCCTTTTAAATTTTGGATACATGAAGTCTCAAAAATCATGCGAGTGTATCAAATCTAAAACAGATTAATAGATTACATAAAATCAAAAATAAACCTTGACCGCTGTCGAGTTACTCTCAGACCGTATTTAAACAACAACTATTGTAATTTGCAATAGAATTGTCCACGGATAAAATAATTTCAGAAATGATACTCAAAGACGTAAAATGATCGAGACAACAAGGAAAATTTCAAAGCGAGACTAGATTGCAGAACGATAAATGTTTGTAACGCGGGACAAGGAAATAAAAATTCAACGCTGATATAAACAACTACCCATAAAGTAATCAATTTCGAGCAAAGAATGAAATATGCAAATGCAAGATGGCAGCAGTAAAAGCGTTGCAGCAGAACGGAATCGGAACGAGACTGAGCTGTTTCAATTTTAGCGACTAAATTAAACGTTACACGTTAGTTTAAGTAGCGATAAAGTTATTCGAGTTGAAAATGAGTTCACAAGATGACGACTGCGTTTGTTTTATAGAGAGAATTAAATAACTTGCAACAGCGCTGTGTTTCAGTAAGAAGAAACTAATACAACAAAACTTTGAATAGTTTAGTGAGGAGTATTTTTGTGTAAATGGCTGTGACGTAGTCTTTTAGCGACCAAACGTAAATTAAATGGTCATTATTTCTACAAAAACTATGTTCGCCAATAAAAAATCTGTTTTGGCACAATTTTGATTAATTTTGATGGAAGTAAATTTTTAAAGAGTAACAATATTTAACAAAATTACACTATTTTGAAACTCGATTTCGCTTTCATAGTCGGCGTTAAAATGCAATTTTAAATTTTCAAATTTCATTAAAAACTCGAAAATGGACTGTGACCCGCTGTGAATGAAGTATTAAATGCTAATTCGACCAGATTTTAATGATGATTTCGGTTGGAAAATGAACTTTTGGAGTGACCTGTAGAACATATTTTAGAAAAGTGTATCTAAGTTTGGTCCGATTGAATCATATCTTCATACAACGTACTTGAATATACTTCAGATATCTTTCATTATTCAAGTGTTTGAATCATACTTGATAACACTTTAGGCCCCTACTAAAATTAGTTTAACTTTTAATGATTAAAAATCATTCAGAATCATAAAAATCATTAACTTCTTTATCTCAATATTTTTTAGAACTCCGATGGAACACCTGCGACAATCATATCAGCGTTAAAATCTGCATAGATTAGTGTTTTAAATTTTCTAATTCTGTTGAAAATACAAAAATAAACCTGTTAGCTTCTAGTTTTTTGCGCATATTAAATGTAATTTGATGTGCGCGCGCGCGCGTGTGTGATATTAATTAATAATTTCTGGAAATTCTTCTATCCCGTCAGCGAGACAGTTGCTGGGGGGGGGGGTATTAATTTTTCTTTTACAAATAACACCACAAACATTCCTTCTTAAATCAGTGTAAATTTCAGTTTTGCAAACTGACGCTAGAAGCGCTTGTTAAAAAACAATTTCTACCTTCCTTATTTGCAAAGAGGAATATCGTATTTACACAGAGTATCGCAAATCCCATTTTATTTCCCAAGGTGAATGTATCGACGCCAAATAGAACGTCCAGCGTTAGATGGAAATTTCCCAGCAAACAAGTTTGCAGGGTAGAATAGGCTGCCAATCAAATTTGTTTACTCCGGGAAAAGATTTGCTTTTCAATTCTTCGTGCGCCCTGTGCAGAGGATCACAAACTTTCGAAATAAACACTTAAAAATATTATGTTTGTTGACAATAGTTAGTTCGGTCTTCTGTTACCTTTCTGTCGTAAACTTGAATCATAACATTCGTTTCGGAAAATAAGTTCGTGATGGACAGAAATATGAATAGCCTACTTCCAAATAATATAGAAAGCCAGAATCATTATCTTTGTTCTATGTTTTCTAAAACCTATAATATCAGATTTCGTATTTTTTTTTCTTTTTGTAAATAACAAGCCAGTCGAAGCGCATCAATTCAATTAAATTGATGAGTAACATTGATTCATTAAGGAAAGTAGAAATCAGTGTAATAACTTATACATATGTAGTGTTAGCAGGACATTGAATGCTAATAAAAATATTTATAAAGGACTTGTCGGGCAAACAAATGCCAGTTGTGCGACTACTCTCGTCTGGATTCACACACACACGCACACGCACACACTTGTACAATTTTATATCAGTCGTAAGACTAAACTAGTTTGGTTTAAACGGCATTACGCCGATCGTACCATAACTTTCTGGTTTGGGTACAAGTCGTTAGGCTATACTTCTTTGCTCTGAACAATTTACTTTGCTAATAGTACGAATTTATATTAGCACGGACTGTAGAGTGTGATTTAAGTGATACTTTTAAAGCACACATGATGCCCAAACATACAAATGACTTTTGATCGTTATTCTATTTATTCCCACTCACACTGAAAAAAGTCAAACGGAGTACAAAAATATTTTTAAGTTGTTCATGATTTTTTGAAAACACATTTTTATTGAGGTCCGTAAATCTGTAAAATAAAGAAAAATCCATTAATTAAATAAATTTTCCTGTCGAAATTAGGGACAGCGACGTGAAAATTTGAACTTTTGGGCAGGTTTTGTGTATCTATATAAACTCTGTATGTGCAAAACTATATATGAATCGATAAAATTTGAACTGTTGGACAGGTTTTGTGTATCTATATAAACTGTTTATGTGCAAAACTATACATGAATCGATAAAATTTGAACTTTTGGACAGGTTTTGTGTATCTATATAAACTCTGTATGTGCAAAACTATATATGAATCGATAAAATTTGAACTTTTGGACAGGTTTTGTGTATCTATATAAACTCTGTATGTGCAAAACTATATATGAATCGATAAAATTTGAACTTTTGGACAGGTTTTGTGTATCTATATAAACTCTGTATGTGCAAAACTATATATGAATCGATAAAATTTGAACTGTTGGGCAGGTTTTGTGTATCTATATAAACTCTGTATGTGCAAAACTATATATGAATCGATAAAATTTGAACTTTTGGACAGGTTTTGTGTATCTATATAAACTGTTTATGTGCAAAACTATATATGAATCAATAAAATTTGAACTGTTGGACAGGTTTTGTGTATCTATATAAACTGTTTATGTGCAAAACTATATATGAATCAATAAAATTTGAACTGTTGGACAGGTTTTGTGTATCTATATAAACTGTTTATGTGCAAAACTATATATGAATCGATAAAATTTGAACTGTTGGGCAGGTTTTGTGTATATAAACTCTGTATGTGCAAAACTATATATGAATCGATAAAATTTGAACTGTTGGGCATGTGTTTTGTGTATCTAAAACTCTGTATGTGCAAAACTATATATGAATCGATAAAATTTGAAAAACTATATAAACTCTGTATGTGCAAAACTATAATGAATCGATAAAATTTGAACTGTTGGACAGGTTTTGTGTATCTATATAAACTGTTTATGTGCAAAACTGTATGTGCAAAACTATATATATATATGAATCAATAAAATTTGAACTGTTGGACAGGTTTTGTGTATCTATATAAACTGTTTATGTGCAAAACTATATATGAATCAATAAAATTTGAACTTTTGGACAGGTTTTGTGTATCTATATAAACTGTTTATGTGCAAAACTATATATGAATCAATAAAATTTGAACTTTTGGACAGGTTTTGTGTATCTATATAAACTGTTTATGTGCAAAACTATATATGAAGCAATATTTGTAGCCTTGTGGTCAATCGTATGAATTGTACATTCCTGTAAGTGGCGAATGACTAAGTTTTCCTGGCTGGAATAGTATTATACAGGTAGTACGATTTCATTTCTTTTCCTTAAACAATCATGGCCGATCGTATGAATTGCACATTTCTATGACGGACCATGGGATAATCTTAGTCTGGTCGTACGACGTCATGCGACAATGTAACTGAGCCTCAAATAACAGTGACTAAAAATGCGGGAAAATAAAATGATTACACAGCTTTGTTAATATTAAAATATCTCATCGCTGCGAAATACGTGAAACAGAAGAATACGGTTTGGAATAAAATAAAATCGCACGCACATCGTACATCTCAAGGGTCCAATATCAACTTCAAATAAAATACCCTGCGTCAGATGAAAATATCCAAGTAAACAAGCTTTCAAGAGAGAGGAGAGGGCGGTCCACCCATTACATTTATTTGTTTGCTCCTGTAATAGATTCTGTGCTCGGCAACCCGTGGAAACGTTTCCATAACTTTGTGCGCAGCTGTTTCGCAAATTCCGATTCCTAACAATGGCATTACTCACATGTTGGTAACATATCTGCTGCTAGCAATCGTTACTCAAACATTATATAACTGAAGTACTTTATTTGTAACGCTATTTGCCATTTTAAAACATTATTATTGTAATGACGTAATAAATATTTTAGAACACAGCGATACTTTTATTTATTCGGAAAAACGTATTCAGCTTTTTATTTATAGGAAAAACGTAGCTCTTAAAGCTGTCCGTGATTAGCAACTGATAACGGTAAAATAGGCTACCGTAAATATGATGAACCATGGATGTGATGTTAAGAACCTCATATATCTCCCTTAAAAAAGCAAAAACATTCCGTAATACGCTGTTAATGGTTGCAATTCATTTTAAATTATCCCCTAAACTTTGCGTGCTTCTTTGTGAAGCTTATAATTAAAAAACAGTTATGGTAAACATTTAAAAAACAACGAATGTAATAAAAATATTAAGTTTTTAAAATGGATTTTTGACAGATTTAAAATTCATTGATAGGTTTTTGTGTAATTTGGCATGAAGATCTGATTTGCTCTTTTTTAAATTCACTTTAATAACGTATCCAGGTAACTGAATTTTTGAAAATTTAATCTATTCAACCGTCTGCGACTTTATTTTCTTACTTATCTTAACTTTTTTATCTCAATCATTTTTGGAACTCCGATGGAACGACAATCATATCAGCGTTAAAATCTGCATAGATTAGTGTTTTAAAGCCCGCAGAGGCTGCAGACTAGCTGCACCTATTGAGAGGATTTAGACGTCCCTCGCGATACCCGAGTCTAACACACACTTACACTTACAACACTACACTTACGACTTTAACACTTTACACTCACACTTACATTTAGGGAGGCGATAATAGCCTCAATGTGCTTTTCGCCTTAAAATAACAACAACAACAAATTTGTTTACTTACGTCACATTACTGACCGTTTCGGGACCAAGAGACCCCGCGGTGCGTACCCGACTATGACGTATTTAATGTCATTTTTTTTATGTAATGTGTGTTTTTATAAATATTTTAATGTGTTGACAACCTCATAGGAGTAAAATCTGAAGATGGGGCTTCGCCTGAAACGCGTCAGTAATATGACGTAATGTTACAGACGGTTACCTAGATTAAATGTCTGATTTCCTCATTTCCTGGGACCAATTCTTACTAAAAAAATGTAAGATTTGTCAAGGAATCTAAAAAATATATTTTTTTAAAATCCGCTCTAACGAGGTTGTTTTTATTTAAATTTTGATTCTCTTTATCTCCAAAATCTTTTACGGTAACTATCATACAACGTAATAATAGGATTTCGCACAAATTTTAACTATATTAGAAAGTACAAATCTCAAATCGGTGTAGAAAATTCGCCATAAAAGAAATTTAATTTTGTTATTTTCGATTTACACTTCAATTTGACTAAAGTTCTTTGCATACAAAACTAAAATAGTATACAAAAATATTTTCCACATTTACTTTGAACAAAATCTGTCTAACTTAACACTATTGGTTAATCTTAGACCTATTAGTAATAATTAACAATGGTATGATAGTCAGTCATTTAATATTCTCTCTAAAAATTTCTAAACTCTTAAAGAAACATTTTAAATGTTATTTTGTTAGTCAAATTTCAAATTGTATAATTAATTCTCTTTACAGCGTTTACTAGTAACTTTGTCAGCCCAGAGGGAGAAGGGCTTAAAATGTAAAAGGGTTGCTCCATAAGTACTCTACTGTAGTCTGCCATTGTTTTGTAAAATTACTAAGTGAATCGTTACAGACAAAACGAAATCTTCAGTTTTAAAATTACAACAATGGCTTTATAGAATCAACAAAATACACGCCCCAGACAGCACAATACAAAAGCTAGGGTTGGGGGGCTCAAAGAACTTGAGGTTATGATCGTATAATTAATTAAAGCGAGAAGTTTGATTCTGTAATCACTCGAACACCATTAACGAAATTGGTCTTTATTGTTCTACGGAAAAATTACATATGTTTAGCGCTGATGGAACTGTATTTGTATTGCGAATTTGTTGTTAATCTCGCGTGTATTTAGCGCAGGTATTGTGCAACTTCACCGTGATCCCCCCCCCTCAAGCTCCGGGGAATTGTTCTACTTTGCAACTCTATTTTCATATAATTTTGTATTTTATTTATTTTTACTAAAGTTGGAAACAACATTTCGTTGTACTGTACATACAGTGCTTTTAATTTGTTAAGGTTAGGTTATATATGACCATACATCATATTCAGTAAGGCTAGTGTTAAATTTAAAACAATTATTCTCTTCTACTAAACATTTCGTCATAAAATTATGGTCGATATTTCGTTTTAAAGCAGATATTGAACAGGAAAAATATTAAAGTAATGTTTAAAAAATCGAAAAATTTTAATATAGAGAAAAACTAAAAAATCACTTTGGATGCGTGTTGGTTAAAATTAATTTAAAACATAACTCTACAATAAAAATATACAGCACAAAAATTATTTTAATTTTAACATTAATCTTACTCATCCTCCATCCTGATTCACTCACTGACAAATACAGTCTAGCCTTGAGACTTTTGTGTAGTACATGTTTTATCAATATTTTTTTCAATAACCTAATTTTACCATAATGATTTTTATTTTACAAGTTGACATTTTTAAAAACAGAGCAGAAATAGATATTACTTTAAAAATAAGAACAAAAGCATTTGTAGTAATAGCTAAAACTAAAATAAAATATTGTGTAAGATCAAGACATGCTCAAATCTTCTTAAAACATGCCTTCTTGACACTAATAATTTTAAATGTTTATTGAAAAAGCGAATTTCCAAGAAGTAATATTTCGATACGAGAATATATTCCTGTTTTTGGAAACAAAAATAAACTATTCTGTAAAATGTTTAAGTGTTTTGAAAATCTGATTTCACCAACGCAGTCAGCGTTTTACAGAAAATTCTTAAAAGTATTTCGCATATAGGAATAGCTTTAGGTTCACATAATTTCGCCTAGAGAAACGAGAAAACAATGTGCCTTGAATTCACAAAACGCTAGCTCGTTACCTGCTAGTTTTCAAAAACATTTCAATATTATTACGGCTGAAAATTGGTTTTTTTGACAACAACTAATACTTACTGAAATTACGAGTTTAAATAGCTTTAAATCTGCTGCAGATGAGGTCCGAACAGACTATCCTAATTTTGTCTTTATTCGTTATACAAGGTCACGCAACAACCATAAAAACTGACTCCAATAATGAGGTACATTGCGCAAGCTTACTTGCATCCTCGCGACTATATTATTAAGGAATCCTCCGGGAAGGATCTTCTATACCTTTCAAATAACCGCCATTTTGAAATGGTTTGACATATTTTGCCGAAAAATAAACTTGTCCTAATCATTACAAAAATCGATTTTTGTATCTAGTTTAAATTATATCGGCAAACATTAACGTAACAAACACTGAAACTGTTATTTTGAAACTGTCTAACGTAATTCTAAGTCACGAACTTGTTTAAGTTATTATCAAACTCGAATCGGACCAAAATTGCGAACTTTAGAATATATAATTTAACAACACCTCAAGACTGATCTAGATATTCATTTCATATTCTGGATGTTATCACGTTGGGAGCTACAATAGCCATTTTCCAATGAAAATTCGCTAATAACAAATTATACGTTTCTCGGTTTTGGAATTTACGAGTAACACCGAGACATAAAAGTCAAAATTGGAATCACTGCGACTCTGTCTGCCCCCACTGCCCATTAACTGATGCAGTAAATCTACTTTTCAACTGTATTTCAATTCAAATCCAAACACAAAGGATAGGGAACACTGTCTAGCGCAAACACTGCCCTTAGTCAACATTTTTCAGAATTAATAGAAAAGAACATAAAACAATTTAGCATCGACTTTATAGTCGGAACCTAGATTAAAGTTATAAACTTTGACATCGAATAATAAAAGTTAGCAGTAACTAAAACTGTAAATCATTTTGAAATAAAATGTCGCGAAATGCAAATGTTTCCAAATCCAACAATAAAATATAATATAGTGCTAATTTAAAACAACTAGGAACTAGTGTAATATGTAAATTGCAAAGTAAAATTGTCATAAAATAGTTTTAACAATACACTAAAAGAACTATTGTAAAATCTTAATTGCTAAGTTTATTTCTTCAAATAAAACTTTTACTTAAAAAACAAACTAAAAACACTTACATATTTTAACGCGACAGTTGAGCAACATGAAGCAAACAGTTCTGGCAGAAAAAGTAGTAACAACAATAAGTGGCACATGGACTATCTTACATTTAATTTAATTATAAGAGGTTTACTTGAGAAACGAAATGAAACATATGTGCTTTATTCTCCAGAAAATGCGGTGTAAAACACTCTGGCAAAAGATTTTACCCATAAAAAGACACTAACTGAATTCAGGGTAATATGTCCAAGAAATTTTAGGTATTGCGATAAGTCACTGCTACAATATGTCCAAGAAAATTTAGGTATTGTAATAAGTCACAGGTACAATATGTCCAAGAAAGTTTAGGTATTGTGATAAGTCAGTGCTACAATTTGTACAAGAAAGTTTAGGTATTGCGATAAGTCACTGCTACAATATGTCCAAGAAAATTTAGGTATTGTAATAAGTCACAGGTACAATATGTCCAAGAAAATTTAGGTATTGTAATAAGTCACAGGTACAATATGTCCAAGAAAGTTTAGGTACTGTGAATACTTTGAGCTACAATATGTTCAATGAAACTGATGTATTGTGATAAGTCAGAGTTACAATATGTTCAATGAAGCTTACATATTGCGAAAAGTCACAGCTACAATATGTCCATGAAAGTTTAGATATTGTGATAAATCAGAACTGTACAATACGTTCAAAAAAGTTTATGTATTGTGATAAGTCAGTGCTACAATATGCCAAATGAAGCTTAGATATTGTGTTGTCACAGCTGCAATATGCCTAAGGATGTTTAGGTACTGTGATAAATCACAGCTGCAACATGTCCAAGAAAGTGTTAAGTCAGAGCTACAGTATGTCCAGTGAAGCTTAGATATTACGTTAAGTTCCAGCTACATTACGTACAAGAAGGTTTAGGCATTGTTATAAGTGAGATCTACAGTATGTCCAAGTAAGTTTAGATATTATATTAAGTCAGACCTCTAGAATGTCCAAGCAAGTTTAGATATTGTAAAGTCAGATCTATAATATATCCAAGAAAGTTTAGATGTTGTGATAAGTGAAATCTACAGAATGTACAAGAAAGTTTAGATATTTTACAATTATATCCAAGGACATTAAGGCCAAGAAAGGTTAAATGTTGTAATAAATCAAAGCTACTGTATGTTCAAGAAAATTTAGGTATTTCAAAAAGTCGTATGTCAGTATGTCCACGAAAGTTTAGATAATTTGGTAAAATAACTTGCAAGTTAGAATAGGGTGCAAATCACAACTAAATTGCGAACGTTAAAGATCTAAACTACCATGCAAATGTAATATTTAATGGCCTCCATCGGTGGTATGGGTCTTGTCATAATGGCTTTTCAAAAGCTTATTTTCAAATAGAAATTCGCTAACAAGACAGTACTTTACATTACATATGTTTTATAAAACTTTTATAAGACATTTAAAAATTTGCAATATCGTTTTGTTGGTTGTAGTAGTAAACATATAGAGCCTATATTTTCCAATTAAATTACTACTCATTGTACTGAATGTTAAAGACAATACTGGATCAGGGTACTGAAACTGGAAATTTCAAGATCAATTTAAAAACTAAACATTAATTAATTAGGAATATTAAATCTGATTTACACAAAAATGCATTTTAATGATTTATAGACGATAACGAAAAGAATTATTGAGAGAATTAAGCTAACCTTCCGTTTTTCGTGGTTAAAGTATTTATAATGATTTTCAAATAAAATACTAATCGATATTTTTAGTTGCGAAGTTATCCACGTAAATGAAAATGACTTGTGAAACTGGAGAGGCAAGGTGGGGGTGCAGTAAACACATCCCAATAAGCCTCAACGACTCCGAAGGGGACAATAAATATCTGCAATATATTTTACAGGACATTTCATCACTGGTTTTTTTAGTAACGAGAACTAGTTTTAGGAAGTAATTTCAATTTCCTGTACGTCCGTTGTCTTGTTATTTTTTCAAATATGTTTTTTTTAAACATGCCCTGAAATTAAATTATGCCTCTGAAACAGAAAGAAATATTCCATGCCGTCACACTCACTTTTAACAAAGAAATTGTTCACTTTTTATGCAGTTTTCTGATTGGAAAAAAGATTTGAAAGATATCGATTGTCACTGTATCGATTACAAAAGTAATAAATTCACCGACTGCGGTTTTACTTTAATCTTTATTTTTTTTACTGTTTACTTTTCTGTCATATTAAGAATTCTTTTCAACAAAAAAAATTTCCTATATAAATAGAGTATATTTTTCTATTAAACCAGAATTTTTTAATCGAATCATCAAATTTTGGTCTTGTAAAATATGAAGACATATTCTAAGACGGTGTACCAAATTTGAAATAAATTTATCGATTTACCGAACAGGATATCTTCTAGTACTAGGGACTCAAATATTTTGTCTGAGTACTTTGGGGCTTTTAGTGAAATATAATCGATTTTTTAGAAGCATATTACAATGAAAAAAATACAATACAATGAAATAATAATAATAATAACAGTAATAATAATAACAGTAATAATAATAATAATAATATTATTATTATTATTATTATTATTATTATTATTAATAATAATAATAATAATAATAATAAGAAGAAGAAGAAGAAATAAAATGAAATCAAAATTAAATAAGAAAGAATAATTTTTCAGGAATAAAATTTCTTCGAAATGGGTTAATTCGATAAGTCTCCAATGATATGCGCAGACATAAAGATAAGGAAAGGCTTTTTTGACTCTGCAGATTTTACCACGATAAAAATACTTTGTATATGCTACGAAAAGTGTGAAAGTAGAAGAAGTCTATTGTATAGTAACTGTAAATATAAGTATAGAATACCTTCACATGGTAACATCTGGTTAGTTATTAAGCCTTGATATTTATCTATATATGTGTTATTCACAAAATATTGGTTATGGTTGCCCTTACTGTAGTAAATATAAATTTAACGAAGCGAACATAATTAAACAATTTAGGCCTAATATATTTTGGTAATTAAGGACAGCGAACAGCTGTTCCCGAATATGGTTCAACTGACCTTATCAAGTGTAATTTAATTTATAATTTACTAACCTAATGCCAAGAACTGAAGCCTATAATATACTATATTACATAATACGTAGCTAAGAATAACTTTATCGTAGAGAAACCAGACTAATAAGTTAATAAAAACACTTTACAGCACTTCATAAAATGGCGACTGCTTATGTTTCCCGTTAATAACCTACTTCTTGCACATATAGACTACATTTTATTAAATTACGTTACAGCTAATTTTATACTGTTTTAAATATTCATCATAAGCTAATGCTTTTACTTAATTATTTTATAGTTTAATTTCTTTACTTTATACTAAGCTTGATAAAGTTGCAATAAAGACTCGAACCTGCGCACATTAGTGGCAGCAGCCAAACCAACTATTACAAGACATTTTGTAAAAGATACTGATAAGACATTTTTCTAAAGTTTTCCACATAATATTCTTACAATTTTAAAAAATTTTGCAAAGTTAATGATACTTTTTCGATCTTTGGGCTCAAAAAATAACAAAATATAAAAACAGAAATATCGAGCGTATTTAAAAAGAAAAATGACCGTTTTGATTTCACAGATATTTTTAACTCACAAAAAAGAAATTTTGGTGAAATGGGTTTTCTTCCAAAGGTGGTTGGAATTTTGATTATTTGTTTATTATTTATTATTAATTATTTAATTAATTATAAATAATAATTAATTATTTAATATTTGTTGATTATTTGATTATTCAAGGCCCAAACTTAGTTTGTGTTCGGATTGGCGCTTTGAACTTTCCTGTATGGTCAATTTTTCCTACATATACAAACAAGTGTTCAGCGTTCTTCAAAAGTGAGAAGCGGACAAAATTACAGAAAATCTGTACTTATAACCTATTCAAAAAAACGTAGGCAATGGTTCCGGGTTTTTTGGACAAAACTAGAATTTTTGGGAGATATCAAAAATTTCGTTTTGTTTTCCATGCTTGAAGAGTAAATTGTATTTGAAAAATATGTAAGCATATATATAGTCTATATAATATAGATAGATTATAACGACCTTCAAAAGTGATCTAGAGGTCAGAATCGGCGCTCATTTCAATGTCCCGGGTTTGGATCATGATGGCCGCTCCATTAGGTCATTTTCCAAAGGAAAATGAAAATTGAAAAAAATGTTCTCAATGTTTTCCTACTTTATATCGTGAAGAAGTAAAACGCTTTCAAATCAATTATAGCGTAATTAGTTTTATTTATATACGTAATAACTACAGTACTTTTGTACTAAACCTGTTTTACGCGTTCGTTTGTAATTAACATTTTTATAAGTTTGTTTACATCGCGAGAAGATCGTTGCGGCCACGTTGCTCATTGTATATTCTCATTTCGTAGCTCAGTTAGCAACCTGTAACAGAAGGGAAGGGATTATAGTGTTGCTCTATACAGAACAAAATGAATATAATAAATTCAAGACATAACCTCAGCCGATGCTGAAGACTTAGCGAGCGGTAATGGAGCTAGGACCGACAATATTAAGCCTAGTTTTCATTATATTTTCTCCCGGAGAAAATATTTCAACGCGGTTACGGTCATAAGCAATATACAGGTGACATAAAACGTTTGGCTCAGCCATGCAATTCAATTTACAGCCAATACAATTTATGTCTAATATCTGACTTCACACATTTAGTCATATCCACTTACTTTTTATCTATTAAGGTTTTGATTGATCTACTCGTTTACAGGTACACTAAGTTCAAAAAATTGTTTTCACTTTGATGTCTGTGTAAATAGTTGAACCGATTTCGATAAAATTTGGCAAATTTGTATATCATCTTAACATATTAGGACCATTCTTAACGTTTCAAAACACTTTTTGGTCAAAATGTCTCACTATTTTTATCAAATGTCTTCACAAAGTACATTTATTGTTCCTTAATGACCATACTTTATGCCAGTTAGACTAGACTAATGTGACGAGTAATGAGAAGGGAGGTGAACAACGCAGCAGGTGTCTTAACGACCTCGACCATCGAGCCCTTCCATATAATTCCTTAAGAAACACGTATAGGTCGTTATATTTACAAAAATCCTGTTCATTGAGCTACTCAGAAAAACCGTCCTAATTTCTCAAAATCCGATCGTTGGATTTTTCTCAAATACTTGTTATATACATAGAATAACTATAAAGAATAACTAAAGTCGCTGTAGCAAATTTTAAATTAATATATACAGTTACAGAGTAAATCGAAGAAAACAGAAAATAAACCCTGACAGCCGTTATACTTCAACAAAATGTAATGAATCGATTTTGAAAAAGGTTTTTTTTGAGTAGCTTCCAAACCGGATTTTTGGAGAAGTAATTGCAGGTGTGTGTGTGTGTGTGTGTGTGTGTGTGTGTGTGTGTGTGTGTGTGTGTGTGTGTGCGTGTGTGTGTTTTCATCATTTATTCTATCCATATTTGTTTTTGAAATTATTTTAATGTTTCAGGACTTTCTGACAGCCTGTACATAGAACACAAGACTAAACTACTTGGAAAAACCAAACAAAACTCTATATATCATGTATGTTTGTATATAGCAGAGGTACTCACTACGCGGTCCTTCTGCCCAATTTTCTGTCTACCAATATTAATCGACAAAACATTTTTTAAGGTTAAAAAATATGTTTTATAAATGTGTAACACACTATTTTCGATCAATAGATAAAATTGAAATAAGAAAATATATAAAAAGAAAAATGTTATTGAGTTTTCATTGTATAAGTCACCAAGAAAGCCTTTCTGTAAAATTCAATGCCATGTAAATTTAATTTAAGTCACGTCATGAGTATTGTGGTTAAAAAAAATAAATTACAAAGACCGCACGAATCACAGGATGTTATAATATATCCTAAAAGAACTCGTATTGAGATACGGTGATGTTTTGTGTTCAAAATAAAGGTTTTGGAAAGATTTTTTTGCTTAGGTATGAAACAATCCTATTCTTAAGTGAGAGAAAAGGTAAATTCCTGAAACTTGTGATTTAAAATGGTGATTGCATGTTGCTGTGCTTACAGGTGTTACAAGTAGCTACGACAAAACTAATTGTAGATTTTAATAAAACTCTTGACAAAAACTATATTAATAATATTTTCTCTTGACGAGGAGATATAAATGTATTCACAGAAATTTTTTTAAAAATAAATTGTGTAGTTTTCATCTGTTGAAATACTTTTCAAGTAAAACCCAGACAAAGAAAAATACAAAAAAACAATATTAAAAGATCTGACAAACGAAATGACTACCAAAGTTAAAGATTCTAAGAAATAAAAAAAACTCAAACAGCCCTCATTAAAAATCTATAGTCAATAATAGCTGCAATAACAGTTATTTAGCAGAGCTCGCCTTTTTTTGATTTTAAAGTAAACTTTTAAAAGAATACCTCAGTAGCATGCAACAAGACACAGAACTTTAAAAAAATTTAAAAAAAGGAGCATTGTAAGTTTTAAACTTTAATACAAGAGGGTAAATTTCCCAACTTATTAAAATGTTCAAAACTGTTCTCGTGTATAATTATCTCAACATATACAGGTGTGGCCCAACTTTTATTAGACTGAAATTCAAAAAGAACAAAAACATATTCCGTTTGACTAATGTAAACTTTCTTCTTTTGTTAAAAATTTTAATTTCAACAATTTTGAAATTTTACAAACACTAACCATATTGTGTATGCTTGTGACACATTCCGAGCTTGAACTTCAAAAATGTAATGAACTGTTTGATTTTAATTAGAACTTATTTCCTGTGAATATACTCACGCTATTACTTGATTTTCGTTGTACTTTACCTGTTTTTATGAACTAGGTCAGGTACATTACGCAAATATTTTGTGTGGATAGAGAAGAACTGCAATTTAGCCACATAACGTTTTTAGATAAATTAAGGATAAACTAAGAACTTTTCGCTGATATTTTTTAAATCCATAGTACACCAGTTGCACCTGAAGAAGCTGACACTGACTGAAGTGATCGGCAAATCAGAGCTGTAGGGTACAGTTAAATAAAGAACGAAGGCAGATGTAAGTAATTTAAAATAAATATTTTTGGTTTTCATGATAAATTACATCGAGTGTAGAACGTCAAAATGGCACATTTAACACTTTTTCTTTGCACCAAGTGAAGTTTAAGTAAAACTTCTTTCATATATTGTAACGTTAAGCATTCCGAACGGTTTAGTTCCAAAAATAAGGACCTGCCTTATTGAAACTACTTACATGGGGTACTTACAGGTTCGTCAGAACACCAGGGAACTCTCATGCCTCATAATGTTCCATTTTAAAGCTTTACAATAAAATAAAACCAACTTAAAACCGATAAACAAAATTTCAAGACCAGCATAAAAAGTCCCCTTGAGAGTCCAGCATGCACAACAAATAATTGTGTGTGTGTGTGTGTGTGTGTGTGTGTGTGTGTGTGTGTGTGTGTGTGTGTGTGTGTGTGTGTGTGTGTGTGTGTGTGTGTGTGTGTGTGTGTGTGTGTGTGTGTATCGAAATAGCTGAAAGCCAACAAAATTTTTGAAAGTAATATTTAAAGTACTAATGTATTCAAGACTTAAATAATTATTGAACGAATCAGTTTTGAAAGTAGAATCGGTAAGACAAACTAGGCCGGTTCTATTATGTAAATGTTATTAAATAAAATACTCTGCTTTTACTAAACAGTAAATACTGTAGCCTAATTTAGGTACATAATGTGAAATCCGGTTATAGCCTAATAGATTTCATTTGTAAATATTTCAATAATGTTAGAATTCAGTCACTAATTTTGTAGGTTATAGTTTTAAACACGGAAGTAGAAGAAAGTAAGGCGTATTGTATTAAATAACCTAAATATAATGAATGGCGTTGCTTTAAAATAACTAAAAACCTCTTGCTGTACATTGTTGTATGTTATTCGTTTCATTTTTCCAATAATTGCGAAAGATCGCACGGGCCTACTAGTAGTTTCATGAAGTCAATAACTTAAAATAATTGTTTCATTTCAGGCTTCTAAAGAAGTTAATATATTTAAAAAGAATGTAATAGGGCCTAAGATTGTAACTATTAACTTATTGTGAATATTAATATTAAATGTAGCAGATTAAATGTTGGTGTAAGGGAGCGGAGCTCGAAAATTGTATGGTCTGAAAATGGCTCTTTTATAAAATCCTGGTGAGTTCTACTGATATAGTTCCTACACAACACTAAACGGTTTCTGGGCAGCCTTTGGATGTTGGATACTATAACTTGAACTAATCTGTTAAAAAAAAGGAAGAAAAATATTGGCAAAAATAAAATGCCCGAAATTTAATATCGTAAAACCGAAGCATTAAAGGAAAGAGGATTTAGACCAGTAAGAAAACTATAGCTAAAATAAAACGCAATAAACCAAATCAGTTTTTCTAGTTTCGTCTATGACCTTTTTTAAAAAAGGCACATTACAAATTTAGTTTGTATCTAGGCCAGCCAAGTGGATATGAATTATACAAAAGCAAATCAACTGTGTATTGGAAATTAATGAGGGCAAGGCTAAATAGTTCTATTTTTTTCTACCTAACTGCTTAGACAAAAAAATATCATGTCTTGTTTTTTCCAAATCATTTTTCTTCAGCTCAGTTTTTATGGTAATTGTTTGTGTCGGTATTGCTCTGTAAACACTGTCTGTGTTATTATGAGACATTGTTTTTAATGTCTTTTTATTGGAACTTAGCTATTGGAGCGGCCATCATGGCGAGATCTTAAAACAAACTCCTATTTATATCACTTTTTGTGGGGTCGCTCACAATTTTGACCCTATTTGATTGAAAATGGCCATAAAAATCGATTTCGGTAATAGCTTGGACAGTTTGTTACCCAGAAAAATTATTTTTACGGTTTAAAAATGTCCTTTTAAATCTTTAAAAATTCGTAACATTTTTGTCTTAATTTGTATATAACATATGTTTAAACTTCGTAATACGCGTGAAAAGCTGAATAAATTAGCAATTTTAATTTTCAAAATCCGTTGAAATTAAAAAATTTAACTTGACGGCAGTTAGGGTTCGTTTTGTTTTGCTTTTTTCAATGTAATTTAAAAGCTCAAAGTACTAGTAGATGCAGATTTTAATTCTATGTAGGGAAATCAGATTTTAAAAAAAAAGATTAAGATTAAAATGGTACATCATTTTTGGAAATTCGTGTCTATCACGTCAGCGGAAGAGCTAAAATTTTATTGATTTATTCAGACATTTGAATCATTTGTATATATAAAACAATACACGACCTTTCGTAAAGTCAAACAAATTTCGTTCTCAAATGCCTTTTTTTAAAACATAAATTTAACGTAAACAAAGATACCTATGTTAAAACTCTCAAGGCTGATTTTTTGAGCAATCAAAAACAAAACATTTAACGCAAACCTAGATGCCTATGTTAAAACTTTCAAGGCTGATTCCTTGAGCAGTCAAAAACAAAACATTTTAAAATAGGCATAAGCGTCAAGGAGTTTTTTAGTTTTATGTTTAGTATTAGGCCCTTGAGACCTTAAGTTGATCTACACTCTGCAAACGTCGTTTATTGTTTTTAAATGCACAAATGGTAGCAAATGTTCGAAAAAAATAACATTAACATTTTATAATTAAGTAACAATTTTAAAAAACAAAGGACTCGGTGGTCGATGTGGCCAAAGCATCTCTAATTTTCAGCCGATTTTCAGCCCGCTGCAGCCGCCTCGGTGGTCTAGTGGATAGCGTACTAGGCTTTCACCCCGAGGATCCGGGTTCGATTCCTGGCGAGGGCTTGGCATTTTCATACGCTATAAATCATCCCACCGTCTGCATTAGCCCAAGTGTGCACAATAGTTGGACGTTAAACACCAAAAAAAAAAAAAAAAAATCAGCCCGCTGCATCTCTGAACTGCGCACCTTACGTTCTTAGTTCTAGCCACAGTTCGTTACTTCTCCTTTACTGTTAATGCTGAACCCTCGTCCTCATTAAAGTATAGACGTTAAGCAAAAAAAAACCTACACCGGTGGTATTTGCTAGGAATTAGAGACACCAAGCCAGTCTATTTGGTCTCTGAATTTCGTTCCTCAAGGTCACAGGTTCGAGACTGCAGTTAGTGCCGTAAGCTTCACACTTCCATTTATGCCGAGTTCTCGTCCTTATAAGTCGAACTAGCATTAAATATACTTATTTATGCTTATGTAAATATTCTTATATAGCATATTTCTGCTTATATAAATATGCTTAGACCTATATAGACTTTAACAGAAAAATCTATATAAATTTAGTCTACTTAAATCTGTGAAAAGTTTGAGTTGGGAGATGCAAAGCCCCCAATATATGATATATCTGACCGAGTGAAGCGAGGTCCCTGTTTCAACTCGACCGTTCGACATTTGGTTTGTGTGTTTGTTGAGCTATTTTGTCCAAACGCAATGACCGATTGTTTTGAAATTTGGTATGGTGGAACGTTTTATAAAGCCTGAACGACGTATGTGTAATGACTTTTCCCATTTACTTCCTTTTCAATATAGCGGACTCTGATTTAACAATAAAGAGTGTACACAGTTTTGGCCAAACGCATTAATCGATTGTTTTGAAATTCGATACGAAGGTATAAAACCCAAATGACTTACGTGTAAAATTTTCCCCATTTACTGCTGTTTCAAGATGTCGTGCTCTGATTCAACTTTGAGTGTAGTTGCTGGTTATTTCCTGTAATGCTGGCTGAACAGCAAAACCTATCACGGACAGCTTCATAGACAAAGAGCAATGGAATTTCCAGTAAAGATGGTCACGTAACGTTTTTCGTATATATTACAGTTACTGGTTAAATTTACGGAAAAAGTTACGAGCGCTGTTTTTTAGAGTGCCCTTTATATTAATTAAGAATATACTGCGAGGTCTATTTTCTTTGGACTACAGTCAAGTAGAAAACTGTAAGAATGTTAGAAGATATTGTTAAAGTTTGAAAATTCATTTCCGTCACTATAACTAGACAGTTGCGTGCCGCGAATATTTTTTTCGTTTATAACAATTGTTTTTTATTGTCTTATTCGATTTATTTGTCAACCACTTCTTGCCTTTTCGTGCCTTTCCTTTATTTATTCCTAACATTATTTAACTTCCCTTTGATTCATGTGATCCTATCTCTAATATATTTTTCAAACAATGCTTGTACAGTAGTTATCATCCGCTTGAAAATTTAAGTCATCCTCGATTTTATATGTTCTCCTTACAATATTACGTAAACCCTAATAAAATGCCATTAGTACTAAAATATTTGTATGATATATATGTACTATAAAATCCTATCTATCGTTATTACCTTTATACTTTATGGCACACTCAGGCTATACTTCCTAAAGGATATCAAAGATGATGTATGCAGTACTTTGGTATTGTACAATATACAGTAGACGCCTGACTAGCATTCAAATGATTTACACAAAAATATTTCATACGGCAATAAATATCTGATATACCAGCTCGTAGCTTTACGACTTTGGATATAAAGTTATATTTTGGAGTAAATAAGATATAACTGGATAATATCGGCGAGTGAGTGATTAGTCTCGTTTGGGCACTTTGTAGTCTGTCCACTCATTTTGTTGTAGTACATAAAAGGTTTTTACAAATGCTAATTTATTGACTGACTTTTTAATACAATTTTATTTTTATTTCGCAATATACGAAGTATGTTTACTGAACGTAAAAATAATCGATTTTGAGATGTTGATGATCTGTCCCAAGTGTCCATAAAAGTGGTTTTTACTTTTCGCGGTCCATCTATACGAGCGTATTTTTTCAGAAGAGTTGTAGCGTTCTTTTACTGCCCAAAACCAGTAAAAAATTTTATTTCTCAAAATAAGCTGTAATGTTTTTTATCAAACTTTGCTCAAACACATTCTATAAATACTCAAATAAAACGTATGGATCACAACATTGTCGAAAAAAAATCAAAGACCATTTAAAAAAGAAGGACTTTGGAGGAAGTGTCATAATCAAGAACTTGATGCTATATGTGGAAATCCAGTGGATGGACTTTTTTGGTTAGGCCACGTTATGATTAAAAAAAGTCTTTCAAAAGATAGTTTCTTGGATCGAAATTAGAGAGAGCGCCTGGAAAACATATACTCCAGGAGGTGTACGGCAGAAACCTTGACGATGGACAGCTACAAATAACTGTGACGACTTCTGGAAGAGGTTACGTGATGAGTTTTGCTCCGCGGAAAGTAAAGCAAATAATTCTAATAAAAGGCTTGATTGTACTTAATATGTACGCAGCAGATGTCGATGAAACATTACTTCGACCTATAAGTTCGACCTGCATGAATTTATGGAATATACATTACAGTTTAAGTAATTTACTGCTTACCATTTATGTTAATCGTTTCAATTAAAAGCTGACTGTGATTTATTCATAACTTTAACATTTTTACATTACTTTCTCAATACGCCCAGTTAACAAAACATGAAGCGTAAAATTGATGAGGTAAAATGCAAGCGAAGCAACAGAAGGGACTGTTAAATTTGTTGACGCTGCCATTTTGAAAACAAAATGTCTTATGCAAACATATATCACGTAAGGTTCAGCATCTCGCCAAGACGGCACCTCCATATTTTCCCCAATAAAATCTATTGAATTAATAGCAAACATATTTCTTCAATTTAACTGCACCAAATGTATTAAGTTAACAAAGTAACTATAAAGGAAATAAAGTATAAATATATTTGTAGTACTTTAGTGTATGTACACATTGGTACTTACAGTACTTGGTTATGTCCATGTTTAATGTAATGGCCTCAGTTATAATGGTTTGTAATTCTGTATTTTATATTTATTGTTATTAACATAACCAGCCGTTATATTTACACAATAACACATTACGTGTGCATAGTTATGTCCTTATTAAATGGCGAGTAAATGTTGCATTAATATAAAAGTAAATAATGTGTTGAATATACAGTAGGCGTGTTTATAGAATGGTATGGTTTAGTATTGCTCTTACCTGACTAATAAAGGACTTTTATGAATGTCAAAAATCAGTTGCTAAGGTTATAATTTCAATTTTTTATTTGATCTCAGTTCCTCTAATTTTTATTTACAAAACATATTTTTTATAATATTAAAGTGTAATAATTTACAAAATATTTTTTATTACAATGTTTCACACACAAACCTTTGATAGTATAGTGTTTAATATCTGTTCAAACTTGGCATACTTAAAATTTCTTTGATGTATTTTCTTACAATGTTCAATTTGGAGTTTCTTATATATGGTTCGATTCAAATTTCTTGATGGTTGCTATAAAACAAAGTCTTTCCTTATGAAAATACTGTAATAATGTACCTTAAATGCGTATTTTGTTTTAAAACGTAAAGAGATATTTTGACACCAAAAATTGAATTGTGTCTCCCTCTGTTCTCATATACCTCTTGTATTCTTTCACGTCTTCATTTTGAAACTATTTTAACAAATTGTTATGAATTTATTAGTTTTTCCCCATGTACCTACGTACGTTTTCTTTTTGGTCTGACCTTTAACAACAAGCCTAATTCCAACACAAGCATGAATTGCACCTCCACAAGTTGCAACTATTGGTCATTCATTTTGACTGAACTGTAATAATCAGACATTCAGCTTGATTTTTCTTCATTTTAGTTTTTCAGTCAAATTGATCGACGATCTCGGACGAAGTTTGATACAGTCCTTTTCCTTCCTACATATGTGCTACCGTAAAGCTCACGCATTGTCCGTTAAGTTGTTTTCAGCGTGAAATGCATTTCGAAAATCCACCGCCACAACAATAGCAATGAAGTAATATTATTGCTATTGAGTAACACGACAAACCCAATATATATTTCCTCTACTGAAGATAATGCGGCAATATAAAGCAGTAGATCTGTCTTGATTTTAGCAACCGTGTGTTTAGCCCGTGGCTTCTAGCTCAGTCATGCGGGACATTGGCCAAAACAGGGCGTTGGCTACCTATACTATACTACAGTTAATCAGTCTCTTTAAATAGCCTTACATGCGGGGGCACTAACGGCCGGTTAGCTAACATTCGATCAAGGATAACCAAGGTTTCCGTGTTCAGTGACGCAATTCCATCTTGTAAGCTAGACAATCAATACAAGTAGGACAAATAAAAGTACTATTTTAGAATTTAATAGTTTTCCGTCTCTTTCTAAATAAGAGATAGTTTTGTAACAGCCAAGACTTACGTGGAACAAAAATCCTATTATCGAATTTCAATTGGAAAATGAGCTCTTGTGCGGTTGTCATGACAAGAACCCAAATACGGGGTGTTGAAGTGAAACCGATCCTGACCTCTGGATCACTAGAATAGCCGACGTGTGTTAGGTATAAGTCACAAGGCAGTCTATGCATCTCGGTACTTACGCACCTCAAGGTCGTGATTTCGACACTGGAGATATTGGCTTAAATTATGGACGTTTGTCAATATGATACGTAATGTGGTGTGTGTGTGTGTGTGTGTGCGTGTGCGTGCGTTTGTTTGTTTTTTGTTAATGTTCGCAATTTTCGTCCTATACAAACGTTTTGAAAAATCAACTTTGGTAACTGCAATGTCGTTACCCAGATAAAACCCTTTCAACAGTTTCAAAATGGCGGCCATTTGAAGTCTTTAAAACAAGTCATCGTCAAGTTTGTCTGATACACTAACGAATTGTATTCCTCATGTGTAACATAAATTTAGGAAAAATCAGATGAATTGATTTTGTAAAATTGTACAGATTTTCCTTTCGAACAGGATTTTCTTGGTAAATAATAGAAAGTGAGAGTTTGTGAAATGTTTTTGCACCACTTATTATTGTTAATGGTAGGTTAAGCCTCAAGTCTACCGATCACTAAACCTGTGATTACTTGGTGCAACCAGCCCAGCATTGCTTCTCTCGCACGTTACACTCCTTGTTTAGCAAGTGGATGTTCCGGCAAGGGCTTAGTTTCATTGCAAATTTATTACACTTCTGACAGTAAAATAAAACAATGTTTTACACTAAATACAGCCAGATTAGTTTTTATAAAAGATTTTTACTTTTTCACAAAACGAAGTACAAAGAAATCGATCTTGAAGTTTTAATATATCTATTCGTTTTCAGGCCTTGTGAGTCCAAAAAATGGTTTTGTGTGTGGGAAGCATATATGGACAGTAAACAGTTAACTGATTTTTAGAAATTTGACGTTTATGTCTGGTTGTACCCTTATTATCGCGGAACGAATTTGTCCCCTAACTGGATTTGCTTTAGGGAAATGCCTACAATAACGTGCTATAAATTTTAGCTTTGTTTTAAACAGACTGTTCTGTGATCAAAATAACTAAAACCGATTTGACAGTTTTTCTACAAAGACCAAAAATTATCTTCAAAACTGTCTTTAAAGCTAAAAAATGTTCCCAAAATACTTTCGGACCAAATTTAAACGCAACATTTTATTAGTGTATCAGTCAACTGCGTATTCACACAAACACTACTACTTTAGATTCAAATGTTGTACACAGATACACAGACGAGTAAAAATTTTAATGAAAATCATTGTATTTTGACCATAAAACGAATAGATCCATCAAAATCGTGCTAGATTTTTTTTCGGGAGCGTTTATCTATTCGCCTTATCGGTGGAGGAGGCATTCCAAGAATTCTGCATTTGTTTGATAGAGGACAATCAAATAACTGGAAATACCAGGCAATGGGATACTTTAAATGGTAAAGAGGGGTCCCCCCCCCTAGAAATATTGTAAAGATAAATATTGGGGTTAAATATTCTAAACGTACAAATAATTTTATGATCAATTTAATCAAAAATAAAAACAGTTACAGAAGAAATTGTCTACAAATAAATTATTTCTATATTATTTAGAATGAAATATTTGCTACAGGTTATTTAAAAAGTTTTAAGCATTAGATTTATAATAAGTATTTTGAAACATTATCGGTACTATATTTAATGTTTCAAGCGAGGATTTTGAAGTTTTTATTAAATCGATAAAGCGATAAGCGCCCCCAAATGGACGTCCCTAATTTTTTTACGATTGCAACACATGCGCTATCCTCTAAGTATAGTGAGCAAGGAAAAAATGAACATATAACCTAAACAGATTTTAAATTTACTATAATCAACCATTCATCCATAACTAACAGAACGCTTGTATGCTAGGTCGCTATATAAAATCGCATAAGTATTTCATCACATAATGAGCAAATACGTTTTTTGTGAGCTACAATATGGTGTTTGGAAATTAAACTTATAAAAAATGGTATCATGGTTACTAAATATAAGCCCTGAATGTAGACTCTTTGTAATTTAGACAGTAATAAAAATAAAATATTGGTCATTAAACTCTCCTGAAAGGAAGTCGACCATTGGGTACAGGTTTTTTAAGTGCGGGAACGCATGCGACGCTGACTGCTGTAACATAAACAATACCGCCCGAGTAAATGTCGCAGCACTAACTTTCTCTCAAAACAAAGCTACTAACGGATTTTTATAATATACCCCTGACTTTGATTCGTTGTTACAATCAAACCAAAACTAATGTAATTACACGGTTAGGTTAGGCCTACCTTAATTGTTTTATCCTGAACAAGTACAATATACAGTTTTTTTTTAATTATGTACAATTTTTTTCAGAGTAGCCTATCAACTTTTAAAAATACAGTTTCGGAGTCTTTTTGCGTTTGTCTTTTAAGATTATACGAGGCCAAAAGTTCTGGAATTACGAAATTTCTTTTACAGCGATTGAATACAGTACTGTTGTGAACATTATTCTGGAAATTTATATTTTTATGTTACTATTTACCCAAATATTAAGTTTATATTTATTGACTTTCTTGTCATGTTTTCGCACGAAAACAACCGTTGGGAATTCGTTAGTCTGTTTGTGCTAGTAATACGTTATTTCAAAAAGCGGTATTTGAAAAACTGAATTATTATCAAAATGTTAAAAACTGATAGTGGCGGAGGTACGGTCTGGGTCTTGCTGGACACATTGTGGCGGAGGTACGGTCTGGGTCTTGCTGGACACATTGTGGCGGAGGTACGGTCTGGGTCTTGCTGGACACATTGTGGCGGAGGTACGGTCTGGGTCTTGCTGGACACATTGTGGCGGAGAGGTACGGTCTGGGTCTTGCTGGACACATTGTGGCGGAGGTACGGTCTGGGTCTTGCTGGACACATTGTGGCGGAGGTACGGTCTGGGTCTTGCTGGACACATTGTGGCGGAGGTACGGTCTGGGTCTTGCTGGACACATTGTGGCGGAGGTACGGTCTGGGTCTTGCTGGACACATTGTGGCGGAGGTACGGTCTGGGTCTTGCTGGACACATTGTGGCGGAGGTACGGTCTGGGTCTTGCTGGACACATTGTGGCGGAGGTACGGTCTGGGTCTTGCTGGACACATTGTGGCGGAGGTACGGTCTGGGTCTTGCTGGACACATTGTGGCGGAGGTACGGTCTGGGTCTTGCTGGACACATTGTGGCGGAGGTACGGTCTGGGTCTTGCTGGACACATTGTGGCGGAGGTACGGTCTGGGTCTTGCTGGACACATGTGGCGGACGTACACAGTCAAATGGATAATCACGTGGAGTTGACTGACAAGTGCTACGATTACAAGCTGTTCAGTTTTCGTTTATCCCAACCTATCATTAGAAAATAAAACCGTAAAATGTTTTGATCTGACTATTTAGATCAGAGAGTTGTGCGTTTAATATTTATGAAACAGTGTATGAAATGTTCTGTGAAACTAAACATAACTTGATTTTCAAAAAATGGAAGACAGGCCTTTTACTGCACTTGCGTAACAGTACAATATTTTCGTTTATGAACAACTTTGGCGGACATGACTCATTAATTTGACCGTCCCCCACCCTTACACATATCCACTCAAGTACTATGTAGGTTTATCAGTGTCAGTTTTAGGTATTCATGTTCATGCGTGCCGTGACAAGTCAATCCTTAGAATTTCTTTGTTTGTTGTGTCGGCGGCATGTAAGAGTTTATAAGTGAAATCACCAGTGTATTTAATTCAAATTGTTTGTTTGTATTTGACGAAAACGTAAAAATCTCCCAGAATTCGTAAATCTCCACAACAGTTTATATTTAGTGATAGCTCATATTATGAAAATGAAAAACACTTTATACTAAGATCGCATAAGTTCTATTGGCAATCGTTTTACAAGTCCAAGACTTAGTATGTATCCATTGTTGCTGGGCCCAGACTTTTTCGAGTATCTTTTATACAATTGTCAATAACAATTCAATAGTAATTTAAATAATTGTTCAATATTTTCTTTTGTGAAATTTTTATACAAACGATATTATATCGATTATGTACATGTGATTATATTATTATGATTATGTGATCGTTTGATTAATATTATTACAAGTGGACTGAACAGTATATCAGATAAAAATTAATAACATTGTATTAAATAAAAATAAAAATTTGAAAAATTTCAGTTATATTCAGTATATTACAGGTAACAATCACTGGTAATATGGTAAAGTTCAACAACAGCAAAAAGACTACGAAAAACTATCTTTTTTAAGATATTACTCTAAAAAAATTGTATATAATTCTTTAAAAATTGTATAATTTGTATAAATGTTCAGGTTAAAACAATTAAGGTAGCCGTGTAATTTCATTTATTATTTTTATTTATTTTATTTGTTTTTTATTTTTATTTATTTTATTTTTTTTTATTATTTTATTTGTTATTTTTCGTTTGACTGTAACAAATAATCAAAGTCAGACATCTGTAATAAAAAATTCGATAGAAGTCAAGTAGGTTTAGTTTCGTAAATATTTTGGTATATTTTTCGGTGTTATAGGAAAAAGGTTGAAGCGAGTAACGGTATTAAAATGGTAAAAAAAGAACGGCTATCTTTCTTTTAAATACATAACGATGTAAGAACATATATTAGAGAATACAAAAATGTCTTAATTCATTTTATAGTCGTTTTGGTACTAAACAAAACACTGACATTTCTGTTAATAGAATGTACTCAGTAATTTCTTTCAATTGTCGAACATAATAACTAGTTAATTGACACTATTACTGTTAGAATCTTTTAACCAAGAATCGTAACTTACAAAACTGCGATCATAAAACTGAATCGTCGAGTAAGACATGTTGTCAACTGAGCGAAAGTATGGAGTCGATATTTGAAATGAGGAATGGTTTATAGTAAGTACCTCGGTCCTTACGTTCTTGCAAATTCCACCTCGAGTACAAATAAAGATATATGTTAACGATAAATGCTGTTCTTTTCATCTGTTTAAACATCACAACAAAGAATTATTGCGTCCTAACCGACTCTCTTCAAGTATTGCGAATACCAGATCCTGCCGCTATGATGTTCTTAGAGTAGCTACTTTAGCCATTGTTACTTACTTTATCCAGAAGCCCGTTGCGGACAAAACTACAGATTCGCCGTTTAATATTGCTCCGACAGTGAGTCGTACTTGTTAAGAGTAGTACGTGTTATCCGTTACTGAATGACAGCTCTGTCACAGAGAATAACCCTATCTATCGTCGTGGTTTACCTTTGACGCCTTCTTCGTCATTCAAGCAAGAATGAGCTTAACGCGACCAAATAATACCAACATCGTTTCGATCTCAACATCGTTATGAAGGAACCTGGAGCAGAACATGAGTCACTGGAACAGATTCTCTTCGAATGTTCAGCTTTCAGATAAACCAGAGAAGGCCAGAGTCAAAAAGAAGATATTCTAAAGATAATCCTGAAGGTCGAACGGACGTGGCTACTAAAGAAATAGATTTGTCAGGACGCCTGAGAAAAGTAAACAGATTACTGTATAAATAAAATATCTACTTACTCTGGTGAAAATAAGTTTTTTTGTTTTAAAATGACATGCTAAATTCCCAATTCTTCCTTTCTTCTATGTCGATAATAACTTCTTATCGAGGTTAAAAATTTCAGTACTCCTATAGCATGAAAAGTAGGCCTGGCATACATTTAAAATTTGTTATTTAAAACAATTAATTATTTCCATAGTGATTCATGAATGATCTGATCTTTGACCTTGATAAAGCGGTTTTATTAACAACTTGCGTTGTGACTTTCAATGTGACTAATTTGAAAATCAAATTCGGGTTAGCTGACACACTGAACTAGTTTAGAGGAAACAGTTTGTATTTTTTCGCGAAACAAACGTACTTTAACTTTGATCGACCTTTGCGCTCAGAATATCGAAATAAACAACTGTGCGTTTTTTACCTATTACATCATGATAAGTCCCAGATCTGGTATGATGAAATGAGCGCCGATTCTAAACAGGTTTCTATAATTTTTTTAACATTCTTTTGCTATATATATATATAATTCTCAAAAAAAAATTAAAAACACCCTTTATGAGGAATTATGTTCTAAAATGTTAAGAACCGTAACTTGTCAACAAAGTTTTTTTATGAACTTTTTCCACCATTTTGATGAGAGGAAAACACCTACTGCTTTATTAACTATTTTTATTACAGGCTGTTTCAGGAGCTCCTGAAAATTTCCTTTTCTTCTTATAATGCACTTCAATAGACTTGGGAAAGTGCAGCATCTCGGAACAAAAGTTGGACAAACAGCAGCAAATTACGAGTGGGATTATTAGCTCCCCCATCATGGGTAGGCTATATTATGAGGTAATTTCGAGCTAATGGCGAGGCCGGCCGGGTACCTAGACATTATGACTCCGTGAAGCGTGAACTGGCCTCTTTCAAGGTCGGACACAGCTTTCATAGTTCATTTGTCCTGAAACTGATTTCTTTCTTACTCGCGTCACATTATTTCCAAATCATTTCGGTCTTTTCTGTTGCATGGCCTACAAACCAACATCACAATAATACAGGTGACAATTGTTGCTTATTGATCTAAACAGCTGTTTAATGTAAACAGTAAAATACACATTTTGGTTCAAAAAAAGGAAATTTTAACGCCTTCATTCTCAGCTCAGTAGTCCATAGTCGACATTAGCCTCGCTAAGCATATACCGATTCTGAACCGCGAAATGTTTTTTAGGACATACTGCCAAGATTCAGGATGTTTCAGGATGAATCTTCCATACTTTACAATTGTGTTCTGCTCATCGAAATTCGAAGAAGATTCAAAGTAACAGAAGTAGCTGAAAGATTAACCACACTGAAATGGAGTTGGAAGGTTTTTTTTGTTATTTTAAGGCGAAAAACACATTAAGGCTATTATCGCCTCCCTAAACGTAAGTGTGAGTGTAAAGTGTTACAGTCGTAAGTGTAGTGTTGTAAGTGTATGTGTTAGACTCGGGTGCCGCGAGGGACGTCTAAATCCTCTCAATAGGTGCAGCTAGTCTGCACCCCCCTGCGCGATGAAGTTGGAAGGGTCACCACGCTAGAACTTTTGACGAGCTGAAACCTTAAAATAACCAAATGAATACTCCTGGACAGACAAAAAAAAAGAATAGAGGATCTTCTCAGACTAATTGTATGGTGATTATTATATAAATCAGTAGGGTAAGATAAAGAAATTAAAACTTACTTATTGTGAATATATATAATCATATCTAAGTTACTTCTATATATATAATCATATAAAAGATAGTTTTCAGCAATTTGTACACAGATGTCATCACTGCTTCGACGCATTTGTTAATAAAACGTTATTAAATGTTGTTACTTTTTGGAAATTCGTTTCCATCATATGTGCTAAACAGCAGTGTAGTTGATTATTATGTTATTTCTACGAATTGGGTTTTTTAAACACTGTAAATCAAAATAATATGCAAAATTATTTGTGTTATAAAAAATTAAATAATTGAGTAACACGAAAATGTTGTAGATTGAATCTAAACGTAATAACATTTATTTTAACGGAATCTCGATTGAAACAGAATTTATAAAATGGTTTTTCAACAATAAAGCAATATTCCATGCCCCAAATCTTTTTCAGCTGTCTTGCACGTTACAAACATTACAATAAAACAATATCAATAAGACCAAGTTTACTTGAAACTGTCGTCAATAAAACAACCATGGAAACCGATCTTTGTGAAACTGTTTGACCCTTTTCTGCATAACCAACGGTGACTTTGTGCCGACCGACTTACGGCAACAATGTTTAAATATTTCGTTCCCGATATTTACATCTGAATTACTTATTTTATTATTCGTTTAATGCATAACTGTCACAATAACGTCGTCTAATTTATCGGTTGAATTGACGCTAGCGGAAGTACCCAGTGGGGAATAACATGTGTTCCCAGATTATGCACGCTCATAATACAGGGAAAGAATTGGTTCTTGGTAAATGAATTTATAAACAGTTGTACAGGATGTAAGTTACTCTGTGAGTTTTAAAAGGGGCAAAGAGCATTCACAATCTTTACACGCTTGTTTAACACAAGATAAAAGAAAATATAGGACGTCCGCTTTGCGACTTTACTTTGCATGACAACTTCTAAACTGACAATCAAAATTCGAAAATGTCAGTGCAATAATAAAAACTAGGAAAATTTAGTTACAAAAACAACCAAATCGTTAGAAAATGATAATGATTTATGTCGCCTTTACCCAAATGTTTTAAAACGTAAAATATTTTTCAATTAAGGTAGCCTATACACGAATTATTGTCTTTCTTACCATTTCTATTCACTATTCGTTAGAATAAAAGCACTAAGTAAATGGAAATAACTCAGTAAAGTCAACACAATGTTTTAGATTGGAAGTTCTCACTGTCATCAACCGAAAATTAAGTAAAGTACAGTAGTCATCGTGAATATCGCATCATGAATATCATCATTACGAATACCGTCATCAAGAATATCGTCATCATGAATATCGTCATCATGAATATCGTCATCATGAATATCGTCATCATGAATATCGTTATCATGAATATCGTCATCATGACTATTGTCATCGTAAATATCGTCATCACGAATATCGTCATATTTTATTTTAATAATTGTCTTTTATGCACTTATAAATCAAAATATACATTTTACACCATTTGTACATGGTATAGATATTTTAAATATATTTGCTTATTTCATTTGAACATCTTAACGCGAATGAAAACCGATATTGTTCAAATTGATTTACCACCAACGACCGACTTTGACGCGCATGGGTAACAAATAGGATAGACAGACGGACAGACAAACTTAATTATTCCACCTGCCGTTGATTACACCGAAGCCCGATGGATAATGGCCTAACCGTTCTACCTTACCAGCTATAATGCACATCTAATAGTCTCGGTAATTTATAATCGTGTAGCCTAGCCTGCATGATGACTTTCTATCTATAACATGCAGCAGGCATAACCTCCCAGGGACACGATAACCGCCATATTGGATATTGTTAACATTTTGTTACTGGCGCATGTAGGTGTGGACATTCTTGTACTAAATTTTGGCATCCGAAATTAAAATAGTTTATACTTATCAAGTGGGCGCTTACAGTTAGTGGAGAACCTTGAGCTCAGTTAATATTCTGCTTCGATCCATCTTCCGCAAACTGTGGCCAACACTTGATTTCGATAGCCTTCAGTTTAGCTTCCGCAGCGTCCAGCGATCACATTTGTGATCTCCCACGCCTCCCACTGAAATTACCATAAAGTAGTCATTTATAAAATACCTGTAGCCGTATCTTTTTCGCATGCGGTGTGGGCCTGGACAATCGGTACTCAAGACCCCTTAGACTTCTCCAGTTTTGTCTGTCACACCTTAACTCTTCCAAAACTTCCCCAGATCAGCCGTAACGTTACCTATCCTGTTATACCGCGGTCTTCATCCTCTGCTAAGAATTCAAAAAATCAGTTAAAGTATCAATAATCTGTTCCTTCTAATGTTTAATGATTTTACTAATTACGTCCTCACCAGGTATTACGCTAACAACCTCTTTGTTACTTCTCGTTTCCATTCATGCTTGACCCTTATTGTTTCGTAAATTCGTCGAATTACTCACTTGTCGAACACACTAAGAACATTGATATCTTTCGTCAAAAGGTCCAGGTTTCAGCATTAGCCTATATGGGGAAAACCTGTCTATCGCACTTAGTACAAGTTTCAACATGATTTACTTGATTCTGTTTAACACAATACTCTCTGTCATCGCGTGTAGTTTGGTTTCGTATCTCACTGCGGCACTTGGGCTCCGATAACCATTTTGGGCTCCATTTTGTCCTGGCGATTGTCTCAAGTGTATTGCGATATTGTCAATTTCTGTACCCTCTGTAAGCAAGGGAGGTTACGTAAAAATGTTTTAAATATATTACAACTGCTATAAGTTTATCTAGTAACTTTCTCTGATACAGAGTTACTGTTATCAAAGAGCCAGCTAATGATAACTGCCGAATAAATATTAACCATTACATCATGTGGTTATACAAAACTTGTGTTATCATTCTCGGGACTAGATTACACTGTTTAGATTTTGAAGCTATCGAAAAAAACTGAAATATCAACTTACAAGAAAGTTTGTGTATGTTTTTGTACATTTGGAATTAACATTTTACAGTGTTTTATAAACGCAAATATGGTAATAAAATATGGAGCGCATTATTTTAGAACTTTTGTTTTTAATATAACGCGATCTATAGGCCTAAACATGTTTTGTTTTTCAGATTTCGGTTGTGTTAACTAACTTAAAGACTATTTCCGATTTTTGAAACAGTTTGTGGTGTAAAAAAGTGGTTGACATTTTACGCTCTAATACCATATTCACATCTGAAAAAATCGAATTTTATTCCAAGATGGTGGCCGAAAATTTTATCAGTTATCGACTAAAATCATTCGTGTGATTCGAAAACGATATCCACAAAATTAAACCACAAATTATTTAGCATTGCTTATATTATGCTTGCATTTATTTCAGTTTCGCAGGCAATCTTGAGATATTCATGATTTTTTCTGTTTAATATTTTAAAATATTTCCGCGTAAATATGTCGGCCTTAATTTTTAAATATAAAAAAACACTAAACTTTTGATTAGACTGAGCCGTACAATTTGCAGATTTTGTTCTTCGCAATCGTTTCAGTTTATGAAGTAATGCCTCCCCCAGCTACGCACCCTGGTAGAGAATATTTAAACTATAATTGTATATAAAGTTTACGACAGGGAGTTAGGCTACAACAGATTCACAAATACAGTAACTTTTACTGTTTGACGTACGCCTATTTTATGTTGTCCGAATTGCCTACTAAAATTTCTAACATACTTTTATTAAATTTGGTTGATAAATGTTTTTACAGCTTTGGAGGAATAATGATAACAACTTTGACATTTATCATAACAGTGATTATTGAACATTTCTTAAAATTTAATTTAATTTGTGAAAAATTTTCAAAAAGTTTAAACAATTTTATTATTTATTAAAGATTTTATTATACGTTTTTATTTTACTAAAAATAAAGAGAATAAAACTGTGTGGTGATCGTGAAGAAATCAGTTTTGAACCTTCAGGTATCTGAGTCCAAAAGTGTATGTCCGTTTTTGTCCGATTTCAAAATGTCTCATGTAAATACGTTGTTTCTGTTGAGACCGTTTTTATTTAAAAATAAATTTTAAAATCTGATTTTCACAAATTAAATTTTGCTTGAGCGTAGTCAGTTCAAACAAAAACTCCCAGAAAAAATCCGGTTTTATAACTATCGCAAAAACTAGAACATTATCAAAATTTGCAGATATAAACTTTTCTTTTAGACGGTGGGACGTTCCTGTGAAACCTCTTTTTCGACTCAGAGGACCTGAAAACAGATTATATTTTAATTACTTTTTAACGATTAACTGAACTTTCTAAATCCTAACGCACATTGACAAAAATACATTTTTTTAAACTTGTGAATATTCGTACTAATATTATGAGTAAAATAAACAGCAAATTTAATTTTAAACCATCAGTTTTGTCGGTAACTTTACTTTTTACGTTACTGATTGGCTAACCACGACCGCCATAACACGGGTTATTAAAAACAAAGCCGGTAACACAGCGCTCATAAACTTATCTTAAACGATTTTAAAATTGCAAATTGTTCTGTTGTGTATTTTAATTGCAATTCACTTTGAAAGGTAGTTTCAATTAAAAGTTTAATATGCATCGACAATAACCTACTCAGCGTATAAACGTGCTCGTCAACCGAAGTGATAAAATATTTTAATAGCAAATTGTATTAGGTTTCACTACTTTTCTGCACCACTGTTTTATTTAGCGACCTGCAGCGAGGACTGAACTGCAATTAATGACAGTGAGGATTTTATTGAAGTTTAATGACAATTCTCGATCGGGCATGCTAGCTGATTCGATGAAATTTCGAAACAAATTCTAATAACGTTATGTAAACGAAAATTGTGATAGAAAAAATCTACTTTGACAGAGAAATTTGGTTTTCGTAACGGATTGGATAAAAATTCATTTATCGGGAAAGTTTTAGAACGGTGACATTTAGAAATGTATAACTCTAGCGTAAGAAACACGTTATACCTTTTGTAAAATTTAATTAGCCGCCATTTTGAATCTTGTAAACTGTTTTTAATCAAGATATTCAATCATGATAGTTCAAGTTATTACCGAATTTAATATTTACATAGTTTGAATCAAAATCGTAACAAAATTGCGAATGTTAGAGTGCTAATACTCACTGTTAAAAGAGTATTAAATACTATAGGCCTATATTAACTAAGGCCGGGCGGCCACTAAATGCTAGAAGCAGCCGAGCCGAGCCGAGCGGAGCCGAACGAAGACGAACGGCAAGAGGAAGCGGAGTTCAGTCTTTAAAGAACGCGTTTGTGTCTTTTAAATCTTAATGTTTAGGCCTACTGTAACGGATTATAGGAAAATACTATGTTTAAAAACCGTAACCTAGGCAACGATAACCTAGGTAACCTAGGTAATAAGAAGAAATAAGTTTGGAGGCGTGGTCATCGTGGTGGGAGAAGCGAAGTCAGCTTCAATGCCGAACTGAATCAGAGTCGAAGCTAGGCGGAGCGGACTCCGCTTATTGGCCGAATTACAAAGTACATTGTAATCAAGTTATTACCAATATAACTCCTCTCCTCTCAGCGCATTTGGTGGCCAACCAGCCTAATACTGGCTAATACATTTCCCCCGGAAACCGCTTATGGAGTTTATCTGAATGTTTGTAATTAAGGGTTATTTAGTTTGAGGAAAATCCATTGATTTTCAGTTAGATCCATCTAACTCTGTGAAGATTCATTTCCATACAAAAATAGAAGGTCAGACATTGCATAATAAACACAGGGATGTCTTTCGGCTAGGCTCGTTCCGGAATATTTTTATTTTAGTCATTTCCACATTTTTATTTAAAATATTTAGTTTTGACTATTAGTATTCGTAAGTAGATTAACTTTCCAGGCCCGAGTTTCCCTTGGTGTAAATGCAAAGATTTAGCTTAGAAGTCATTGTGTTCATACCTCATCCAACATAAGTGAGTGTACGTTTTACAGCGTTCAACGCCACTAAATGCTCCAGCAAACAGAAAGCGATCTGATCTCTGCGAGCTCTGTATTGCATAGGATTGCATCACCAATGTCAAATTAGATGCGAGTAGAGGAGTGGTGGGCCTAGCAGTATTTTCCTGTTAGCAGTGAATGCTCTGTGCAGTGATTTAATCACAGTTTAGACTACGTGCTACAGTACGCTAACTGCTCACTGCTCAGTGCTATGTATGAGTAAATTTCTCATGAAAAATACCTGTTATTACAAAATTTTAAAATGAAAATACAGGTATATTGTAAAATTAGCAAAATAAGTGAGAACAATTTGTTATTGTGCAAAAATATTTAAAAATTATATGCCAGCGTACCTGACAATAATTTTGTATCGGCAAACAATTTCATAATTATTTTGAGCAAAATCATTTCTAGCCAATTAATTTAATTTTATTTATTTATTTTTGCCGATGCATAATTATTTTGTTACGTGTTGTAGCTTATAATTATGTGTGTGTGTGTGTGTGTGTGTGTGTGTGTGTGTGTGTGTGTGTGTGTGTGTGTGTGTGTGTGTGTGTGTGTGTGTGTGTGTGTGTGTGTGTGTGTGTGTGTGTGTGTGTGTGTGTGTGTGTGTGTGTGTGTGTGTGTGTGTTTGCCTAATAATGAATTTTCTGCACTTATTTTTCTAATTTGATAATATACCTATTGTATTTTTTTTTTTAATTATTAATACTGTAAGTATTTTTCATTAGAAATTTACTAGCGTTCACCCCTATTTATTACTGCCTTATTTACTGATTAGGTTAGAGTTATGCCTTAGGTTAGGTTTATTTAGGTTTTAGTGTTAGGTTAGGTTAGGTTACGTTAATGGTTATTAAAGTTATGTTACGTTAGGTTAGGTTATTAGGTTATGGTTAGGTTAAGTTAGGTTAGGTTATTAAGGTTATAACCTTAAGATGTTATTTACTGCCTTTACCTTAAAATAAGGGTTGTACTTTGTTGTTGTTTCACTAAAGTATCTACAAGTTATTCCCCTGTGTTTGATAATTTAGTAATATCAATGTATAGGCTCCTACAATTAAAATGGCGAGAAATAGTGGCTAGTGAACTCTCTTAAAACTGGATTCTCCAATATTTAGTAATGTTGTGCCTACTTACGTGTGTTTTATACGTTACATTTGAAGCATCGTCTGGCTTCAACAGAATTTAAACAAATTAATTTTATTTTCACACACGTATGAATCTCGACACGTGAATAAAACAGTTTTACGAAGAGTTTATCGGTGCGAAACACTTACTGCCGTCAACGTTAGAGTTTCCTTTTAAAATCGGCGAGAAAAGTTACTTATTTCCCGGAGGTAGAAGTGAAAGAACCCGATGAAAAATGAATTCGTGAGGGTTTGAAAGATAAAAAATGGGAGAGACTTAAAGCGGTTCACGGGTAAAGTGAGGCTATTAATGCATCCAAGTAGGCAATGGTTCTTTTCGGGCTGAAATGTTTTTAACAGCGAACTGTGTTTGGAAGTGTTTACTCTTTTACGAAGCTGCACTTTGATATGATAAGAGCAGCCAATGGAAAATTTCGGGTTATTTCTGGGACAATTTTGGTTCCGCTAGAAAATACCGGTCCTCTATAAGTAAGTAAACGAATTTTCAGTTTTACCATTGCACTACTTTTTTATAAAATCACTTTCGATTTTTAATGAAATAGATTTGCACAATAGACAAATGTATAAGAATCGTCACTCATCCACATAATTGTGTACGCGTAAAAAACACGGAAGTTTGGCTCGGTAATCAATTTACCGTATAATGGAACCTATTTTGCTTGAGACTGATTATAGTTACAGTAGGTAAGTGATTAAATAACACGCATTCTAGCGGCCGTTTCGGGCATTACAAAACGAGCTTCTGATATAATACTTTCAGACTAAGCACCATATTACGTGTTGGTAGCCGTGACAAATCGGCAGAAATTTGATTTACCGAGAATGAACCGAATACTTAAGCGAACCGCATTTCAACAGAGTAACACTGCACGCAGCTGTCTCGCTAACGTGATGGCAACTAGTTTCCGAAAACTACGTAATAAAATTGCATAAAATAAAATATTCGTTACGCGTATATAATAAAAATACAAAAATAAAACATGGCCGCTATTTCATAATATGAAAATATTTTGATTTTTAGTAGCAAAAGAAAATTGAAATGGAACAAAATATTGTACAAACCTTTTTTAAAATTATTTTCTTAACAAATTCGGTTCATAAGAAGACGGAATTGGTTTAGTTTTTAAAACGTGTTAGTGAGCTTTTGGTTATCTGAAGAACCATAATTAATGTTAGTGCACCAAATTTTGAATAACTTAAATGACGGTCCAAGAATAAATAGAAAAACTCGACGGCTGTCACAGATATTTTTTCGTCAATTTTTAAGGCAAATATTGAGCAAAATATGGTGAATGAAAGAAAGAATAAATGCCTTTATTTGAGACGAAGACCATTAAGTAAACTTCAACTTAACTTCAGAAACTGATGGAGAAATGTTTAGAAATTACACCGATTTCGTTTAAATTAACTGGGTTTACTCTGACTTACAGGAGTACTTATCAGGAGATTATGTCAAATTTGACGCGTAGACTCGAGTTACGAATCGCCATTAATAAGCAAATTTAGGCCAATTTTACGATGTTTTCTGAGATAGTATGCGGTCGAGCTTTGCGCCATCAAATACAAAAACTACTCAACGCGAATGGAAACAAACGTGAAATTTATGAATACGAGATGGACTTCCGTTTACAAATAAACAAACCGTACTTCCATCCCTCCCCAGTAACCAATTCGCTGTGAATGTATATTATTCCGTGAAGTTTAAAAAAAAAAACGGATTTGAAGAAGAATGGAGGAGAGAGAGAAGATAAGTAAATATTTGGGCTTTCGGGATAAACGCGTGCAGTCAGATTACGGCATAGAGTTGGGAAGATCCTTCAAACACTCCAAACTGTATTTGTTCCTATTGTATTGAAAGACGCTCCACGATTCTTTCTTGTTTACTTTGGACTGTCTATTTCAGTGTCTACACAATCTTACGTCCCTTGCACTTTCACTAACTTAATGTACCACTATTTCAGTGTCTACACGATCTTACGTCCCTTGCACTTTCACTAACTTAATGTACCACTATTTCAGTGTCTACACAATCTTACGTCCCTTGCACTTTCACTAACTTAATGTACCACTATTTCAGTGTCTACACAATCTTACGTCCGTTGCACTTTCACTAACTTAATGTACCACTATTTCAGTGTCTACACAATCTTACGTCCCTTGCACTTTCACTAACTTAATGTACCACTATTTCAGTGTCTACACAATCTTACGTCCCTTGCACTTTCACTAACTTAATGTACCACTATTTCAGTGTCTACACAATCTTACGTCCCTTGCACTTTCACTAACTTAATGTAACACTATTTCAGTGTCTACACGATCTTACGTCCCTTGCACTTTCACTAACTTAATGTACCACTATTTCAGTGTCTACACAATCTTACGTCCCTTGCACTTTCACTAACTTAATGTACCACTATTTCAGTGTCTACACAATCTTACGTCCCTTGCACTTTCACTAACTTAATGTACCACTATTTCAGTGTCTAGACGATCTTACGTCCCTTGCACTTTCACTAACTTAATGTACCACTATTTCAGTGTCTACACAATCTTACGTCCCTTGCACTTTCACTAACTTAATGTACCACTATTTCAGTGTCTACACAATCTTACGTCCCTTGCACTTTCACTAACTTAATGTACCACTATTTCAGTGCTACACAATCTTACGTCCCTTGCACTTTCACTAACTTAATGTAACACTATTTCAGTGTCTACACGATCTTACGTCCCTTGCACTTTCACTAACTTAATGTACCACTATTTCAGTGTCTACACAATCTTACGTCCCTTGCACTTTCACTAACTTAATGTACCACTATTTCAGTGTCTACACAATCTTACGTCCCTTGCACTTTCACTAACTTAATGTATCACTATTTCAGTGCTACACAATCTTACGTCCCTTGCACTTTCACTAACTTAATGTACCACTATTTCAGTGTCTACACAATCTTACGTCCCTTGCACTTTCACTAACTTCATGTACCACTATTTCAGTGTCTACACGATCTTACGTCCCTTGCACTTTCACTAACTTAATGTACCACTATTTCAGTGTCTACACGATCTTACGTCCCTTTCACTTTCACTAACTTAATGTACCACTATTTCAGTGTCTCTACAATCTTACGTCCGTTGCACTTTCACTAACTTAATGTACCACTATTTCAGTGTCTACACAATCTTACGTCCCTTGCACTTTCACTAACTTAATGTACCACTATTTCAGTGTCTACACGATCTTACGTCCCTTGCACTTTCACTAACTTAATGTACCACTATTTCAGTGTCTACACGATCTTACGTCCCTTGCACTTTCACTAACTTAATGTACCACTATTTCAGTGTCTACACGATCTTACGTCCCTTGCACTTTCACTAACTTAATGTACCACTATTTCAGTGTCTACACAATCTTACGTCCCTTGCACTTTCACTAACTTAATGTACCACTATTTCAGTGTCTACACGATCTTACGTCTCTTGCACTTTCACTAACTTAATGTACCACTATTTCAGTGTCTACACAATCTTACGTCCCTTGCACTTTCACTAACTTAATATACCACTATTTCAGTGTCTACACAATCTTAGTCCCTTGCACTTTCACTAACTTAATGTACCACTATTTCAGTGTCTACACAATCTTACGTCCCTTGCACTTTCACTAACTTAATGTACCACTATTTCAGTGTCTACACAATCTTACGTCCCTTGCACTTTCACTAACTTAATGTACCACTATTTCAGTGTCTACACGATCTTACGTCCCTTGCACTTTCACTAACTTAATGTACCACTATTTCAGTGTCTACACGATCTTACGTCCCTTGCACTTTCACTAACTTAATGTACCACTATTTCAGTGTCTACACGATCTTACGTCCCTTGCACTTTCACTAACTTAATGTACCACTATTTCAGTGTCTACACAATCTTACGTCCCTTGCACTTTCACTAACTTAATGTACCACTATTTCAGTGTCTACACAATCTTTCGTCCCTTGCACTTTCACTAACTTAATGTACCACTATTTCAGTGTCTACACAATCTTACGTCCCTTGCACTTTCACTAACTTAATGTACCACTATTTCAGTGTCTACACGATCTTACGTCCCTTTCACTTTCACTAACTTAATGTACCACTATTTCAGTGTCTACACAATCTTACGTCCCTTGCACTTTCACTAACTTAATGTACCACTATTTCAGTGCTACACAATCTTACGTCCCTTGCACTTTCACTAACTTAATGTACCACTATTTCAGTGTCTACACAATCTTACGTCCCTTGCACTTTCACTAACTTAATGTACCACTATTTCAGTGTCTACACGATCTTACGTCCCTTGCACTTTCACTAACTTAATGTACCACTATTTCAGTGTCTACACGATCTTACGTCCCTTGCACTTTCACTAACTTAATGTACCACTATTTCAGTGTCTACACGATCTTACGTCCCTTGCACTTTCACTAACTTAATGTACCACTATTTCAGTGTCTACACAATCTTACGTCCCTTGCACTTTCACTAACTTAATGTACCACTATTTCAGTGTCTACACGATCTTACGTCCCTTGCACTTTCACTAACTTAATGTACCACTATTTCAGTGTCTACACAATCTTACGTCCCTTGCACTTTCACTAACTTAATATACCACTATTTCAGTGTCTACACAATCTTAGTCCCTTGCACTTTCACTAACTTAATGTACCACTATTTCAGTGTCTACACAATCTTACGTCCCTTGCACTTTCACTAACTTAATGTACCACTATTTCAGTGTCTACACAATCTTACGTCCCTTGCACTTTCACTAACTTAATGTACCACTATTTCAGTGTCTACACGATCTTACGTCCCTTGCACTTTCACTAACTTAATGTACCACTATTTCAGTGTCTACACGATCTTACGTCCCTTGCACTTTCACTAACTTAATGTACCACTATTTCAGTGCTACACAATCTTACGTCCCTTGCACTTTCACTAACTTAATGTACCACTATTTCAGTGTCTACACGATCTTACGTCCCTTGCACTTTCACTAACTTAATGTACCACTATTTCAGTGTCTACACAATCTTACGTCCGTTGCACTTTCACTAACTTCATGTACCACTATTTCAGTGTCTACACAATCTTACGTCCGTTGCACTTTCACTAACTTAATGTACCACTATTTCAGTGTCTACACGATCTTACGTCCCTTGCACTTTCACTAACTTAATGTACCACTATTTCAGTGCTACGTAATCTTACGTCCCTTGCACTTTCACTAACTTAATGTACCACTATTTCAGTGTCTACACAATCTTACGTCCCTTGCACTTTCACTAACTTAATGTACCACTATTTCAGTGTCTACACGATCTTACGTCCCTTGCACTTTCACTAACTTAATGTACCACTATTTCAGTGTCTACACAATCTTACGTCCCTTGCACTTTCACTAACTTAATGTACCACTATTTCAGTGTCTACACGATCTTACGTCCCTTGCACTTTCACTAACTTAATGTACCATTATTTCAAATTGCATCTACTTTATTGCGCTGTTCATTATTAGCGAATTACTATTGGAGCGGCCATCATGGTAAGACCCACACTCGGGACTTCTACTGTACTTTGAGCGAACATTCTAAATCTTAAAAATAACATAACATTTTTATTTTACCGTTTGTTTTTTTGACCTGTTTGATTTCACAATCAATCAACGATAAAATCTACACTAATTCATAATTACATTTTTAAAATCTGTTTAAATAAAAGACAATTTTAACATCGCTTTCATATATTTTACTTAACTTGAACGTTTAAAATTGTAATTAATACAGATTTTAATGCTGGAAACGACGATTTTTTAAGTATGATTTTAAGCTATTGTAAGATTTTTTTAAATGTTAGACATTCGCTTCCATCACGTCAGAGAATTAGTTACGTGTTGAGATTATTTTAATCTACGTACTGTCAACTATGTCAACTATGATCTGTCATCTAAGGTCACTTTAAATTGTGAACATTTTTTATCTTTTCTTAATTTCAAACTAACTGTATAATGTATATTTTAATTTACAGTAGACGCTTACTTTTGTAACATTTACATTTGTTTATTTTGTAATGAACCTCTTGTTTTATTTTTGTTCGTGTTTTTTTAGGTTCACTGCACTATATTCATCACCACTTGTTCACCACCAAAATCACTATTTATGCCAATACGCCTAATTATCGCAATATTTTATTAATTTTATTTTTATTTTGCACACTTACAGAATAATTCCACAAAACGTTTTATCATATTTGTGTCAATTCAAACGCAATCCGTTGTCTATTTGCGTCCAATTTTTTTATGCTTTTCATATTTCATTAATTGTCGTTTTAAAAAAACAAGGAAGCGATTCTGGCGTTATTTACTCCTAATTACCCATAAAATCACCGCAATCTGCAGTTAATTCCTTTCAACGTAAAAATATCCGGGCGAAAAAAGAAGGTCGAAAATCATTAAAACCAGTTCTCTTATTGGGTGTTGTAAAAACGGTGTGGTAAACCAGACCCGTAAACAAAAACAAAAAAATAAAAAAATCTACCTGAACGTTTTTATACTAATGGATTGGGAATGCGTCTAATAAATAAAAACGGTAACTAAGTATAGGTTGGTCGGGATGGCCTAAGGTAGGGCAGGCCTTTTGGGATCGGCCATTAGCATTATACTCGTATCAAGTAAGTAAAGATGGGCGACTAGATATACAAAGGCCTAACGCTTACGTTAACAACTTCGCCTTAGAATGTATTGCAAAGGCAGAACTGTTCAAATATTTAGCACCCGTCATTCTGTATTCTCTAGCAGTGCTGTCTAGTAGCGAGTACGGCAACTAAAGTCAAAAGGAAATTCTGCTCAGGTACTTTAGAATGGTCTTTGTGGGAAACTAAAAATCTCCACTTACACTTTTAAAGTTAATAGTATTACAAGTTTGCTAAACAATGTAAATACACTTGCGTCAAATACATAAATAATTATAGGATTAGGCTATTTACTTTATTTATACTTAATATTAGTTTGATGCTTGAAACCATATTAGTAGAAACGTTTGAACAAATTTTAATAAAATTGAAGGGATAATTCAACCCCAGGCACTGCGATCGATTGACCTGTTGTGCAACTTAACCTCTTAAAATACCTAGTTCAGCAGATTGGTGCCCTTAAGTTCAACAAACCACTGACTAGCTCATTCTGCTGAAGATCCCTAGGGTCTTGGAAACCAAAAACCCCTAGCCTCCTACTAGCAAGAGCCTCACAATCATAAATTATGTGACCTGCAGTTTCCTCCTCCTTCCTGCACAATCTACACATGGTTTCTCCGTGGTACATACCTATCCTGTTCATGTGCACCCTCAGACCACAGTGCCCTGTTATGAGCCCCATGATCCTCCTGAGTTGTGCTCTGCCCAGGACATCTGCTGCCCCTTTAAGTCCTCCAAAAGGAACTTTACTTAAGAGACGTTTACTATGGGAATGCCCATGAAGGTTGTCCCATCTTACCTGGTGTTGACTTGTAATCCACCTATTAATGGCGGACCTGGCCAACGATAGAGAAATCCCTAAAGCCGGCTCAGGTCCGATAAACTCAGATGCAGATCCAAGTCCAGCCAGTTGGTCTGCCTCCTCATTACCCTCAACTCCCCTATGCCCCGGAACCCAGTGAAGAGTTACCTGGTTACCCAGGGACAGAGCGTCAAGGTTCTTCCGACACTCCCAGACCAGCTTGGACTGTATTATAGGACCTGCAAGTGCTTTTATTGCTGCCTGACTATCGGTATGAATATGAATACGTGCCTTCTTGAAGCCCCGATCCAAGTTCTCCCGAACACAGTCATTGACGGCCATCACTTCAGCCTGGAATACTGTTGTATGCTGTCCCAGGGTAATAACTTTCTTTAACCCCGGTCTCAGGCCGTACACCCCAGCACCAGTGCCTGACTTTGTCTTGGAGCCATCTGTATACCATACTATGTCTCCAGGTTTTTCCAACACACGATCTCTCCCCTCAAAGGCCAAGTTGACATCAAAGGGTCTAGATACTATGTGCCGTTTAACCATCTGATCCGTCCCCATCAACAAGATTGGGTCAAAGATCTTGTCTGTGATTCTAGCATGCCCATAAATAGAGGGCAGCCAGCCACCACCACCCTGCAGTCTATAAGCTGCTTTACGTGCCTCCCCATGACAAAAAGGTCAATAGGGGAAACCCAAGAATGATCTCCATGGCCGCCGTTGGCGCAGTGTCCATACAGCCAGTGATGCACAGGCAGGCCAACCTCTGCAACTTAGTCAGAGACTCTCTGGCCCCCCTCTGCTCGACCTTAGTCCACCACACCACAGCACCATAGCACACCATAGGTCTAATGATCCCAGTATAGATATACTTCATCATTCCTGGTCTCAGTCCCCATGTTTTACCAACCATTCTTCTAACTGCCATTAAAGACTTATTGGCTTTCCCCATGATGCGCCCCAGGTGAGCATTCCAGGTTAACTTAGTGTCCAACACCAAGCCTAGATACTTCACCTCGTTTGCAACTGGAATTGTCTCCCCAAAGAGCTTAAGTCCTCCTAGATACGGGGTAATCCTCTTTCTAGTAAAAGGAACCAGAGTAGTTTTCCTGGGGTTAACCCTAGGTTCTCCTGACTACACCAGGTTTCCACCAGTGATAAGGCTCTCTTCATGAGATCTACCACTGTGTTTCCATGCCTCCCCGGATTAGCACCACTAAATCGTCGGCATATCCTTGGGTATAGCATCCTCTGACGAGAGAAGATTCAAGAGTGAGTCCACCACCAGGTTCCATAAGAGAGGGGACAAAACACCCCCCTGCGGACAGCCCCTGACAACCTCCACCTCCACCTCTTCTCCTAGAGCTTTAGCTACAACTGACCTCCCATGCAACATGTCCCCACCCAGCCACACACGGTATTATCAACCCCGCATCGTGACAGGGCGAAGCATTGAAGCATGTGAAGCATTGTCAAAAGCTCCTCAATATCTAGAAAGACACCGAAGGCATATTCTTTGGTCTCTAGAGTCCCTTCCAATCTGTGAACCAAATTGTGAAGTGCACTCTCACAACCTTTCCCTGATTGGTAGGCATACTGACTGACATGTAGAGGAATCATGACCCCTCTAACATATCTCTCTACCAATTTCTCTAAAGTCTTCAGAATGAACGAAGTCAGACTGATCGGTCTAAAAGCCTTAGGGTCGGCATATGATGCTCGCCCCGGCTTAGGAATAAAGACTACACGGGCCGCTTTCCACCCCAGAGGTACATACCTAGTGGCTATGCTGGCCCGGTACAATCTGCACAGAATAAGAGCAATAGACTCTCCTCCATGCTGCAAAAGTGACGGAAAAATACCATCAGGTCCTGGTGACTTGAATGGGTGAAAGGTATTTATGGCCCATCTCATCTTATTCAAATCCACAATTTGGTTTGCGATTTTCCAATCTCCCCTACTAGGTTTCCTATAGGGAACATCAGACACTCGCTCCCTTCCTGCATTCCTGACCACAGAGTCAGGAAAGTGTTCCCTGAGTAGGACTTCCAGGGTGTCCTTCCCAGTTGTTGTATACTCCCCATTAGGACCAACAAGGGTCCCCATAGGGTTTAAAGGGTCCAAGGCTAGGACCTTGTGAAGTCGTCCCCCTGAGAAGTACAACTGACCTCCCCACAGAACTTCCTCCACAAGTCCCATCTCGCCCTTTTTAAAGCCTTATTATACTGGTCAGGGCCGTCTATAGGCCTCCCACTTACTGTAGCGCTTGGCCGCATTGACAGCCTTCTAACCTGTCCCCTTTGCTCAGAAAGTGCCTGGGTCCACCATTTAGCATTAACCCCAACAGCCTTCTTTGTAAGGGGACAATTCTCATGAAAGGAGTCCACAACTATCTCCACCAATCTTCCAGCTGCGTACTCTAATTCATGCGAATTACTTATCGGCCTCCTAAGATCCCTAAGGTCAGCCCTAAGTCTTTCTTCATAGGCCCCCCATCTAGTATTCCTAGGATTTTGGTAAGTATTTACTGATCTGTTTATCACCTCGAGATCCATGGCGATATGCCTATGATCCGACATAGACGGCTCTCTAGACACACACCACATACCCAATGCAGCGTGCATGCCCTTGGTCCCCAGAGTAAGATCTAAAACCTCACTTCTAGCCTTCGTTACGAAAGTAGGTGTATTACCTTTATTGAAAATATAAAAATTATGAGCTACAATAAAGGAAAGCAACTGCTCACCTCTAAAGTTGGTGTTACTGCTCCCCCACACCGTGTAATATGCGTTGACATCCGCTCCAACAAGCAGCTCAACTGCTCCATCACCACAGTGCTCCACCACCCTTCTAAAGCCGATGGGTGGGAAGCTATCCATTTCCTCGTGTGGGAAGTAAGCAGAGGTCATGACAACCCTTCTGCTCCTAGATCCCACACGTAGCTCTGTACTAACTGCAGCACAATCCCTGGAACATAAAGAAGACAACACAAGTATCTCAATATTATTCCTAACAACTATGCAGGTCCTAGGCCTAGCGGCTGATCGGTCATATATTAACTTACCTCCGCCTATGGTCAGTCCTGCTATTCTGCCTCCCGTCACCCATGGTTCTTGAACCAAGGCAAGGTCGGCTTCACCCTGCTCAAGCAGCCTCCGTAAGACAGCAGTTGCCGCCTTACTGTGATGGAGGTTGACTTGAACAACTCTCATCCTTTTGGGGGGGAAGAGATAGCTGCTGCCTTTTCTCTCTGCAGTCGGCGCCTTTGCGCTCCTGAAGGACGTTTGACAGCCCTGTTGTCTCCTAGGTCCACCTTTGCAGATCCCCCAGAAACACAACTACCATCGGAAACAGACACAGTAGGACTGCCTGGCAGCCCCACAGTCGGCTCCAATACAACACTGGTGGATTCAACGGGATTGAGTCCAACCCCAGTATCCTCCTTTCCCAAACTCCCACTCCCCAGGTCCACTCCTAAAAGTCCCCAAGGTGTGTGTGTATTTAGTTAATTTGATTGTTGAGTATCCAAAAATGGTCCCATGATCAGCTAGGGAAAAAGAAGTCCACCCATGCAGAGCCCCAGGCATGCATACTTGGGTAAGGCTAATTGAAACTGGAGGTCGCCCGGTATCCAGAGTTCTCTGCATACTAAAAGCTAAGCTCTCCCCTTAGCCATGCAGCCCTCGGCGTATGCTCATTCCACCTTAGTCCCCAATATTCTATATTCAGTTTATGTGTATTTTAGGCTCGGTTAGAACGCTTTGTGAACTCGGATACAAAGCTGTCACGCTGCTGTTATAGTCCAACCACTTTGTAAACGGCCTGAGCGAGAATTTCTTGCTCATGTAGGGAATTCCCCTCCAACAGTTCAGTGACACAGAGTCTGCCAATATGAGTCTAGAAACTGTTACAACTCAGCGATAGTGAAGGAAAAGGGAGGAGCTATGGTGACAGAATGGGGACATAACCTCTCACTCGCACATTTTTTCTCTCTGTCCCACTGGTGATTTTAGCAGGTTTCTGAGCTGCTGACCTATTGTGTCACTCTCACTTGAAACACAATTTGTGTTCTATTTTTAGCGCTATCTCGTTTACAACGCTCATATACGTTTCGTCCCTTCGACCGCGTTATATCCGAGGTCGATTCCATTTTGGTCGTGTAAACCCATGACTGATGTCAGTTGTGGAAACTTAAATTTTAAAAAATATATATGATTCGAAAGTACAGTAATTCGTAAAAAGAAAAATAAACTCTGATTTCATAAAAAGATTATTAACAGTATCACTGAAAATTTCCATTTGAGCTTCATTCAGAGATACGCAGGCTTAGAATGAAAACCTTGTATTTAAAAATACACAAATTTTACATGTGGACAAAACTGTTTTTTTTAAACTTATTGTGTTGAAAAATTGCATACTTTAGAAAATAAATTATGTTTGTCTTCTGATTGTTTAAATTAAAATCAACGAAAATTGTGCAACAAACTCCACAAAACATACATGATTTTTTTACTTAACATGGTTGCATAGTGATCTCTTTTTTCCTGTTTAGAGCGCCGTTGAAATACGAGGTTTTCTAGTTTGCTAACTAATAATGTAACAAAACATTTTCAATTTTTTTTCTGTGGAAACGACATTCTCAGCCATCGCTGTCTTGAGTACGTACAATGACGTCACCATCAGCTCATTGTGTACGCTCCAGGGATAACATGAGCGCCATTGGCTTACCCCAGTCAGCCTTGAGTTTGATAATCGTAACGGTCACAACGTATCATTCCGTCTAATCCGAGATGATTGTCCACGTTCACTAAACGTAAACAAAATGGCTGCTGTCTGTGCAGCTGCACTATCAGCGCTGAGTGAGATACCATTGCTGACTGCTGCTGCTGAATGGTTAATTAAACAAAGCCTGAGAAAGGAAGAATGTTTTGTATCAAAGGCGGCCTGATTAACTGTCTGTGCGTAGATTATTTTCTACAATCTATCGCTCAACGGTTAAGTTCATGAGTGTACGTGATTACCTGAAGAGATTTTCGATTTGGGACGAAATCCTTCCAACGAATCAGTTTTTTACATTAAGTTGATGTTTGTGATGGTAAAAAATCCCTTTTATGTTGAAAACGAGTGAATTTGAGGTACGATTTTTCACGTTTAACCTTTTTAGTGCCATGGGCTTTTTCTACACGTCAAGAGATCAACTACAAGTCTCGGATTGCCAATGAAGAGATTGGTCTCGTGTCTTACAGAAATTGAACGTAATTACTTTCTGTTTCAAGAAACTTTATAATACAAAGGGGAAAATCATAGAAAGCACATGAACATCAAAATGCAAGCGGCAATAAAAAGAGTTGGATATAAAATAGACGAACGAGTTCATACTAAATGTAAGTTGAATATTTAAAATACTATTTATAGAGATTCTAACCCTCATAGTGATAGTGAAATAAAACTTTCAAAAAGGTTAAGCAGGGTCACTGACGGATTAGAGCACTTTTAAGGGTGGGTGCGATTTTTTGGATGATTCAACTTACAAGAGGGCCTCCCTGAGGTATGAAAATTTTTAAAATAATACCTTCAAAAATTACCACTGTTTTGATACTTGAAGCTGTTATAAAGTAAGTGTAAAAATTTACTATACTTTAGACAAAAAAAAACACTTAATTTCTTTGGATGACTGGTTTTTAAAACTTTTGCAAAATTGGCTCCATTTACATAACGTAAAAACCACAAATTCTATAAGCCTTTATCAATACAGAAACAAATTAAAAGATAAAATATTGTAATATCACTAAAAAATTTTATAACAGTATTCTGTAAGTTGTTGAAGGTTGCGTTTTTTAGCAGTAAATTCATAGTTTTTTTTATTTTAAAAATAACATTAGGAAAATATCAATGCTGATAGAGTAGTGGTTAGCACTTTAGCCTCGTACAAGATTGTGGGATTGGCTCGACCGAGATTAGTGGGATTTTTAACGTGATTATAAATCAGCAAATGTGCCTTTCTTCGGTAAGAAAGTAAAGATCGTGTGGTCCTGTATTGTATATGTATTCATCGCAGTTTTTTACTTTTTGCTTAACGTCCATACTTTAACGGTCGAACTAAGAACCTTAAGGTGCCACAGTTGAGTGCCGCAATACACTGATCGATGCTTTGGCCACTTCGACCTCCGAGCCCCTGTCATCGCTCGTTAAAGAACCTAATCTAGGGATAAAACATGGATTAGAAAAATTTTTCAGGTCCTGGCACTGGCGGAATACAAGTCAGTGAAAACTGATTTATGCAGGCAAAAGAAAAAACATCTGGAAAGTAATAAATGTTTTTCTATTGCTTTACCCTTCCACATTAATTAGTCTTGCAGACAAAAAATGTTTTCTTTTTGTTTTGTCAACCTGTGTATATCTCTGTGAACATACAGCAAAGCAAGTTCAGTTAAGTGCCACAACAGTGTGTCAAACGCGTTTTGATCAATTTTAGAGTCGAGAAAAATCTTTCTGCTGTTGCAGTTAACATAGGAAGAGAAGAGAGGACCAACATAAAATAACTAATTGATTAACGCCGTTCTCACCCTCACTGTAAGCATTACAAAGTACACAAACGTACTTATGTACGTACGGACAAAATTTCATGTGCATACAAAGTTGAGATCGTGATAATGTGACGGGTTTTGGACCCTTCACATACCTCCTTGACCTTCTTCGAAGCTACGCACAATCTTATATATATATATATATATATATATATATATATATATATATATATATATATGTGTGTGTGTGTGTGTGTGTGTGTGTGTGTGTGTGTGTGTGTGTGTGTGTGTGTGTGTGTCTCGGGAGGGGTGGTCCAATCCTCTTTAATCCGCCTTTGATCAGGGTTCATTTTGTAAAACATATAAATATTAGCATATTAATATACTTTATGTGTTACTAAATTATGTTGCGAGACAACAATACTGCGAGTATTGTTAAATTTGCATTCATTCTAACAGAATGAATTTATTTGGGTTACTTTGACAGCTAAGAAAATAAAACTTTATAAGATTGTAATCACTTTACCCAATATTATTGTTGCAACTATAGTAAATTGTTTTCCACAGATATTTCAAATTTTGTAAATCCAAATTAATTTCGACAATCGCCCCCCCCCCCAGACACCCGTGCGCCAGACTGCCACTGTGCGCATCCGGTTGCAAACTGTGTCAGGACCGACCTTGGCGCCGCAGTCCCAAAGCCGCTAATTTACATAACTGTCTGTGTTCCTCAAAACGTGTGTCAAAATAAAAATAATAAGTCCCATGATTGTTTCCGCGATGGTCATGATTAACCCGGCTTTCGTTTTAATAAATGAATCTCGGATGTTTTACGAAGTAGGTTAGGAATTTGCGAGAATACCACAAACTGTTTTTATCTGACAATCGTGGCAAATTCTGAAGTCCCACTAAGATTACTTCTTCCTTGAACATCTCTCGACAAAAATATTCCTTTCCTATCAGCTTGTTGAACATACTAGATATAGTTTAAAAATGAATGCTTTACCATCAAGTTTTGCCCCTCCACTTTCAAAAGAATGTAAAATGTTTGGTCCAGATCCCTAAAGCATATACAAATCAAATACCCAAATTGTATTCTACGGCTTTCATCATTTATTTTGATGTTTTCAGATTTTTCTCGTATCTCTTATTGTATTTCAAATTAGGGGCTTTTCAGTGCTGATTCTAGGAAATAAACAAAATTTGGTTTTACCGTAACGTCTTGAGCTAGATGTTTTGGGATACTAAGCGAAATAACCGACCTAACCTTCTTACAATTCTTGTGGTAGCTACACCACAATTTTGATTTACTAAAATGGCATAAAATTCCTCGAAGCATAATTTCTCACAGTGCATTGCACAATAACAGATAGACAAACAGACATTTTTCAAATTGGCTCACAGGAAATTGTATGTGGACTTATAGTTTTAGGAAGTGTTTTGCTTCTTATTAGATAACGAATGTTTGGTGATATTTTTTTAAGTCGAAAAAATCTTGTTCAATATTAAAAATTTTGAATTTGTTTTTCAAGGGAAAAAGAGTAAAGGAAAGAAAGAGAGAGAGGAGGGAAGAGAGAATGAAAATTTCCTTTATTGGTGGACGAAGTTAAGACCTTTAGGTCCTTTACAATTAACTCCGAACAATAATTACAATTAAACTGCAGTTAAATTGAACAAAGATCTCCTAAACATTAACAAACAAAATAAAACACAATAACATTAACAAAAATACACATTCGAATATTATATAAATCGAATATTACATAAAAATAAATATTAACAATATAGAAAATGTTAACTTAATAAAGAGAGAACTTCACTGTGCAATACTGTACGATCTAGTCTGTAAGGAAAACCAAAAATCACAAACGAGGTTAGCGCAAAATATGTTTAATGAATAGAAATAAATTTAAAAGGGCAGAACTGCACAGTGGCCTATGCGACAATTGGATTTAACACGTTAACAAATACAATTAATCGAAAATAACAAATCGCTTTTCATATAATCGGTAAGTGAAAGTTTTGAATATGTTCTCGCATTACCCGAACATTCATAGATGGACTCTTCGAAGACAATTGAAATAAAAAAGCCTCTAGACAGTTGTGACGTCACACAGCGCCAGATATGACTCAAGACATTTCCTGTATTTTTACTCGTGGCCACAACGCTCAAAACATGTGCAGGGCTTAACAAGCCTAAACGCTACAGTATCAGATGATGCTAGTTTTATAATAAAATAGGCACACATCGACATTAGGCTTACTGGTAGACATCTATGCTTTAAATTTTGTTAGGCTACATTATTTTTCAAGTTCTCTGAGTAGAAAAGGGATTTGTGTGTGTGTGTGTGTGTCGCGCGCGCGCGCGTGCGCGCACTTTTAATTATGCACTGCATAAATGTACCTTTTTTTAACTTGCATAGAAAGTAAGAAAGTGGGATTAATTTTCTATAATTTGAAAATTTAAAAAGATAATTTAACACTTGTTACGATGGTAAATCAGGTTTTCCAAAATTGGTTAAAAAACCTTACTTTAATATATAAAACGTTGTATAATAAAACGTTAATATAAAATGGCGCACGCGTGCGTGTGTGTGAGAGAGAGAGCATTATTAATTGTCTAAACCGACTTAATTGAATTAACCACCTTCTAAGAAATTTGCCTTTTAGTAAGAAAATTCACTCTTCAAAAAGTCACAAAAAAGGATGAAAATCAATTTTATTGATTTTTCACCACATTTTCTTTAAGACCAAACAAATCTCCTGGATTGCTTTCTCAGTCAAAAAAATCAATTCCAAAGCTATCGAAAATAAACAAAGAAACTGACATTATTTTTTAAATTCATATATGATATTTTTGCACATTACTGAAGACATAAAGACAGTAAGACTGTTTACTACAGGCTCTTTATATAACTGCTACTTTTCTTCCAACAGCCCACGTATTAAACAATGTAATATTTGAGTTATTTTCTTTTTTATAATACGGTTATATACTGAAGCAATTAATAAATTTAATTTAATTTAAAATTCAGTTACTGTTCTAATACAGTGATGTTTAAAAACTCGAATGGCTTTGCTGGAACTTTTCTACGGCAGGTTAACGAATACCTATTACAAACTTGTCAAACTGATGTCACTGTTTTTACGTTTATAGGAGCCGTTCCAAATCTTTTATTTTTATATAGTAACTTGGCCACTTCGAGCTAATAGTTCTTTTTCGAGCAATCGCGTTTGAAATAGCTGTTCAATCGATGTTTTGAAAATTTAAAAAAAATGCGTCACGCAGTTGTACCGTCCCGCTGACTAGATGTAAGCAAATTTCCCAAAGTGATTCTCTTGATTCAACGGATTTTTAATATTAAAAGTGCTACAGTTTATGCGGTCGTAAACGCCAATTATTCAAAAAAATAAAAAAAACCTTATGAGTTAATAATTTTAAATGGTTGCCATTTTGAAACTGTTGAACAGGTTTTGCTGGGTAATGAACTTGTCCAAGCTATTACCAAAATCGATTTCAGTGCCAAATGTGAACCAGAATTACGAACGTGAGAGCGCTGCAAACACACGCACACACACACACACACACACACACACACACACACACACACACACACACACACACACAAACAGCGTCTGTCTGTTCAGACATTCATTTAAAATCCAATTTTTTGGACTCAGAGAACCTTAAACCATGAAAATGTCTAGCATAACGTTTCACGAAAGTCACAGCCTTTCACAATATACTTCATATAGTGGTAACTTGTTCTGTTGCACGACGACAGTTGTAGACCTACACAGGCATACTGTACTTGCTTACACAGTAAATAAACTAACTGCAGTTGCGTTCACGGAATCAATCGTGAGATAATAGAACAGCTGTGAGCTGCTTAACATCTGACATTCACATATAAAACCAACAGTTAAATTTGCACTGTAAACATACCATTGTCGTGAATCAGTAAAGCTTTTACACAATAAATGCCAATTTTTACCATCGTATTGCTACTTACACAACTCTAAAAATACAATAAGTGAAACCATGAAAACCTGAAACCAGCCTAATTTCTGAAAATAGGTTAATCAGATTTTACTAAAATTTTAGTCGTATTTAGGAAAATGTATAACTCAGCTGAGAATACCAAACTTGAAACTGGAAGATTTTAATGTTCCACTCACAGACTCAGAAGTAACTTACTAGTTAGATCTGTGTATTCAGACAGGCGCGGCCTGGCGTTCAGTTTTGCATCGATCACAGCTTCGTGGCGATCAGAACGCGTCTTGCTTGATTTGCCAGCTGATTGCGCTAAAACTTTTATAAACATGACAAAAAAACTTATTGCATATGTAAAAATGCACAACATTTTATATGACTTATCCTATCCCAAATATAAAAATACTAAAAGAAGAAGAATATTTTGGGATAAAATAGGAGACTTATTAAACTATTTTTAATTGTTTTATATTGAAATTTATATATTAGCGTATATTGTGATAGTTATAATGTAGTTTAACCTATAATGCAAAACTTATAATTTTAAAATCTTTTAAAATAAATCCTGACCCAAGAAGGCATTTACAATCCTAAAAGTGTTTGTGAAATCGAAACTGAAGGCTATTTGATTTTTTCTTTCAATTAATTTTCTGTTTTATTGACGTGGTTTTGGTTACGATAAGATATTGGTTATGAGTTTTTATTGTTGAATTTGTGATTACTGATTAGACTATTTTAGTAAACAGACTAAAATAGGCTGTTTAACCAAGGCCAATTAGAAAGCCGTTTGTGAAAATACTTCTTGTCCACAGTAAGTCATTTATTTAAGTCTTGAAACCTTTACAGTAGATTTATTATATTTGTGTTCAAACAGTTTTACCGTCACCGCCATTGCGGCCGTGTCGGTGTGTGTGAGCCTTACCCGACAGGGGTCAGGTTTATTTCTGTTTGTCTAACTACTGCATATAAAAATCAAAGCCCACTGCTCACTGTATCGCAATGACAAAGCCTACGAAGTTAAAATTTTGCAAGGTGGCACTCCTGATATAGATGTGCAAAAATATAGATCTTCCAAAAGACTTGACAGAATCCAGTGGAAACCTTTATACTATTGTTAAGTGCAATGGTTAGTAAATGCCTGATTTATTTTAAAACCTGGAATGTTCGGTTACAAATAATATTTTCCAGTCAACTTGCAAATTAATCAACTGTCATATTTACTCCCTGAAAATACCTTAGCGAAGCACGGCTACACAGCTAGTAGCATTATATTTCTAAAAAATAGCCAAAATAATTGTTCCGGTATATCGACAAATCAGGGCTATAGAGGCCTATGCCAAGCTTAATTGAAATCGGTGATTGATTAATTTAACTAATCGGTGAGCCTAATTGAAATGGTAAATTAATTGCATATGTAGCCTATTTATAGGCATTCAGGATGCAAAATCTGAATATCTATTTTGTTTCACTATAAATGCATTCTTATCGTATGGTAAGAAAACAATAATCGCTGCACGCAGCTGTCTCGCTTATGTGATAGAAACGAATTTCCGAAAGTATTTTTCTTTACATTACCCTTCTATTAGTCCAGTTTTCATTGAAAATTGCATATATTAACTTTTTATATTTTCAAATTACATTAAAAATTTCAAATGAATTCTGACCGTCTTCAAAGCAATTCTTAATTTGAACGAATTTTGAAAATTCAAAACCCTAATTAATGCCGTTTTTAACGCTAATATGATAATAAAACGGATTTTAAATAAAAAAGTTATAAATTATTAAATGGCCGCCATTTTGAAACTACTGAACGAATTTTACTGATTAACGAGCACGTCCAAGCTATTTACCATAATAGATTTTTGTGTCAAGTTTCAATTAAATCGAACCACAATTACGAACGTGAGCATGCTAAGAGTAACACGCGCGCGCGTGTGCGTGTTCCACGGATGAAAAAGTGTAAAAAAAGTGACGAACCCGAATAAAGTCGAACGTGGCGACACTTTGAAACAATGTGTTTCAGAAACATTTGTGTTTAACTTATTATACCCGTTTTAAATGTGATTTATAAATAACCCCCTCAAAAAGTGAATAGATTAGGATAGGTGCTTATTTTAACGTCCCGCGTCTGGGTCTTACCATGGAGCTGCTCCGAATTTTTCTCAGTGGAAATTCGCTAATTTCTGAAATGACTTGGATGATTTTTTTAAGAATGGCATATTTGGTTTAAAGAAAGGCTAATCGGTTTTAGACCAATTTGTTTTAAGTTAAAACCAGGTAGCCCGTGCGAAATTTCGCACTATGAAAGTTTTAAGTAAACACAGCCTTTTGAACAGGAGTTGTCGTTGGAGTGAGGACGGTAGTTGGAAGGAAGAGAAAACACGTTTACAAAATAAATCGAAAAGCGATCGGTTTGAAATATTAATCATAAATTTATTAGTAATTGTAATACAGACATTTCATTACAGGCAATTGTTTTTTAAGAGAAATTTTTACAGGGCATTACAATACCTCGTTGTAAGAATGCAATCTTCTTGTACTTTTTATATTTCATTTTCTGTTGACGCGAGAAATAATATATATGATTGTGGAAACGTCCATTTAAAACGCGCATGAGCTGTACAATTTCGTGTAATAGGTAAGTTAATATAATTTTATAGCAAATCCGACCTGAAGTCAAGATTAAGGTTATGTATTATTAGTTTATTGTTTAATATTTACGTAATGAGCAGGTTTTGTCCGTAATATGAAAACAAATTCATTATAAAATCACGAGTTACACTAAACCTGTATTTAATTACTTAAATTTGCAAAAACACACGTCCTGCAGACATTGCGAACTGGTTCTGTAACTCATAGACCTTGTAACCAAATGAGTTTGTTTTAAAATAACCGAGAACAACAAAGCTAAACTGTAAAAACACTTTGAGGCAATATCTTGATCGTGAAATGTTTTGTCTCCGATAATATTATTGTTGGACGTGAGTTGTTAGCTGAAGATATTAAGCCAAAATGGAATTGAAAACTTGGAAGCGGCGCCAGCATAGGGCTGGCCAAGTGTCTTAATTCATGCCTCCCTCCCCGGCCACTTAAACCCGTAGCCCTGTTTCCGGTAATTTTGTTATCCGGTTAGGATTGTTTTGTAATTTAAGTTGTTCTTAGCGAAATAAAACACGTTAATACAGTGTTTATAGGACAAGAAGTTTATTTTTTCATGTTATGTTGGAAACTTTCGTTTCGGTGTTGTGCTAACAAAATAAATTACGCAGCTCTTTCGCACTTGTTTCTTAAATATTTCCTAAAAAAATCTGGCTGAAGACTAACACCAAAATATTTTTTCCTACTTATAGTTTCTTTATGCCAGTTAGACTAATGTGGACGAGGGATCAGCGTTAACGGTAAGGGCAAAGCAATGGAAGTAATTGCGGCTAGAACTAAAAACCTTAAGCTGCGCAGTTCAGAGATACAGCATACTGACCGCTGCTTTTGCCACATCGCCACCGAATCACCAGTCCCCAAAACATAAACGTGGTATACAGCAGTCTCGCTGATGTAATAGCAGCGATTTTTTTTTAAATGTCTACTTATTCTTTTTCTGAAATTCAGATTCACCATTGTAATCAGCATTAAAATCGATATATATCCGCATTTTGAATTTTCTAAATAACAATACATTGAAATACGAACTGAGCCCTGACCGCCGTTATATTCAAAATCTTATTTTCAAATGATTTTGTAAATTCATTAATGCTACATATTATGTAGTTTTTAACGCTGATTGTGATGGTGAAATATAATTTTGAAAAATGCTCTCTCTCTCTCTCTCTCTCTCTCTCTCTCTCACACACACACACACACACACACACACACACACACACACACACACACAAAACACCTCGATGGCAGTTTTAATTGCCAACATTGTTGAACACAAACGGACTAGTAGTACAGCCACAATTATTAAAAAAACGCGCTCGATATCAGAAGCTAAATTCCAAGAAATTTGGACTATTTGCCGCTACGAACGCTGCAAACTAGAAGAAGAAGGGGAAGACATTTGAGAAAATAGACAGTACTATTATCTGTTTAACTGTAGTTGAACACTTTGCCGTAAGATGGCACCAGCAGCGAGCGCTCACATACTTCTCATAATTGTTACTTTTATATTCAATGCTAATATTCCAATGGAAATTAGCTAAAAACGAAAAATGTACTTCTCCAAATCGGTTCTACAGCCAAATCAGAGTAACAAATTTAAATAAAATTATTTTTTGATTCAAGAGTAAAAAACAATATCACATTTGTTTAGACCAAAACAATCGTGTTTATTCTGTTTTTAAATTAGGCCTACTTCCGAAAAGTAAACTCATTATATTTTTAATTTGCTACACTATTATGAATTTTTACAAAATGTGTGACCAAAATCTAAGCATATTTTTATGAATCGGTTTTTAATAATAGCCTATATCTCCAATTAGTAGAGATTTTTTTTGTAATATATAAATATAATATATATATATATATATATATATATATATATATATATATATATATATATATATACGTATTTTTATATATTCAACTATATTTAAAATATTCATTACTTTTTCCATGAATATTTTTGAAAATCTGATTTCACCATCGTAATCAGCATTAAAAACGGCATAAATAAGCACTTTGAATTTTCAAAATCCGTTGAAATTAAGAAATTCAGTACGACAGCAGTCGTGTTCATTTTTTGTATTTTCAATGCAATTTTTGGCTTTTAAATTTGGGCTCCAATCCGTTTCCCGAAGTTGCGATATGGCACGCATCGGGGGTAATAATAGTACAAAATACATACCAGATTGTTACGATACCTTAAGCCGAGTTCAACGACCCTGCATTACAATCTGTTGACTCATTACCCAGATTACGGTAAATATACAAGCCTGTATGCGTTATAAGCAAAACAGGAAACTGTTTAAGTTGTTTGTTAAGGGTAAAATGGATTAAGAAATCCACTCAGACAAATGTGCAGAGCATTGTTACTGCAAAGTGCATTGGGACGATCAGAGTAAATATTTATAACAAAACTGACCGCTCTAAATATAACAAAAGTATTGGTAATTAATGATACGGGTTAATGTACTGCTTTTTGTTGGCTAAACACTCTCTTTTCATTGGCGTCATAACCTTAAAAAGGCTTTGCTCCTCTCGTAATTCGACTTAATTCCACTCTGCATCCTGCTCCAACATCTTTCGTTTCACACTCAAGTCGCACTTCAAATCCTTTACACATTTTTTCCTTTAGCGTCCTTTCACGTCTCCTTCTTCCTGTGATATGTGCTGTTGTTCCTTTGCTCAAACGTTCTATGCAATTTTCTTTCATGCTTAACGTCCGTACTTTGTGTCAATTAGACTAATGAGGACGAGGGATACTTGAAAGTTCTTGGTGCACATCTACAGGACCCTGTTTCATAAAAGTTCCAAGTTACGTATTCACCAGGGAAATTTAAATAACTTGTTAAAAGTAGTAGGTACAAGTGTTTGACAAGCAAAGTTACAAGACTTGTTATATGATTAGTAGATGTTTACATGTAAGCTAAAATAACAATTGCAATTTGCAATAGTGAAATGGTTTTTCCTTTCTATCTAGACATTGTTATATAGAGACAAAATTTTACTTAACCAAATAATACTGGTTGCGAAACCTAACTTATAACCACAGACGGGCAAAATTTTAAAACAAATAACTAATATTCTTTATTTTATGCCAATACACTTGTGACGTTTTTCAAAAATATACACAATTTTTTTAACATTGTCAAATTTGAAAAAACTGTCATTGTGAATATGTAACTTGTAAATTTCGTGAAAAAAAGCCCAACGAGTAAAAATAACTGTATACTAAGGACCATCAGCTGTTAAAAGATTAAGTTAAATTGAACCATCCTGAGACTAAAAGTAATATCAGCTGATCCCACGTTGTGAGGAATTAGGCTAATATAACTACACGAGGCCTACAAGCAGAGACTGTCTGGAACTATCAGCGGTCCACGTGTACACAGATAACTTTGTATACAAGTACTTATCAGACAATTCTATAATATGGCCATGAAATCCAGTGTGCATTTGTTGTACAGATATTATATCAAGTAAATAAATATTTTATGTTGTTACGGTGCTTATCAAATCTGACAGTTTATTGTAAAAAATATATTGCTAGAGGATATAAGTATCTTAATACATTTGTTGTACAGATATTATATCAAGTAAATAAATATTTTATGTTGTTACGGTGCTTATCAAATCTGACAGTTTATTGTAAAAATATATTGCTAGAGGATATAAGTATCTTAATACATTTGTTGTACAGATATTATATCAAGTAAATAAATATTTTATGTTGTTACGGTGCTTATCAAATCTGACAGTTTATTGTAAAAAATATATTGCTAGAGGATATAAGTATCTTAATACATTTGTTGTACAGATATTATATCAAGTAAATAAATATTTTATGTTGTTACGGTGCTTATCAAATCTGACAGTTTATTGTAAAAAATATATTGCTAGAGGATATAAGTATCTTAATACATTTGTTGTACAGATATTATATCAAGTAAATAAATATTTTATGTTGTTACGGTGCTTATCAAATCTGACAGTTTATTGTAAAAAATATATTGCTAGAGGATATAAGTATCTTAATACATTTGTTGTACAGATATTATATCAAGTAAATAAATATTTTATGTTGTTACGGTGCTTATCAAATCTGACAGTTTATTGTAAAAAATATATTGCTAGAGGATATAAGTATCTTAATACATTTGTTGTACAGATATTATATCAAGTAAATAAATATTTTATGTTGTTACGGTGCTTATCAAATCTGACAGTTTATTGTAAAAAATATATTGCTAGAGGATATAAGTATCTTAATACATTTGTTGTACAGATATTATATCAAGTAAATAAATATTTTATGTTGTTACGGTGCTTATCAAATCTGACAGTTTATTGTAAAAAATATATTGCTAGAGGATATAAGTATCTTAATACATTTGTTGTACAGATATTATATCAAGTAAATAAATATTTTATGTTGTTACGGTGCTTATCAAATCTGACAGTTTATTGTAAAAATATATTGCTAGAGGATATAAGTATCTTAATACATTTGTTGTACAGATATTATATCAAGTAAATAAATATTTTATGTTGTTACGGTGCTTATCAAATCTGACAGTTTATTGTAAAAATATATTGCTAGAGGATATAAGTATCTTAATACATTTGTTGTACAGATATTATATCAAGTAAATAAATATTTTATGTTGTTACGGTGCTTATCAAATCTGACAGTTTATTGTAAAAATATATTGCTAGAGGATATAAGTATCTTAATACATTTGTTGTACAGATATTATATCAAGTAAATAAATATTTTATGTTGTTACGGTGCTTATCAAATCTGACAGTTTATTGTAAAAATATATTGCTAGAGGATATAAGTATCTTAATACATTTGTTGTACAGATATTATATCAAGTAAATAAATATTTTATGTTGTTACGGTGCTTATCAAATCTGACAGTTTATTGTAAAAAAATATATTGCTAGAGGATATAAGTATCTTAATACATTTGTTGTACAGATATTATATCAAGTAAATAAATATTTTATGTTGTTACGGTCCTTATCAAATCTGACAGTTTATTGTAAAAAATATATTGCTAGAGGATATAAGTATCTTAATACATTTGTTGTACAGATATTATATCAAGTAAATAAATATTTTATGTTGTTACGGTGCTTATCAAATCTGACAGTTTATTGTAAAAAATATATTGCTAGAGGATATAAGTATCTTAATACATTTGTTGTACAGATATTATATCAAGTAAATAAATATTTTATGTTGTTACGGTGCTTATCAAATCTGACAGTTTATTGTAAAAAATATATTGCTAGAGGATATAAGTATCTTAATACATTTGTTGTACAGATATTATATCAAGTAAATAAATATTTTATGTTGTTACGGTGCTTATCAAATCTGACAGTTTATTGTAAAAAATATATTGCTAGAGGATATAAGTATCTTAATACAGGTTTTGAAATAAAAATAGATAAACTGAATTTGAGGGGATTTAGGAATACGTTACAGGATATATTTGATTAGGAAATCGTTTCTTAAGTGCATGCAAGTTTATGATGAGAATTTATGAGTATCATTTTAAATTTAAAAACATGTCTATTTAGAAAAAAAGATATTACTTGTTTGAACTCTGGGTACAGGAATACTCAAAACAAAACTAAATTTATTAATGATCACCTTTCACCATTAAAACTTGTTATAGTGAGAACGTAAAAGAACCTTCTATACCTCGTGTAAAACAGGGAAAATATACACGGTTCTAACGCTATTTATAAACATTAATAGTTGAAGTCATCTTAAATTATTCTAAAGGTTGCGTGCTTCTATTGTGTAACTCATGATAAAAAGAACAGTTATTGGAAACCTTAAGAAAACACATTGAACGCAAAAAAAATACTTAAAAAACATTGTTTGAAAAATTTTAAAAATTTAATTATTTTAGTTTCCAGCTAAATGCAAGGTAGACAACTACACCAAACCACCTTTTTTCGACTCAGCCTTCATTATCATTACACTATACTTGTTTTATACTTCGTATAATGAGAAGCAAAATTAAGTGAAGCTGTGAAACAAAACTTATAAATTAGAAGATTTTGAAAAATTGTTTCAAGATTCTCTTTAGGATCATTATGTTATAGTGGTAATTTATAAAAATTTTCGTATTAGTTTCATAAGTAATTATGCCTAATAAAAATAAAGATGCCTACTTAAAAGTTCTAAAAACCCAAATTCCTTCACACCTATCTAAATTTTCTCAAAAAATTATATATTACAAATTCGTTCGTCATCTTATAATTATAGAGCGAACTGTTCCAATGTTTTGCCTCCATTTTCTTATTTAAACACACGAGTACTTCGACGTCGTTTACAATAAATCGCATGAAAAAGTCAGGATAAAAGTTATCTCCAATACAATAAAGTAAACGTCGAGTTAACAACAGAAGTGCCTCGACTATGTAAAATATTTACAAATTCCGCCTCTTTTCGGCTTATTGTAAGCCGGGTAAAATAGCGTTGACTGACTGCTAAGCCGCTTTCAAGCTAAGCCCCTAGCCCCCGCTGCCTACTGCGAAACTCGAAATCCGGTTTTTTTAAAGTAAATCCGAGCCCAAATCTGGCACAATTAGAGTAAATAATTAATTTGGGTTATTGTTTGTCACAAATCCCAGTTGAAAATTTATTTTTGTAAGTTACGTCAGCGTGATGTACGTATATTAATTTTGGATTAGTAAAATTAATTTGATAGATTCTTAGTCGAGAGTTTAATACAACTGATTTATCTTTTATCTCCAGGTCACTTATACGGTTTAAAAGCTTTCTGCCAATATCCAAGTATAGTTCTTGTGACGAAAGCATTGATGTCACACTCAACTTGTAAATTCTTGCCGTTACTGCAAATGGTTAACAAATTAATGTCGATTTTTTACTAAATACTAAGACAATGTATAAGCGATTTTAATTACGTAATTTTTGTAATAATGAAAATATCCTTGAAATTTATGACACCAGTATATTACTCGTCGTATTTATTTATCCCAATTTTTATTCGCTGACAAATATTTTCATCACGTACAGTCATCAATCATCCTAAAGATAGATTTTTGGAATTTTTGACATTTTCTTTTTACATTTTCAAACAAATTTCACCAGATTTGTGGTTTTAGGGCGTTGCTAGATTGTAGAATTTTGTAGAATTGTAGATTGTAGATTTAGATTATAGAATTTTTATTTATTTCTTTAATATTATTTTGTTATTACGTTCTTGCTTACATATGTAATATTCTCGAGTCTATTATACACAAATCTCACTGCATAAATGTGTGCCTGGAATTGTGAACGCTATCTAGCAGCAGGGAAATGAACAACGTTCTTTTAAGTTGAGACGATTTAGTTATTTCTTAATGTATGAATAACTAATGATATTAATTAAAAATTTTTAACTGAGTGTAAGATAAATTCACGTTATTGCAGCAATTTATAAACTCAAGGATGGGCAGGTAGTAGAGAGAGCTCTGATGTCGGGTTTTGGTACTATGTGCATTTTTTTTCATTTTGGCATCCTGATTTTAACATTGGTTGGGAGTTCTGTGTATTACATACACAATATTACATACATTATGTATTAACTAATATATAAAAACAAGTGTTTGTGTGTGTGTGTGTGTGTGTGTGTGTGTGTGTGAGAGAGAGAGAGAGAGAGAGAGAGAGAGAGAGAGAGAGAGAGAGAGAGAGAGAGAGAGAGAGAGAGACAGACAGACAGACAGACAGACAGAGCGCGCGTTGATTAAATCTCATGGGATCTGCTGGCTGGTATACAATCCTGTATCCAGTAGTTATATAGCTTCCATACTGATAGTCGTGTTTACGTAGTGCATAGCTTGATGACGTTTTCCACTAGCTTAATATTTAAGTCTGAATGAAAAGCATTCTGCACTTGTATTGCACGGACTGTGCTGTTCTGACTTCGCTGCACTATCAGACGACCTTACGTCTCCAGACTTCGGCTCCTTGTATCCAAGTAGGTCTAATGTTTATCAAATAAAGTAATATTTTATTCAAAAGGTCCCCCCCCAGTTGAGATTTTCATCCGATCGACCAATACATTTGTTGTATATTCAGGCGAATCTTAACTTAGAAATTGGATCTATAAGTTAGTAAAGGATTTGCTAAATCTATTACCATTTTTCGAAGAAAATATTAATTTTTACAAGAAATAAGTTATTTTGGGTTCTTTTAGTAATATAATAAAGTATAGTATATGACCTCACAATAAAGGTTGTATACCCTATACTAACACAGAAACAATGTACCATCATAATTATATACAATTTATTTTTTTAAAGTCCAGGCTTACAATTTCGAGCGCTTCAGTAAGTTTATATACTTTTGCAACGTTAGGATAGAATATCAAACTTTCCTTTCCCTTGTGTTTTTGGATCAGTAAAACCCGTCGTAGTGACTTAAATACCCAGGCGTCACTAAATACCATACGCCACTTGACTTCCCTTCTGCCGCAAAACCGGTTTTAAAGTTAAATTTCCAAAACTGCCAAGCCAATTTTACTCAAACTTATGCTTGCAAAATATCAGGTTCCCTACCAGGAACGGGTGACCTTTTTTTATGTAAATTAGTTTTGGCGTCGTACCAAATATCTTATTATTTATTTATTATAAATTAATAATCTGCCAAATATATATTCTGAATTGATATTCTCGTGTGAGATGAATTAAAAAAAGTCTTCATAAGTAGCTAGTCCGTCGTTAATTTTTGTATTCGTTCAGGATTGTAATCACGATTGATGTAAGCTTAATTTAATGTGTTATGCGGCGTAGATAAATAGCAAAGTTGCACAGAGAAAATTATAAAGAAACTTCTTTCGAAAGTTTGCAGGAAAATTATACTGTTCCCCAAAATATTTATAATCCGATAAAGTCGTATAAGACATAGTGAACATTGGAAAATGTAAAGTTAAAATAAGGCATAGACTAGTGAAAGACCCAGTACAATTTTGTTTAAATGGTCTAAGTGGTGTAAAAACTTTACACAATTTTATCATATTCAATTACTTCCATATTTGGAAACTATAGACAATAAACCTGAAAAATCAACTTAATTTCGTAAAACAGCTCAGTTAAGTATCTAGTAAATTTGAAAAAAAACATACTCGACTGCGGTCAGGATTCGTTTCGTTTCTTCTATTACAACCAAACCATATTTTTTTAAAATTTGATAAGCTTGAAAATTCTGTTTACAAAAATTAAATACACGAGATAGGTAAATAGACTTAAATACCAAACATTTTAAAAATCGATCAATTATTTAGTCATCAAAAGTGTGCACACAACGGATAGGAAATGTTTCCAAGCGTTTTAAAAAAACATATCTAACGATTTTAGTCAATTTCAACTGAAAACAACATAAACATTTCCACGCAATCGGTTTTCCTTATTTTCCTTATCTACATTAGCATCTGTTTTGATTTATATAATTGAAATAATTTGTACGTGATAATTTGCTTTTACGCTACTTCCAAGTATATTACTTAAAGGTTAAGTTTCCTGTTCATTATCTGTATGTATATGTATATGTGCATTGTGTTGCATCATTTCCTCAAATATTGAAAGTAACGCAGGAAATATAAATTATGTATAATTTACATTCGATAGGGTGTGAAAGAAACACGGTCTTTTGTAGGAAATTATTTGTTTACTCATTATGGCGACAGCTTAGAGAGTTTTCTTTCTTTATTTCCTTTTTTTATTTTCATAAAAACTGTATTTAACTTAATGTTTCTAGAGTGCTAATGTATTGAATACCTTATTTTGTTGTGTCTTAAAAACAAACGTCTTAGAAAACATGTGTGTTGTTCAGAAGGCTGTGCTGGTAATCGAAGAAGTGACTGGAATGCCCACCTTAATAAAATGGACAACCGTCAAGTTAAAATATAATTCGGTTTAACTTGCCTGTCGGTACGCGGGTTATTGAGAGACGACGATGAAAAGACAGTCTTGAGGCAACAGCGACGGAAGAACATGCCTCGGGCCTACTGTGAAGATTGAAGAAGAACTCGACTTAGATTTTCCAGCCACAAACAAGAATAACCCAAATAAGTACAAATAATATAGAAAACAATCTCACTTTCAACTACTATGTAAATATTCTGAATTGCTCTTCTATGATTTCGGGCCCGTGTGCAGCAAGGACCGTAGATTATCCCTCGTTATCTTTGAACCGACGTGATAACTTCTACAAAGTGCAGCGCTATCTGTGTCAACATTTACTTAACACCATATATCATTCGTTTATGTGTTTATACGAGTTTAGTTCATAAGCTATGATAATCTACCAACTTGTCTTTCATAAAATACCTCGCCATGTCCGAGTGAGATTTCCGAATGTTCACAGTATGCGATCAAACATCGAGTTTTTTTGAAGCTTTTAAAACTCTATCCATGTTATGACGCCTTTTCAACATCGTTCTGAAACTGTAAAAAAGCAAAATTTATTCAGTGAGAAACATTTCAAATGTCTGCTACAATTTTCGTTATTTTTTGTTGAAAAGTTTACTCTATAACAGATGTAAAACAGTAAAGGTGATAGCGGTAATTTTTTAGAGCTTTATTTTGAAATCTGGAGCAGCTGAGATCAAAATTATAAACCAAAGTTCACTTGTTTCAACGAAAATACGTTTTTAAGACGGTGAAGTATTGTCACGGATTAATAAATAACAACATGAACAAATTATAGCTTGTGAAGTATGAGAGAAAATAATATTAAAATGGTAAAGTATAGTGGCAATGTTTCGAAATATTTCAAAACGAGAGTCACCGGTGAGTACATTCTTCACTCACAGTTTTTAAATATGTAACATCATTCACAAAGGATTAAAGGACATTTTTTTATCGAGTTAGTCTTGTGGAAGGAACGGCCCATGAACTTGTTATTTTGTAACTTTTTAAATTGTACTGTTTGGAAATTGTATGCAAACCAGCACAAAATCAGTGCCGGATTTAGGAACAGGCAAACATAGGCGCTGCCTGTAAGTCCCCACCAAATTATGCCCTCACCACATGAACCAAATTTTTTAATTTTTCAGAAAAAGAGAAAAAAATATTACAAGATAACCTATGTTATTTTTATTTTATTATTATTTAAATTATATATGACGGGTGGGTAGAGATTAGGTTTATATTGCACAAAATAAAAAAAATAACCTATTTTTAAATTCTTTGTACTAAAGAAAAATTCATTCCGTTATATAGGCCCCCACCAAGTCTGCCTATGTTGTAAAATGTTATAAATCCAGGACTGCACAAAATTTATGTACGATTTTGGCACAACAGTATCAAAAGAAACTTTTCATTCCAAATTGAGTTTACCTTCATCATACACAACAAGAGAAATTAGGTTAAGATTAGAAATCTTTAAAATAAGGTAAGAATCTTTAGGTTAGGATAAAAAATAGGTTCAATATTCAATAAAAACTAGAACTATTTGTCAGCATGCTCAACAGTCAATACAAGCACAGTAAAACAATGTTTTAAAGTGTCAAAATGTTAATAACTGGTGTTGATTATAACTTCTATCAAATGGTTTACAAATTTCCTAGCAAAGTCCTTCAAATTTCAGCAAAATCTGTCAGAAAGCAAAAGGTCAGTAAAGAGTTAAACTCGAATACTTCTCTAGTGTAAACACTGTATACGTGTTTAAATATTATTTTTATATTTATTTTCTTCCCTTCATCTTGACACTCCATCTTAGACTCGTTCTATCCTACCCCAAGCACCTTTTAAAAAGAATCATTCTTTAGTTGTTAGAGTTTTATTGTTTTACGTCGACCTCTGCTGAAGTATCCACTCCACTAAGGCGGCACGGGGAGGGGGAGGGGGCAGTTAAAAATTTCCTAATGAGTTTAATCCGCTTTAGAAACTCGAATCGAAAACAATCTCCTCGATAATATTTTATTTTTCAATCGACAATACAAGTGCTTTGTTCGTTATTTCAGAGGCCTCGGAACCTCGCCCCTTCCACAAACTGTAACTATTCCGAGTATACAAGAGGCAGGAGATACAAGGCAAACGTAACAAAGCATAAATGTTTATGCCTTATTGAATGAGCCCTTACACAATGGAAGACGTGGTCGTGTTACCAACGAGCGGTGGGAAAGTACTTGGTAATTTACCGACATACAAATGGACGAAACCTGAAACAAGCGTAATGAAAGCTCGACGTTTCAGGGTTGCTTTGGGGTTGTAAAACTTTTTAATGCGAAACAAAATAAAGTAAAAAAATCCTTCAGAATTAAACGGGATTTAATAATAAAAAAGAAATACTACGCCAAATTCGTATTTGTTTAAGTTTATTATCGCCATAGCTTATATTGTTATCCGACGTAGCCTATACCAAGGTTACGTGAAATTTTCTAAACACTATATCTTCCATATTAAGTTATATCCAAAAAAATTCATTTAAGATTTTAGCGACAACGTTTTCATTTGTAAGGTCTTTCTGGTGTCTTGAAGTCGTCAACGAAATCAGTAGTTTCAAACTTACTAGATTTTTATACGCTACTATAGTGCACATAACCTCAAACCGTTTCGAACAAAAACTTTCCTAACCCGGATAATAAACAATAACATTGTATCAATGCGACAATTTTTTTTCAAAAAAAAAAAATATACAGTGCACATAACCTCAAACCGTTGCGAATAAAAACTTTCCTAACCCGGATAATAAACAGTAACATTGAATCAATGCGACAAATGTTTGACAAAATAAAGACATTTAGAACTTTTTGTATATGTATAAGTTTACTCTACCAAATAGCTGTGTTTGAAATTATACAATTCCAGCACAACATTCAATTTTATCAGCTGATGATTTAATATAGCCCAATATTTTATATCTATATACGAGGGCTATTCAGAAAGTAGATTACGTTTTTGGATAAAAAAAAAACTAAGTACAGGAAAAAAATTTTATTATATACATTTGAAAGAGGAACTAAAATACTATTTTTCGACATAATCGCCAAACAAATTTAGACATTTGTCATATCGGTGAACTAGCTTTGAAATTCCCGTGTCGTAGAATTCCGCCGCCTGTGACGCCAGACAGTCAGTCACGCCCGCGCGGAGATCTGCGTCGTCATCGAAGCGCTGTGTTGCAAGCCAAGTCTTCATCTTCGGGAATAAGTGGAAATCACTAGGTGCCAGGTCCGGACTGTAGGGTGGATGAGGAAAATCTCCCACTTGAAGGCCGTCAAGACGTCTTTTGTTCGATTTGCCGTGTGAGGCGGGCATTGTCGTGCAAAAACAACACTTTTGCACTCAGTTTTCCTCTCCGCTTGTTCTGGATAGCTCGTCTTAAGTTTCGTAATGTTTGGCAATACCTTTTTTAAGACGAGCTATCCAGAACAAGCGGAGAGGAAAACTGAGTGCAAAAGTGTTGTTTTTGCACGACAATGCCCGCCCTCACACGGCAAATCGAACAAAAGACGTCTTGACGGCCTTCAAGTGGGAGATTTTCCCTCATCCACCCTACAGTCCGGACCTGGCACCTAGTGATTTCCACTTATTCCCGAAGATGAAGACTGGCTTGCAACACAGCGCTTCGATGACGACGCAGATCTCCGCGCGGGCGTGACTGACTGTCTGGCGTCACAGGCGGCGGAATTCTACGACACGGGAATTTCAAAGCTAGTTCACCGATATGACAAATGTCTAAATTTGTTTGGCGATTATGTCGAAAAATAGTATTTTAGTTCCTCTTTCAAATGTATATAATAAAATTTTTTTCCTGTACTTAGTTTTTTTTTTATCCAAAAACGTAATCTACTTTCTGAATAGCCCTCGTAAAATAAACAGTTTTTCTTGGGTTCGTAAACAAAACCAAAACACAACCATTTAAGGTTTTAATTTATTTTTGAAAGACATGGTAGCCTATATTTGAATTTTGTTACATATAAAATAAAACAATTTTTATATTTAAGATCCATACGAGTGCATTATACAATCTTTTCAAATCGGTTTAATTTCTCAGATTTTCTAAAATTTTGGTCATTGATAACATGCTAGGCTCACAAAAAATATCTAAAAAAATACTTTTTCTACGTTGTACCAAACTTTAAATTTAATTTAAAATTACGTTTCCAAAGTAACGTTTTCAAACTTGGATCAATTTCGTTTAAAATTTAACTAACCTATCTTGAAAATTTTGGACGATTCTTTCGACATTCTCGAAAAGATCAATAGGAACGATAAAGCGAGCCATTTAAAAAGTATTTATTTAAACAAAACGCTTTAATAGGTTTTGAGGAAATACGATATTTAACAGTTTTGTAACGAAAAAAGGGCATAAGTCTAAAAATATGGATAGGCGGAACAGAAAGGCGTTGGTAATGAGATTAATCTTACATACTCTTGATTAATAATCAGAGACTAAATGTGTTTGAATCTATTTTTTAAGACAGCGTCCGATATCACTGTAGGTATCCAATTCAACATGGCGGACAAGATGGAACCTCCTGGGGTAGGTCACAATAATCTGCGACGTGATACGTGGCGAATTTCTTTTGTTACTTTTTGTGCGTCAGCTGGTTACCCGGTAACGTGACTTCGAAGGTCAAACTGCACAAAATAAGAGATTCCACGCTCACGTAGGTCCTACGGCCAGGTTTTTTTTTGTATTACTGTTTCAGTAAACATGTTTTAACATGAAAAAGTTCTTAAATTAAACAGGGTCTTCCTGCCGGTGACTATTATAGTGCAACATTGCCCGAAAATGTTCACATTCAGTTGAATTATTTAAAACAAGTTTAAATTAAAGAAAATACTTTCACGCAAACAAAGTATTTAATTTAATTTTTTCAAGATATCCTCTTTGTAAGTTATCCAGAGAACAAAAAGTGAAAAACAACGTAATTTTTTAATTATAAAAAAAGGTATTCTTATGTTATTTTTTTTAAATTGAATTTGCTCAAAATTGGATAAAAATATGTTGGTCAAATTTTTCTTTTTGAGTCAAAAATCTGGAACAATTTTATTTTTTTCAAAACCAAATCTAGGTTAATAAAATGTAACCTATATATATATATTTACTCAATATTTATCAGTTTTTGGTGATACTCCAAAACATTGAAGCATTTCTGTTGAATATCTCATAATCGTTTCGTAAGATTTTACACAAATTTTGTTCAAACACATTTTTATAAGTCAGGCAACAATAAATCATATAGGTCTCTATTTAAATCTAGTCAGTGAAGAAAATTTTAAATTTATTGCAAAGTTTTAAAAAAAATGGTTACACTACGCAGACATCGAAAAGTGAAAGTAAATTATTCTGTCGATATACAGCTGCAAATAGCTATGAATATTTGCATTTGAGCAACAGTGTAAATAATATTTAAGTACTCGTGTAACTATAATATAAACAATTCATTTGAAAATTATTACATCACAATAAACGTAATTAAGTTTTTGAAAAAGTACTTTCCAGCGTATGCGAGCACTGTGCACAGTACAATAAAACCCAAACAGTAATAAAACAGTGTAATTACTTAATTACAAACCGTAATTACACTACGTGCTTTTAAATATTACAAAATACGTATCCCTCTGTCTGTACGTTTATTACTGTCATTTAACAAGAAATGCAGTTCCCACGTTAAAAGTACTGCGATTATACGAGGGAAAAGACAAAGGAATCGCAAAATAATTAAAAGCGAATGTATTTACATTTTCATTTGACGGAAAGGTTATTATAGATTACAAAATAGATAAAAGTCATTAAATACATGCAATTAACTGGTTTGTTACAAACTATTTCGTACACTCGACTTGCTGAAATGAAACTTGAAGTGGCGTATCTTAAAATCCTTCAGACATGAAAGTAGTTTGAAGTCTCTGAATTGGGTTAAAAAATTTGCAAAATTTTAGCAAATTCTGATGAGCTGGATTTGTCGTATTAGGCTATTTTCCATTTTTTTTCCTAGCATTTTGTTTCGGCAATTATTTCTACATTTTAACAAAACTTTATGACAATCTTTATATCCGATTCGGAGAAAATCCTATTTTAACCGTTTTCACCCGAAAAACAAAACTTCTTTTTGAAAAGATTAAAAAAATCTGTTATTGAACCAAAAATAAAAATCATATGTATCATGATTTTTCTTCCTTTTTATTTCACTTACGATAATTTGTTCGAAAACACAACAAATTATCGCAGCTAGTTTTTAACAACATAACCTAATACTTATTACAGCCTATCACCTGTTCATTGAAATCAGCTGATCGTTAGCAATTAATATAAAACAACTGATTTTTTGCTATAACTACCAATATATATGTTTGCACTTGCATCACGCTACAAGCAAAATTCAACGTCACAGCTAACCCTGAAACATTATTCATGTAATAAATAAACTTTTTAAAACAACATTTTAGCATTTGTGGTCGAAGCAGTTATAAATACTTACCAATAAACAAAACTAAGTGAATGTTGTTAAAATTATTCATATTTTTCAATTCCTACTATTAGTTCACACTCTCCCTACATATATATTTATCTTCTTGTTCAAATTTTCAATCGTTAATAAAATACTTTTTATTCACCCACTCAAGTTCAAATACATTTTTTAAAACTTGTAGTGGATGACACTTGATTTTAATATAGTTTTTTCAAATATTAATTCATTAATTTAATTAAATTAATTTATTTAATTTTATATGAGAGATTGGAAAATATATATAGTTTTATATACACACACACACACACACATATATATATATATATATATATATATATATATATATATAAGCCGCCTCGGTGGTCTAGTGGATAGCGTACTAGGCTTTCACCCCGAGGACCCGGGTTCGATTCCCGGCGAGGGCTTGGCATTTTCATAAAGTGTGCACAATAGTCGGACGTTAAACACCAAAAAAAAAAAAAAAAAAAAAAAAAAAAAAAAAAAATATATATATATATATATATAATAGAAAATTGTAAGGAAATTCGCTTTCTATTTTGCCACTTAATACAGTAATTAAAAGATGTGATTCTGTCATATGTGTATACATATTTATATTAATTGTAATTATTTAATAAAAAGTAACTAAAATAAAAAAAATTGTTTTTTTATATATTACTTGTTAGTATTAATTGAATAATAATTTGAAGTAAATGAAAATAATGTTATACTATGATTAGAGTAAACAGGACGTGCTAAATCGTGGTCTATTTTTGTCCAGGTATTTTCACAACTGTTTCCCAAATTTCCAATATTGGTTTATATGTTTTGCTGACGCGGGCATTGGTACGTGCTGATTGAACTAATCAGTTGCCAAAGGGGACTCGGGCGCTGTTGCCAAGTTGTGCAGCCCCATTCTGATAATATTATTCAATTTGTACAATCTGGAATTGTTTAATGTTTGGAGCGTAATGATTTCGTTAACGTAAATTTACCTTGATTGTTTTGCTAGCGTGTTATGCTTATTGCAAACCCTGTAATATGCAAATATACTTAAAATATGAACTACGTTACTCTTTGTGACAGCCTTGCTGTGTACGTTTTTGCTGTAATAATAATATAATAATTTGTACGAAATTTTTCATTTTCATTTGTCGAAAGTAACGAATTTAACAATTAAAGTGACGTTCATTTTAAAACATTTCAAAACGCCGATATAAGGAGATACGTTTATGAAGTCTGTTAAAAAAGTATTTTTATTGCGATTTGTGCCTTTTAAGTATTTATATTAGGTAAAAGAAAAATCGATTCTGAATTTTAATATCCCTTTTCAGGTTATCTGTGTCAGAAAATGTAGTGTCTGTCCAATCGTATTTCGTATTCATGAGTTTTCTGAAGTGTGTGTGTGTGTGTGTGTGTGTGTGTGTGTGTGTGTGTGTGTGTGTGTGTGTGTGTGTGTGTGTGTGTGTGTGAGAGAGAGAGAGAGAGAGAGAGAGAGAGACATAGAGAGTGAGAGAGAGAGAGAGAGAGAGAGAGAGAGAGAGGGAGAGAGAGAGAGAGCGGGCGTGTGTTTCTGTATAATAGCGTGGCTTTATGTGTACTGTTGGGCCATTCAAAATTATGGGGCCATACACACGGTCCCATAGTTTTTAAAGCTTGATTCGCTTATGTGAGGTTATGAAACAGCCTAACTTATACATGATTTCATAAACGGGTTTTATGCCGAGGCCCAATTAATATTAGTGAACGAGCGAGCATGCGTACGTGTGTGGGTGCGTGTGCGCGCGCGCGTGTGTGTGTGTGTGTTTGAAATAGAGAGAGAGAGAGAGAGAGAGAGAGAGAGAGAGAGAGAGAGAGAGAGTACGTTCGTGCGTGCTCTTGCCTGCATGCATATGGTTACTGACTGATCAGATGACAGATTCCCATAAGTTTTTGCATGTAGGCCTAAGTATAGTTTTCCTATATTTTGGCATTATCTTTAGTGTTAAGAAAATATCTTAGTTTCCAACATCTTTTTTTGTGTTAAAATCCTATTTTCTGTTAAAAATAACTACTTAATCACTGACATTAGTTATGACCATAATTTTAGTAAGATGATTTTTAAGAAATTTGGTCGATTTTTTTTATATAATTAAAAAATCTGTTTTTAGGTGAAATAACAATACGTGAAATTAAATTATAACTTTTTGCGTAATTAATTTCTTTTGTGACTTGTAGTTTCGCTGTTAGGTGAAAAAAGCTTATTTGATTGCTGTTAGGTTTTGCTGCTAATATAGTTCACATGTAAGTTTTATTTTTTATTTTTAATGATCAGAAAAATCAATTTAGTTTTTATTTTACGTCTGCATGGCCTAGGTATGTCTTAGCTTTTAAATTTTATGTTAAGTTAGACACTTGAGAACGGGAGTTAATCCACATTCTTAAAATGACATACAGCTTTCATAAATGACGGGAAATGGATATTCCATAGTTAATTAATGATTTTTAAAACACAATGGCAATATACTTAAACATTTTATAGAATATCTGAATATAGCCTACAATTAACAAAATATTGGAAAATAATTTTAAGTGCGGAGACGATAAATGTTGTTCCAATTTTAAAATAATTAAATCTGTAAATTATGTTGATCTATACGAATATTTAAGAGCGACAAATAAAAGTTAAAATATTATTAAAATTACCTACTGTTCTGCAATTCAAAACTGGGTGAAACAAGTCTGAAACAAAAACCAATACGCCGGAGTGAAATACATTGTTGAATAATTCCGAGGAATTTGGTTAAATTACATAGCATTAAACATTTGCAAGCCTGCCAGCCGTAACCGAAGAGGAATGGTCTAAGGTTAAACAAACTGAGTGTAAAAATAGACAGATTAGGGTAAAAGGATATGCATCTGTGACCTTGGATAGCGTCCTTTAACCGGAAAGGGTCAAAGATACAATTTAGATATGTTATCTCGAATCGAAATCACAACTGAATTTAGTTGGAACAGAATCTATGTACTTCAACGTTATCAGTATTTTTATTTGTGTTTTGTCACATGTCTCGAATGGATTTTAGTAAAACAAATCTGTAAATATTCACGATCAAATTGTGACATATGGCGCATCGGATGGTAATAACGTCCCTTAATTGGGTCTGTGCTGATTGTCGACCTTGACTGTGACCTACAGATGACCTTGTCGGCTCGGTCAGCTGCTTGCAGATCGACCATCACGTCCCGACATGCCGATAAGAATGTTGTTTCGTTCCATTAGTATGTTGTTCTTCAGTTCTCCCCGAAAATGTCCTTACAGTTTTCTTTTAAATTACTCCGCGCACAAGAAATCACAAACAGAAATGTCCCATGAGGGGGCCATGAGATGTCACCATTCCTGGATATTACCCGGTTACCGAAAAGCCCAGCACTCGACTTGCATAGAAATCGTCGCTGAATGTGAAGCAGCTTTGTCTCGCTGGAACCGAAATGGCTTCTTCTCTGTAGGGAATCGTGCGAGAAATGTGTTTATCATGGTGGTAGTGGTTTTTCTGTGAGATATAGCGTTCTTTGCCCTTTCTGATTATACAAAATATCTATTTTCGTAGTCAGGATACGAGTACAAAGTCACATCTTCTTACTGTGACTGTCATTACAGTGATGAATGGTGATTATCTTTAAAACAATTAAATTGTGTTAGTATTGTCTTATTCTAAGGACATTCCATCCATTTATTAAACGGATAATAACTAATCATGAAATTATAAATTTAGTGCATAAATTATTATTATTTGCTATAACTTAACATTTGTGTTTACTCTCTACCCTATAAAACAAATGATGCAAAAACATTACACATTCAACTATTTCCCCCCTCTAAAAAAATTTGGAAACGAATTAACAGTTATTCCTGAGTAACGGACTTGTGTAATTCACTACACAATTAATTTTAATACCAAGTTTCAATCAAATCTGATCATGATTTTGAACCCCTTAATGTATAACAATATTTCTAAAGACTTCTCGAAAAGTGTTCTAAGAGGTTAAGAACCATACAATAACTTTTTTTAATGGAAAATCAATAAAAATCTGCAATGTATTAAATAAAAATAATTTGTTAATTCAATTATATGAATTATTTATTTATTCAATTGTTTTATTTATTCAATTGTAAATCAATTAAGAGCTAATAAAAGATTCATTTCATTTATACATTTATTCTTCTCGTTCGGGGTGATCGCTCAGGCAGAGTAATTTAAATTGTTTATAATAAATACTGATATAGGCACTAATATATGTTAAATTTTGTTTTTTGGTTAATTTTGTAATATAGGCTATGTTTGTTATTGAACTAAAATATAAAATCTTCCGAAATGTTCTAAAAATTTCTATAAAAACGTTCTCATGACCTTTCGATGTTGTAGCTATTGATATGCTTCATTGTATTCTTCTTGATAAGTTGATTACACTAGTATTCGTATTTCTATGTTCTCCTTACGTATTCAATCATTTTCCGATGATCGTTATAGTTCAATTTCAATTCACTTGATTCTTCCCAACACCTCCAATCTCTCATATTGTTCCAACGTTACTAAAATTATTGCCTTAATACTTAATAGTAAAATTAAGTTTTTTAATTGGTTTATTTTTGTCTACGTTCTGTGTTTTTATTGATTATGTCTTGCGCATTTTACCGCCTTCCGCGTTGATTGGTTCTTTGGTTCCACATAGGCTTGTTGCGAGAACTCGGACCAGGCACATCACTGCCAAACGTTTCAGAATTCAAAGATGATTCAGCTGACAATAACTCATCCTGACTGTAAGTGACATCAGGTGCACAGGGTTCAACATTCGGATTAGGTCTATCCGTCACGTAGGATGGCAGGTAGTCGTCATCAGAAAATATATCTCGATCAGTGGGAATATTCCTGGGACTCTAAACCCCTTTATGATGTTCGATGGTGTAAAAGCCCCGAGGATATGCTTTCCCCACTACTTCTGAAACTCCATATATGTCAAAGGTGCAGCCTGGATGATTTACCAACCAGAATCTACACAGGTATTGTAATATGCTTTTAAAGGACCATACAAAAGCCAGGTCTAGGGGTTGTAGTTTATGTGAAGTGTGTGGGGAAGGTGACGATAACAACACCAGAACTTGACGCTAACTCAACGGCCTCAACACTGAGGGTGAGTCTCATGATTGTCCATCAATAATAAAATACGCTCTTCTCTGGAAGGTTTCTGATTATACAAAATATCTATTTTCGTAGTCAGGATACGAGTACAAAGTCACATCTTCTTACTGTGACTGTCATTACAGTGATGAATGGTGATTATCTTTAAAACAATTAAATTGTGTTAGTATTGTCTTATTCTAAGGACATTCCATCCATTTATTAAACGGATAATAACTAATCATGAAATTATAAATTTAGTGCATAAATTATTATTATTTGCTATAACTTAACATTTGTGTTTACTCTCTACCCTATAAAACAAATGATGCAAAAACATTACACATTCAACTATTTCCCCCCTCTAAAAAAATTTGGAAACGAATTAACAGTTATTCCTGAGTAACGGACTTGTGTAATTCACTACACAATTAATTTTAATACCAAGTTTCAATCAAATCTGATCATGATTTTGAACCCCTTAATGTATAACAATATTTCTAAAGACTTCTCGAAAAGTGTTCTAAGAGGTTAAGAACCATACAATAACTTTTTTTAATGGAAAATCAATAAAAATCTGCAATGTATTAAATAAAAATAATTTGTTAATTCAATTATATGAATTATTTATTTATTCAATTGTTTTATTTATTCAATTGTAAATCAATTAAGAGCTAATAAAAGATTCATTTCATTTATACATTTATTCTTCTCGTTCGGGGTGATCGCTCAGGCAGAGTAATTTAAATTGTTTATAATAAATACTGATATAGGCACTAATATATGTTAAATTTTGTTTTTTGGTTAATTTTGTAATATAGGCTATGTTTGTTATTGAACTAAAATATAAAATCTTCCGAAATGTTCTAAAAATTTCTATAAAAACGTTCTCATGACCTTTCGATGTTGTAGCTATTGATATGCTTCATTGTATTCTTCTTGATAAGTTGATTACACTAGTATTCGTATTTCTATGTTCTCCTTACGTATTCAATCATTTTCCGATGATCGTTATAGTTCAATTTCAATTCACTTGATTCTTCCCAACACCTCCAATCTCTCATATTGTTCCAACGTTACTAAAATTATTGCCTTAATACTTAATAGTAAAATTAAGTTTTTTAATTGGTTTATTTTTGTCTACGTTCTGTGTTTTTATTGATTATGTCTTGCGCATTTTACCGCCTTCCGCGTTGATTGGTTCTTTGGTTCCACATAGGCTTGTTGTCAATCAGCTGTTCTTAACGAAATGTATGCATACTTTATTTCAGTTTGATAACCCACACGTGATATATGAATCGAAATGTTTGTGATATTATATATGGTGAAAATATAAGGCCAAAGTTCTGATTCTGAGCCAGTTTACAGATTTCGTGTCGGTTAACAAATCTACCATTACGACTGTGACAGAGTCCGAAACCAGACTTTTATAACAATAACGATACATATGTTTATTTTTGATAAACATAAAAATAACGATTTATATGTTTCTTTTTGGAAAAATAACAATACATGGGTTTATTTTTGGAAACAATAACAATGCACGTTTTTATTTTTGGAAAATAAGTAATTATATACATATATGCGTGTTTGTGTGTGCGTGCGTGCGTACGTGTGCGTGCGCGCGCGCGTGTGTGTGTGTAATAGTATTTTAACTTTTGCAATTTCGGTCCGATTAAATTCAAAGCTACACCAAAGTCGAATTTAGTAACAGCTGGACAAGTTCTTTAACTAGCAAAATCCGTTTAACGATTTCAAAATAGCGGCAATTTCATATTTTTCTTCTTGGAACACAAAACCTACATTTACCCAGCTGTCCGTCACTTTATTTTTTCTCCCAAAACCCGCAGATTGAATTGAGCCTCTGTACAAAGATCTATTACGTGAAGGATCTATTTTGAAAAAGTAATCATCTTGACTGGTTGATTTGAATTTTTGGTTTGAAATTTCTAAAGTTAAACATCTCGGTAACAAATTATTTTACAAAAATAACATTCATGACAAAAACTTTCTGTCTTTTAAATATAAATAAAATTATGTTCGCATTTTTACTGTAAATAAAGAATAATCGAGTTGAGAAAAAACTAATGAAAAGTTGTTTCTTTTTTAACCTTAGGTGTAGTTTACCAACAAATTATCTTTTTCTTATTTTGTCAATAACTCAATTATCCTTTGACTTACAGAAACTGAAGACTTTTTTTATTTATATTTAAAGGAGAAAATTTTTGTGTTAAAATGTTTTTGTAAAATTAATAGTTATCGAGACATTTAACATTAAAAATTTTAAACCATTTTAAAAAGAATCGATTAAGCTTATTATTTTTCAAAGTAGCTCTTTACTCATTAAATAATTGTACAGAGTGTCAATCCAATGTGTCAAACCGTTTTGAATACTTTTCTTTGTAAAAAACAAAATGTGTTATAGCTTGGTAACTGTGAATTTTTTCCAACGGATATATGTCCAATTGAATGTTTGTTGTTACTTTGATTTGCTGGCTCGTATCGTAAATTATTACAGCACACTTTTTTTGTGGAACACCCTTTATATACGCATGCTAACTAGCAATGATAAAAAATAGGGCCTAACGACAAAATGAAATGAAAAACATCCTTCACCCCGACATTATGTATGTGAGTAATGCACAGCTGTTTACTCAAACGACTACACCAGCTGATACATTATTACTGTAAATAGCCCAACTATCCTACATTATCCACACGAGGTATGTGTCTCGGTATTTGTTTTATTCATTTCTAAAGCAAATGTTATTTTTAACAAATATCCATTAAAAATTACTTATACTTTTGAAAAATCGAACCGATTTTCCCTGATTTTATAGTAATGTTTTTGCACACCAAATCAGGCTCAAGTATTGTCTAGACATCACCTTATCTGATAGATAAAACCACACTGTATCACTTAGTTCCAAGGTAGGCCTACATTATCTAAAAACATTTATGTACCCAGTGCAATGTTAAGTGGTGGAAATTATTTGGCCTCATTTTTCACGACTAATGAAAAACCGAAGTCGGTAATAGTAACATTAAGTAAAACTTGGACATTAGTAACACTTTATAAGAAAACACATGGGCGAATTTCCAATGTGACTTAATAATAGCGAACATTTTAATGTGTAAAATTTGTATTTCACAAGAAAAGTACAAAAAGGCATTCTGACTGCCATACAATGTTTAACTTTTCTAGAACACAAATAGGCCTACGTTTTTGAAAATTATGATTTCACCAACATAATCTGCTGCATAAATTAGTTTGTATAGATTATTACGTGAAATAAGATTATGACTTCGGTTTTAATTTTTGTACAAATTTTAATTTGTTTGTGTTTTTGTTGTTGTTGTTATTTTAAGGCGAAAAGCACATTGAGGCTATTACCGCCTCCCTAAATGTAAGTGCGAGTGTAAAGTGTTGACGTCGTAAGTGTAGTGTTGTAAGTGTTTGTTAGACTCGGGTACCGCGAGGGACGTATAAATCCTCTCAATAGGTGCAGCTAGTCTGAACACCCCTGCGGTATAAAAATTTTAAATGACCGCTACTTCGCAGAACGGATTTAGTTGGGCAACGCACTTATACGAGCTATTAACAACATTAATTTTCACGCCAAGTTTGAATCAAATCGGACTAAAATCGCAAACTTATAAAGTGTAGTTAAAATCTGCGTTAATTAGCACATAAAAATTGTTTCATTAAAAGTACGAAATCGAAAATGACGGTAGTCAAGTTATGGTTATGTTAGTTAGGTTAGGTTAGGTTTTAGAAATTCGCTCCCATCACGTTAGCGAAACAGTACCGCTTTACAATTCATTTTCTATTTACTGTATGACAATTATAATTTGTTTAATAGTAGCCTACTTATAATATAAAACATATTTACGTTTTTGTAATTAAACTCACCAACGATTATAACTGTACACAATCTAAAACAAAATTTAAGTTAAAACAAGACTGCTTAAGTAAGGGCTTTTTGTAAACTTTTGATTTGGTTAATTAATTTCTTTCTTCAAAATCCTATTTATACACTTTATTTTAAACAATTAAAATACTGTTAACATTTATTTAATTACAACAAACTTCTCTATATTTATAATAAATTTAAAGTACTTAAATTTCAAAATAATACTATTAAATCAAATATATAGCAGCATCTTTAATCTTAACACTCCTTGGGCTTACTATTTTAATAAATTTGCAAACCTCAAAATAACCATAAATTTATAGGTTCAGCGAAAGTAGAATCATGTAGGCCTATAAATTAATGCTCATATGTTACTGTCAATCTTGTTAGGCCTACTTTCAAAATGAATTATAAGGTTTTTTCCAAGTTTGTAAAGTTATTGTACTTGCGACGCTAGATTTAAACATATCCTAAAATAACAATTGTATTGTTACAGTGAATTTTTAATGTAGGCCGAATTTAAATATGCCCTATATTTTTATAAGTAGGCCTACATCTTTGTTTTATCTCCGGTACTTTTTTACCCGTTTCGGAGTAAATATAGTTTGGGGGAAAGAACTGATTTTCAAAAATGGTTTTATTCCGACATGACTTTTAAACATCGTAATGAAAATCAAACTCGCTATTAAAAATGAAGAGACAGGATACTCAATATTAAAGAATTACTAAACCCAAATCACTGAAGATCCCTTTTTATTGTAAACAAAAAGTATAATCTTTGACGGTTGACTTTTATCTTAAAATATCCAAGGTTCATGTACTTTTGTTAAAGGGGGGCAACGGTATGTTTGTCCCGGGCGCCTCATTATGTAAGGACGTCTCTCAGCACTAAACATAACCTCAAAAATTTGTGATCAGAAAATTCAGAAATTACGTCTGCTATTTTGTCCGACCTTAATTCAACTATAGAACGAAAATTGACTTTGGCAATTCATAATTTGAACACGTTACTCAGTTAAATCCTTAAAATGGCTGTCATTTAAATTATCAGAAAAAAACATTATTGTTTTATTAAAAACCTTTGTAAAATATTCATTCGTTGCTATTATTATTGTAGGCTTATAAATTGCTGCTGTTACTAAACAACTACAATTTCCGTTTCATTTTATTATTGTAAAATCAAATCCAATAAATTTGAGTTGTTTTTTAAATAAATTTTGACAACTGATACGGTTATCTCAGCGAGTGTTTTTATCTTCACTAAGTAGATTATATAAATTGAAACTTTAATCAACCAAGTGTTTGAGATAAGGCTCAATTAACAAGGTCGAATAAAGGCGGAAGTGAATGCAATGCGCCGACTTTATCAGTTCTTATCGTGGTTTGGGTATGTGCATGCTCGGTGCTCAGTGCTTCCTCAGGCCTCAGACTTCGTCCCGTTCCTTCTTGTTGGCCTACCTCACCTTCCTGTACTAACTCAACAGCAATATCGCGCCAAGCAACTGTTTCGCTGGACGTGATGGAACCTAATTTACAAACAGTAACAAGAGTACAATAATTTTTGTAGCTTACATTTTTTTGAAAATCTGTTTTCATCACCATAACAAGCGTTAAAAATAAGAATAAAAACCCTGTTAATTAACTTTCGTATTTTTACTGTAATTTAAAACATTTTAAATGCTAATTTATGTAGATTTGAATGCTGATTACAATTGTGAAATCTGATTTTTAAAATATTGTTAGATAACAGTTTTTTAATATTTTTAATTCCATCATTTTGAAAAGGTTGAACGATTTGATTTGGTTAACGAATTATCCAAACAATAGCATAACACATATTTTTTGGGGGGAGGAACTATTAATAACAAAAAGTTTTACTTAATGGTCAGCATAAGAAAGTAATAATCGAAATAGATTTTTATGCCATTTCAATCAAATCCCTGAGTCTGGGTGTGTAACACCTACCGTGTAGGTGATGTCAGCACCAATAACTAATTTCCGTTCTGCAGCTGAAGCGTTGACGTGATTGAAAAATACGTCAAATTTCCACAAAAATCTTTTTGACAAGTTCCAAAACATTAATAAAATCCCATTCTCATACGACACAAACATTTAGGTTAATATGCGAATATTTCTGTATTTTACAATAAAAACAATTATGAACCCTGACCGCCGTAAAGTGTCGTAATTATCGATAAAAATAAGAAAAAAAACAAATATATAATACGTACAGTATAAGACAGTCTGTTCTTAGAGAATAATTTATTAGCCTCAACAAAATGTTGAAAATACCTATACAGTATACCCAACTTTATTAGGGCTTTTACTATACTAAAACTGAATACAATCAATGAATACAGAATACTCTAGGAAAGTCAGAAGTATAGGCTGCGTCAGAGGTAAGTCTACTCATAGTTCAACGGCCGGGCAACAGGATGCGCTAGCAGCGAAAATAAACTGTACTCACCCCGTTTTAATCGGACTGTACAATATTTCTGTCCCACTCCTTTCGACCAAAACGTTACTTTCCCAGGTGTAATTGCAACTTTCACCACCCTTGTCAAGAAAGTTCAGTGAACTTTTTCCTTGCCCGTCGCAAGTCATTTGACAGCACTCATCCGTCTTCATAATATGTATATTTTACTCTGTATTTTAGAATAAGTATGTAATTTAATTAATTATAAGTATTTTATATCCAACGGAACAAAGTGTCATTATTGTCCTAATGGTAATGCGCGAACACCGGATTTACATTTCTTTAGATTTCCTGTGAAAGGCAAGACGAGGTAGATCACCCTTATTTTTTTAAGGGTAAGATCAGTGCAAATTAAGGTAATACAATTTGTTAATTTGCCTTTTACGTCAAACGTACGCTTTAATCCAGTGCCTGAAGTCTTATCTTTGACTAAATGACGTCAATTATGTACCAGTTTAAAAAATACCTTTAAAGTATTTTATCAGTTTTTCATGGAGTTTTAACTTATTCTACTCATTGTAAAAAATTCAAAAGAACTATAAATTGCCAAATTTTATATAAAAGCCGGTAGTCGTTGTGTTTTAAGCATACGTAGGCGGCTCTACTCGGACAACTCGGCCCGATATCGACGGTTAGGGGGCGACTATCGAATGTTTTGGAACTATTTTTTGCAGTTTTCAGTAAATCCGGCGACTTGAGCGCAGTTCGGTGCCCGGACGTTCAACTAATTTTGTGTAGAATTTTTAACATGGGGTAACAAGATCAGGATCTTCTTAGAGTATTCTGTATTCATTGAGACAACGTAAAACTTTACGCTCATATAGGGTTCGGCGATCGAAGCACCGGTCAGTCACAGTTACTCGCATTGTTGTACGCTTACCGTTAACGCTGATCCCTCATCCTCATTAGTCTAACTGGCATAAAGTATATATAAAAAATGGAATGCTAAAAAATAAGATTTTTTAAAGTAACCTATAAATATTGCTTCCTTGGTCTCATCGAAGCATAAAGCCTATTAATTCAGAAGGCAGAGCTAAGCGAGTTATCTCGACGTTAATGCCGGGCGTTGACTTAAACGAGTTGATGTACTACTTTACTTCAAATTAAGTAATTATCCACTTGAATAATGTCTGATTAGGCGTACTGTGTAAGAACGCGCATGGATTTATCCGCAACTGAGCTTTTGTTATTTTGTTTAGCGTGTTTTCCTTCAACTTTATTACATAACATAATTAGTTATAGAATCGTTTTATCAAAAATATAATTATTAGCAAAAATTCATTAAAAAAACTTGTAAGATTGTTTTTTGTGAAATGTCAACTTTTGAATCTTCGTACAAGAATTTCCAAGTGAACACGGAAAATTCTAAAAGAACGTAAATCCAGTGCTTCAACGATATTACAATAACAAAAACACGTTTTTCATCTACAAAAAATCTAATAAATTAATTCTAATCACGAATAATAAAACCAAAACATTTCCCCCCTAAATGTACTTCTGGTTTTAACTTAATTAACTGTTATCTGTTTCTGTTTGTTTTTTATTGATTGCTTATTGGTGCCAATAATAAACATGTTATAATCTCTAATTGCCGTTGCAATCATTGTGCAAGTCGTGTTCGACCGCTCATTATAAACAAATAGATAAATCACGTAGCCAAGACAGTGTTTTAATGCAACCCGAAAACAGCTGACGTATATCATGAACAACAGCTGATAAATGGAACGACACTGATTTGTATTATTTTATTATTACGTAACTTGGCTAAACAATAACCGTAATTGTTTGTTTCTTTAACAATTGCTTTAACCATAAACCATCAAAATTGTTTTTAGTTATGGGAATATACCAGCTGCTTAGTTGGTCATCCTGGCAAGGTTTATTAAGAATTAAGATTAATGACTTGAAAAGCTTACAATAATGAATACTTAATACAAAAAAATATTTTTGGATTATCAGATTATAGATTGTATTTTGTAAAAACATGAAATCTCAAGTAGCAAAGTTAATTACAAACAAGTTTACAACTTAAGTAAACAAAAATAAAAAGTGATAAAATCAAAACTTTGTTTTTTACATTTTGGTTTCATGGACGCGTACCGGGCATTAAATTTATTTTTAAATAAACAGGAAATTAACCTTGCTGGTTAAAATATAAATATTTATGCAAAGCTCATATAATGTCTGTCCGGCCGTCTAAGGCAGTGATTCACTATACTACATGACAAACCCGTGTGACCTTGAAGTGACTCATCTGCTATAATCAGCAAATAGCAGCACCACTTCCAGGTGCTTGATCCGTGCACAAAGTTCAGATATTTATCGAAATACGTGTCTAGAAATCTGCAGAGTACGTCAAATTTGCACGTATTTCTGCGCGTGGTATTGTATGAGTCACCGAGACCATCAGGTCGTCAAAACATAAATAAAACACACTTACTACTTCGCAGCTGGTAACAGAACTTCGTAAAACGTTCGATTACACTCGTGCTACGCCCACCCGCCCACAATGGGTCTAGTTGCAGTTTGTAATTTTGTTTTTAATTTATGTAGAATATTTTTATAAAATTTAATATGGAAAATAATTTTCTTTCAATGCAAACGTCTTCGCAGAATTATGAATTATCTCTTGGATTTTTTCCCATTTTTTGCTGTTATTTCAAAATACAGTATAACACACTTGTTTGAAGTATCAGTTTTAGTGGTTTTCAATAGCTCACAGTTTTCATTTGACACGCCACATTTATCATTTGATGCCTCACAATAAATATCTCTATTCTAACAAAATCAAATTCATTTGATGCTCCCATAGTTTTCATTTAATACTATATAATCTTTAATTTGATTCTTTACACCTTTGACTTGATGTACTAATTATATACATTTATTTGCATCTTTCAATTGATTCTTCACATATTTTATTTAATTCTCCACATCTTCCACTTTCCAATACCCCAAATCTAAGTACTCAACTTTTCATTTGATTCCTTATGGCTTTCATTTGTAATCCTATATCTTCAATTTGATTTTCCACATTTTCATTTGATTTTGTAGACATTAGTTTTATGTTGTACATCTTCCATTTGATGCACCCATGTTTTTCATTTGATTATACTACAGCTTTCATTTGATATGATACACCTTTCATTTGATACCTCCAAATGTATTGATAATTATGTTGGAATTTAATTCTCCTCAATCAATTTTTTACAACTTTCACTTGATACCCCTATCTCTACAGCATACATACCTCATATCTTTCGAACACAGATTTCTTTCATTTGACGCTCTACAGCTTTCATTGTATATTTCACACTATTATAGGTCATTACTTTATTCAGTTATAAATCTATATTTGGATTAATTGTTAAATACTGTACAAAAAATCTCCAGGTCGCATGATCTGTGAATAAATTAAATTGCGAAGGCAGATGTGCTGATTACATTTGCCCCTCAATTTTTATACGAAACACTAAAAGCATCATAATTTCTGTCACAAACATAACATAATACCCGTCGTTAATCTGATGTTATTAGTTTGGAAGTCATTTCATTCGCAGCCTAACAAGTATTACTGGGGTCATTAATTACATGTTTACAACTCCTTGCTTACATCAAATAGGGCTTAAAACATGGCTTATCACAAACTATTAACGAATTGCCTGAGAGAAACCGTTTTTACCAATAAAACTGCTATTTCTTGAGTTCTCCCGTCCTTAAGTCAAAGTGAAGTAATATTTGAAACATTAACGGGCAGGAAGTAAGTTTATTTTTTACTGAGGAGGCAATAGCTGATCTTCTGAAAATCAAGTTTTGTTGGGTTATCCCAAAAATCGAAAATAGTTTGCCCTAAATCAACTTTGACTTTTATTTTCTGTTTTAACTGTTATCACTAGTGTTGCAATTTCAAGACTAATACAATAGCCACAAAATGTGTTTAGGCCTATGTAATTCAAAAATAGGATTGCTTCATTAAATAAATATATCTAAATGATATTTAACTTACATCAGCAGATGTTAGCTATGTAAATATATATATATATATAAAACAATAAACAATCCGTTAAAAGTACTGTAGTTTATATTGCGTTCAGTTTATGCGGGCTCGTTGAACCCAAGTAATAACGCCAAGTTGTATTAATAATATTTCTATTTAACTTGAGTTACAGAAATATCTACGAAATTAATACGAAGTCTGAGCATTAAACTTGCCCAGCTGTGGATAAACAGGCTCGTAAATTCGGCTCGTACTTTGCGCAACCCTCGGAGGGGCACTTTTGGGAATTTTTCAGGTTATCTCGTGCTAGTCGCGGGTTTTTTGCATTTTTACTTAGCGACCGTAAAAATGAAAACAAATGTACCGAGTATTTCACGGTCCCAATAAGGTTTGCAAAAAGATTTACCTGCAATTTTAGTTACTTTTGCAGTTTCTTTGTTTTTAGTTTTGTAACATATTTACTTATGATGTTTATTTGCAAAAACTTTCTTTCGTACGATAAAGAGTGGCAGTTGGGGAATGTGTTTAGTAGAAGTAGGCCTATATGCTTCAAAAACGTTACACAAACTTTCCAACATTCAATTACTTCTCAAATAAATCTGCTCCAGTAGATAACGACCGAAAAACTGAAATCGTTCAATTTATCAAAATCGGTTCATCAGGTTTTTCTCAAACTCGGTCAAAAATAAAAGTCCATAGTAGAACTAAGTGCACAAATTTGTAAAAAAAAATATTCTGGTCGAGGTTAAATCGAAAAAACAAAACCAACCCGACGGCGGTCGGGGATAATCTTTGTTTTTTACATTCGCTCATAAACCTTAAATTTCTTTTATTCTAAGTTTACTACGGTGATTTCATTCACGATTATAATCGTAAATTCATTTTGTTATTTACTTTTTGTACTTCTTGACAACATTGAATCAGATCAAAAGTGCTAGATTCTATTTAGCCAAAATCCGATTATAATGGTTTTTGTGACAAAAAAAGATCTTAAAAAACGGTGTCGACTGACAGATAACCAATTATAAGCTTTTATTGGGCTCAGGGTACCTTAACACAAACAAATCATCAAAATATGTTGGTAGATTTTTTCCGATCGCCACTATATGTACTTGATAAATTGAGGAATAAAACGTTTGAGATAAATAGGACAGCGTTAAATTGTTTGTAAAAAATTTGAATAGTCTCCATTTTGCTGGGTTACAAAGTCGTTCAAACTATTATAAAAATCAAAGTTTGTGCCCAGTTTGAATCTAATTATATCAAAGTTTTAAAGATTTATAGTTTAATGGTCCTCAAAACGTGTTAGCAATGTATAAATAAATGTAGGTACTCATTTCATGGTCTTACTATGAAAGTTGATCAGATAATTAATTTTTCAATGAAAATTCGCCAATAAATTGATGACATTTTTACAATTTCTAACTTGAATTATTGCAATGGCCGACAACAATGGCATCCGTATCTGTACATGTAGCATAGATTAAAACAAGAATACACAGTACAAGCTATTCTGCTGCAAATTATATCTCTTAATTACCCATCAAGTTTTTTTATTAGCAGCTGCAATTCTAATTTTGTTAGTTTATTTTTACCTATATAAAATTACAAAACCTTTTTTGAACGTAATAAACGAACAAGTAGGCTTATTAGTTGGATATAGGCCTATTTTATATGCGGGGCCGACGGTCACCTGCAATCCAGCTTACAACTGCACCTGCATACGAAATTTGTAGTCTGTAGGTCAAACCGTCTAGTCTAGCAACTAGTAACTTGAACGCAAGACTGGGGTAGTTCGGCAGCAGGTGGTAGTATCACGTGACGTGTCGTTATGGTGGTCACGTGATCGCTAAATTTACAACTGAACTTATAACGAGTGAACAAATACTTAAATACAATTTCCCTTTTGCTTATTAACTAATTTTCGTAAAAAATTAACTATTTGAGCGGCCATCGTAGGAAGATCCAGACTCGATTATCTCGAAATGAGCGCAAATCCTGACAAATGCGCGCGCGCATTTGTGTGTGTGTGTGACATATTGTAAGTTAAAGATGCAGGCTATTTCATTTCCATTTTATTGTTAATCTACTATATTTAAACTATACATAAAGGCTCATTTATTGAAATTTACAAATTAAAACAACTCTTCTTAAGTAAATGGATTTGTTATCTTGAATTTCTCACAAAAATTTATAGTAAAATAATAACAACTGAAAGATTTTAACAATCAACAGATGAAACTAAAAAAGTGATTTAAAAACTAATACAGAAGGCTGATCACGTGTACCATCTCAAAATATTTAAGTTTAGACCCAAAAAAGTAGGGTTTTTTTAAATAAAATATATACCGTAATTAAGTAGCTAATCATAATAATAAAATAAAAAATGTAAATAATATGCCAGCGTGACACCCCAAGGAAAGTAAATACACAAACATAGACGTTCGCTTTTATGCTAGCTAAGTATTCGCAAAGCACAAATTGTCAGCCCATCGTAACTCACAGTTGCTGTATTTTTATATCAATTAATAGTGCGGAAAGTCTTCTCTTCTGTCTGCGAAGACATGTAAAGCAGGTTGCAGTAAAACAGGAGCTGTAATGCTGCAATGATAACTCGTAAAATAATATTAATTTCACATTCAAAATAACGTCTTTATTTTATTTTTTTAATATTCAGAATAACGACTCATATGTGTAACTTTATATGGTTCGGCTTTAGACATGTAGGTTTAATATTATTTTTTATTTGTTATTATTATTTTTTTGTCACCAATACTTGGGCTTCGCATCTAGCTTAGAAAGCCTAGAAAATATTCACAGTGTATAAATTACATTGAAAACGGGTGTACATTAACCGTTTACTACAACTGTTCGGAAGAAACATTGTACCGAAATTTTGTCAAAAACGAAAATTCGATTGTTTAGATGTAACTCAAACCTTTTTATTTTACGCAAACATTCATACATGATTTACGGCTTTGGAGTAAATCGAAAAAACGACATTAAAAGCTTGACACAAGTCATTTATTTGTTTTCGTATAACTATCGAACGGTAAATTTATTTCGTCAGATATTTATGTAAGATAAAAACTTGAACAATATCTGACTATCGATTGTGAAAACTAAATCGATTTCCAATTTTTTGTCGCTACATTCCGAAACGGATATTTTTTAAAATAAATAAACGTGAAAAAATTGTGTCTTATTTTTACTCCATATATTTTATTCTCACAAATCTGTCGATCTTACATAAAATTTTATACATAAAATAACGTTTTTAGTACTTTTACAAATCCCCTAGGAAATCAAATGAAATTTTATAACCGGCTAGATCCACAATAAAAACAAAAATAAAAACTAGGTTTCATTGTTTAAATTTATTTCCGCATTTTTTTCGGTATTAAAATATTAACAAATTATTTTCATCGGCCTCATTTTAAGTCTAATCTGGAGTGTCTATTGTTTTAGAAAAGAAAAACGTCGTTTGACTTTGGTCGAAACAATAACATTTAGGTTAATGCTTTAAAAGCATTGTGTATTTGATTACTTGGATGTGATTATTAAAAAAAAACTATTTATATATTGCACATTATATTTTAACCTATTTTATTTCTGAATGCTACCTTAAATGTATAATAACACGTCAAATGCAACGTAACTACGTGCAGAGAACGTGCACATATTTGTAGAGTCCAAGACATCGCTAAACAATACGGCAGTGTTTCAGAAGCTGACACGATTTGGGCGCATGAGGTGTTTTTTCGGACAGACCTTCGGGAGAACATAGATTAGTCGGTTATACGTTAAGACTACCATTGACAAATAGTTCAAAGACATTACACAAACTTTCTCACATTCATTCATTTATTTTGATCACCTTTACATATAGTATTCCGATCGGTTTCGTGCCAAAAATAAGGACCTGTTTTACTGAAGTGCCTACAAGTTCGTCAGAAAACCAGCAAACTCTAATTTGAGCAGAATTTGTTCAAAATCTATACAGCATTTCATTCTATTCATCTGGATAAGACATAAGGCATTAGGAAAAAGAAAAACACTTCCGATGGTTATAAGGAGAATTAGTCAACTTTTCAAAAGTCTTGTAACACCTAAAGGAAAGGTTTCGAAGTCATTCAAACTGGGAAAAGGTGCTAAGAAGGAGTAGTTTTTCTCGGTTGTTGTGTGTAGTGGTGAATAATTGTTCTCCAAAAGTGTAAAGCGAGATCAAAGCAATTGGTAGGAATGGACTGATTAAGAACAGCGTTCTGTCAAGCACTTTGTGTGGATGATATCGTGATAGTAGCTTATTTGGAAGAGAAACTTAAACAAAAGATGACTAAATTAAAAAGAAACTGAAATAGGGATGCCAGTGAATTACAAAAAAAAAATAATAACGTTCATGACAATGGTAAAGACGGAAAAGTGACAAGAATAGATTGCGATGGGCACAGATTTTGAGCAAAAATGTTCGTAAGACTAGAGAGGTAGACTGGACAGAAGGCACCAAATCTTGCTAATTCCTGAGTCGTGTTTTTGGAAAAGATGAAGTAGAAAAAAGGATCGAGCGATACTGAAGGCGATTTTGTTATACAAGAGAGCTAGATAGCAATGAAGAAATGCAATACAAAGAAATTTCTGACGGAGAATTATGTGAAAGGATATTGTAAGTGTTAAAACAAATTCGGTGAGTAAGAGGATGGAGGATATAATGTAATTTGGATAAAATCCGCTACCACGGTAGCTTTATAAAGAACCAATTTAAAATTTAAACGGCAGGGTTTAAAGTAAATTGACGGCACTTTGTGGCACTAACTTGGCAGCAACGGCGACAAATTTACAACTGCGAGCCTCTTGTTTGTCTTTGAGGTTAAATAAAGATGCTGTCGTTTCGTTAAGTCAACAATCTGATAAAAGAATGTACCGTGTACTGAAGTCTCTAATTGTAAATAAATAAAGGGAATCGTTGCCAGCGGACATCGCTATTGGCACCAAAGTACGGCGGCATTGCCAAAAACCGAGAGTGAATGAATCACAGGAATTTTTACAAATAAACTAGACTCGCTTTTATTTTAATAGATACAATAACCTGTAAGCGGGCAGTAAACAAACCCGAAGAGAACTTAAAAACATTGCACTCACTTTCGAATTATTTTTCCAGAAAATTCAGCAAAAATAAACCCAATTTCCAAAAACTGCATCAGGATACGTTAAAAATGTATTCATTTATGAAGATAACCATAACTCAGATCAGTGTACCAAATGTAGTAATAAAAACAAAACAAATTCACCTTCAAGAGCAAACTAAAAAAAACCAATACAAACCCGACATCGTTCAAGGTTTACGTTAGGTTTTTCCTATTTCCTCTTGATATTTTTTTTTCTTTTTTCCTATCTCATCAATGATGAATCGTTATATATGACCAAAATTTGATTAACCGTTTTTAAAAAAGTCGATTTTTCAGGTTTTTTAGTATAGGCTATACGCAACTAGATTTTCCCGGCTGTAGTTTCCCACTTGTTTTGGTACTTATGGTGTACATTTGAGTAAAATGTAATCAAAATCCGTGGAATCGAATTTGAAAAAAACAGATTTTTAACAGTTTTTGTATAAAAATATGCTTATGAAACTTTTTTTGAAAAATTTCGATTAAAGTTATTCAATTATATAAGTTTTTAACACTTTGCACGCACGCGCGCGCCCGGTCGGGCTGACAGACACTTGGGTTAAAACCAAATTTTAAGATTCTTAAAACATAAACATCTATCAGAATCTCAAAATAGATATTTTTATACATTTTTAGTAATTATATTAAAAAGTATTTTTAACAAGCCTTCAAAAAAGAGTTTAGGATCGACGCTTATTTCAAGGTCCTAGGTCTAGATCTTACCACGATGGCAGCTCCAATGGAAATTCGATGATAACAATAGTTAGTCGTGGTAGGTGCATATCCTACATAACATTGCACACACAAATCAGCAATGATCCAGTTCATTCTTTGAAAATACATTAAAATTCAAGTGCATGCATGCCAGAGCATACAAAAAATTATTGAAGAAGTACAATAAGTCTTGGGTAAACATTTTATCAAATGGTGTCACTATATAATGCATTCAAGATAAGAGACAGATGCAACGGAAAAATGCATAACAATGAGTTTATTGTATTCTGAGTTCTTTTTATCTCGCAGCTGTGTTTAGTTAATGTTATTTCGATAAGGGTTATCAAAAGATTAAAGAACGGCTTTAGCTGATCCATAGAGCTAAGAAAGTATTTAATTAAATCGGAGAAATTTAAATAAAAACACCAACAAAAATCATTTAGGGCCTACAGTATTGGAGAATTTAGAATGTTTTTTTAAGCTGGTTTAAACTTGTAATATTTCTTAGTGAATTTCCACTGATTGTTATCAGAGAACCATCTTGGTCACGCCCAGAAGTGTTATATGTAATATATAATATGTATTAGCGTTAATTTACTATTTTGATTCAAAATGATTCTACGTTTGGCCACACTAAAGTAGTAGCAATTCAAACTAATGCATTGTTTATCACATTTTTTGAAAATCTGACATCACTATCATCGTAATCAGATGGTCTCTAGACTCACTGATGTCAAGATGACAATTGAGGAGGAAGATCGTGTGGAGAGAAAATTTGGAGACAAAATATGGTATACAGATGGCTCCAAGACAAACAGGCACTGGTGCTGGGGTGTACTCCATGAGGTCAAGAGCAAAGAAAGCTGTTGCCCTAGAACTGTATGCAACAGTATTCCAGACTGAAGTAATGACCATTAATGACTGTGTTCGGAGAATTTGAAAAGGGCCTTAAAGAAGGCTCATATTCATATTTATAACCATAGTCAGGCAGCAATGAAAGCACTGTGAGGCCTACAATTCGGCCCAAGCTGGTCTGAAAGTGCCGGGAAATCATCATGCTCTAAGCCTGGGAAATTAAATTAATCTTCACTGGATTCCGGGACGTAACGGGTTGAGGGTAATGAGGGGAAGATCGACTGGATGGACTGGGATCAGCATCGGACATGAGCCGGCTTTAAGGATCTCTCTATCCTTGGCCAGGTTTGTTATAAATTGGTGGATTAACAAGAAAAACCGAGCAAGATGGGATAACGATCATGGGCATTCTCATAACAAGCACCTCTTGGATAAGATTCCTCGTGGAAGACTTAGATGGGCGCCAGATGTCTTGGGCAGAGCACAACTCAGGAAAATCGTGAGGCTCATTACTGGGCACTCTGGTCTGAGGGTGCACATGAACAGGGTAGCTATACTACGGAGAAACAGCGTGTAGGCTATGCAGTAAAGAACAGGAAACTGCAGAACACATAATTTATGACTGTAAGGCTCTTGCTAGCAGGAGGCTAAGGGTTTTTGGTTTCCAGGATCCTAGGGGATCTCCAGCAGGATTAGCTAGTCAGTGGATTGTTACAACTTATTAAGGTCACCAATCTGCTGAACTAGTACTTAAGAGGTTTAGTTGCACAATAGGTCCGTCGATCGCAATGTAACTAAACCGTGTGGGGTTTTATAATTCCTTCCTCAAATATATGATCTAATCTAATCTTAAGTTTGGACAAGCTAAAATGGTGGCAATTCAAACTACGAAATTGTTTATCACACATTTGTGAAAATCTGATTTCACAATCAGCGTAATCAATCAGTGTTAAAATCAGTTCATTTTCGCAATTTCAGCGATAGACTGAAATAACTATACGACAAAATAGAGAACTGAAAAATGGCTTTATGCTTATCCTATGGGGCATTAATTATTGCAGCCTAACCTAGAGGTTATCGGAAATGTAATCTTTACGTTTCACGATTAGTTCCTTAGAAACGTCGTAACACAAATTATGTTGAACCAATCTTTTTTTTTAATTTAAGTTGTTCTCAGCTGTTATCAGACTGTGGACTAAAACGGCTATTTTAAACTACATCCCTTATTTTAATCATTATAGTTTCTAGAAGAAACACGAAAAATCAAGTAGGCTGTGTCTATGGACGCGGATTTGAAGTTTCAGGTTTGATAACTTAGCAATGGTTTTGAATTCAAATTACGGGCTGTTGACGAACAAACATTTCCTTCCTCGCATCCTCTCATCTCTTACTCTGCGAGAAAGGCGGTGGCAAGTCATAACTTTTTCGTATCAGCTTATTTAGTGATATAATGATAACAGTTTGGTTTATCTGCTTATTACACTTACAAATGTTTAAAATCACATAGTCGCTGTAAGCTACGTGCACCGAATGTATTTGGGATAGTTGTCACGTCAAAACGTGTTAGTATGCGAACATAAAGAAAGATAAAATTTATTAAAGCAATGATAACGTGAGTAATTAGACATATTGATGATCAAGAGGCTCTCTAAGTGGACAGTGGTGGGCGTAAGAGTGTTTTCCTGTGATCAGTTACGTAAATTAACAGTGAACAGTAGCAGTGATTTAATCACAGTTTCGAGTCTGACTGCGCACTAACTGCTCACTGTTCAGTGCTGTTTATTACGTCAGTAAAATCTCTTACGAAAAATACTTACTATCACAAAATTTTAAAATGAAAATAAAGGTTTAGTATAAAATGAGTAAAATAAATGTAGACAATTTTTTATTGTGCAAATAATATATATGCTATATATATAATATATATATATTATTTGCACAATAAAATATTGCACAATATATAGACTATTGTGGAGGATTAGAAGGAGCAAGACATGAGTTGTAGTGCTTTGCGTGATCCAACAGGGTCTATACGCAGATAATAATAATAATAATAATAATAATAATAATAATAATAATATTATTATTATTATTATTATTATTATATTATTATATATATATATATATAATAATAATAATTATTATTATTATATATATATATATATATATATATATATATATATATAATTAAAAACAAGTTAATAAAATTTTGATAAATTATCAAAATAATAGGAAAAACTTGCAGATGTGTTCACAGTAGCCTATGCGAAACAACAATAATTACAGAATTTAACAAGTATAAATCTTTAAATTCATAAAATAAGGAATATAAATAATAATTTTAAAAAAATAATTATTATTTATTGTACATAAAACTCTAATCATTTTTTTTTAAAAGTAGAAATAAGGTTTTCATCTAGTTAATTAATAGAAAATAAAATAAATACGCCTTAATTATTAGTTATAGTAAAATAAACAATATGTTATTAATTAACAAGCCTCAATAATAGGTTAAGTTTTATATCACCTAGTTTGCAGTGTTCTTTTATTATTGCTTTGTGCACGTAAATTTTCTAGTATAACAAAGAGCAGACAAGAGAACACTAAGCAGTGAGCAGTGAGCAGAGAACATATTAGTTGAAGAGCAATCACAACTGCTCACTACTCAGTGCTAAGCACAGTGGTCTCAGTAGCAGTGATAACATTTACAGTCTCATCTCTACAAGTAGAGGGTACAGTTCCTCATCACGTCAGAACAGACTTCAGAACTAGAACTTTAATCACTGTTATATTATTTCTCGGTTTGCGTAAGTAAAAATATATGACGGTTTTATTATTATTTTTGTTTAAGGCGAAAAACACATTGAGGCTATTATCGCCTCCCTAAATGTAAGTGTGAGTGTAAAGTTTTAAAGTTGTAAGTGTAGTGTTGTAAGTGTAAGTGTTTGTTAGTCTCGGGTACCGCGAGGGACGTCTAAATCCTCTCAATAGGTGCAGCTAGTCTGCACCCCCTGTGGGGAAAGACGGTTATATTAAGGAATTAGGCCTATCCTACTTGTACATACTAACGTACAATAAATGTTGCGCATGACGAAACGCACGTCATTTAGGAATCACTAAGTTTTTGTATTTGTTTAATTTGAGGATACAAACGAGATCTGTAATAATTTATTACAGAGCTATGAATGATTTAAAATAGTTCACAATTTTATGTCGTACCGCTTCACGTTAAGGCCGGGGTGACCACCAAATGCGGAGCGGACTGCACATTCAAAACCTAAGTTATTGTTTTTAATGTAAGTTCGGTCTCTGAAAGTGTAACGGGACTGAGCGGAGTCAAGCGGCGTCGCTGAGCTCCGCTCCGCATAGCTTTGACTCTGACTAGTTCGGTTTTGAAGCTGATCCCGCTTCCTCTACAGGCTCCAAATTTATTATTTTGTTACGTAGATTACCGTAGCCTAGGTTTCGGTTTTTAAACATCAGTTTCCTAGAATCCGTTACAGTAGGACAAATATTTAGATTTAAAAGACACAAACGCATTGTTTAAACTGACTGAACTCAGTTTCCGGTTCATTCCACTCAGCTCATCGCAGCTCCACTAAGCATTTGGTGGCCACTCGGCCTAATAATTAATTGCGAGGTGCCATTTAATCAGAACAATTCTTACCACTAATGTTAAATGAAGGTTTTTTATCATCGAAGTGAGGCGGAGAACTCATCCTGTGACTGCTTGGTACTTTATCAGAACTCACAATGAAGCGCCATGGCAACTAACTTCACCTAACCGACTCTTGCAGTTTTTTCTTCTTTCAACGTTGCTCTACATTATTGTTGATTAAATGTTGTATTGCCTTAGCAATTGTCGTGGTGTGTTGTGCTGTTGCTTTTTATGTTCTGTGCCTTGATTATGTGCTCCTCTGATTGTATTTTACATTGAGGTCACATTGATTGTTGTACATCATGCACAATTTAGCTTTAATGAGATTGTTAAAAGTTTATTTTTTAATTTATTGAATATTTTTGTACGTCCTTTCTTGTGTACTTGTGTTTGTATGATAAGAAAAAAACCATGTTCTTGTCATTTTCTACAAAACACTATTATTGCTTTATATAATAGTCTACTTTGCATTTGTAATCAAACATGAAATGAACTCTGACATCAGTACTGTTTATTTATCAATTAATTTAATTTACGAATGAAATTTCGACTTTTGATCATTTACACCGTTGTTTATTATGGTGAACCAGTATTTTCAAATAAATGGTGAAAAAACATCATGTTTATAACTAAATTTCTTATGTTCAAGTGTTTTCCGAAAAATTCTGTTCGAAAAGCTGGAGAACTAAATATTTTTTTCGGAATCGATTCACAAGACATTACTCGAATTTCGGTAATAGGCCTATAAGACAACGGTCAATATTTGTTTTTTTTTTAATTTACTCCAGAAACTTAAATTTTCTTTACCTAAAATTTGTTATACTGACTTGAATTATGTGTCTTTACATTTGACTAATATTTGAACAAAATCATGCCAACCAATTTTGACAAATTAGACCGATTTTGTAGTTTCTTTCTATAGCTCATGAGAAATCAGATTTTCAAAAACTGTAAAAACAGATTTTACTGAGAAAGAACTTGTTCATGCTATTTTAAAAATCGATTTTTGAGCCAAGTTTTAATCAAAGTAGGAGTTTTACCATGTTGGTGATGCCAGTAATTTGTCTAATTGTCTAATTGAAATTAACTATACCTCTCCCAAACCTCCTTATAAGCTCATTTTGTAATAATGAAAGTGTCCAAAAAAACATATTTTCATTATATTTTCTCTGCGTCATACGCCATGAAGAAATTGTTGCAGATAAAGTACAACTTATGAACTAGACTGTACGTAGACGAACACCACGACTGTACTTGACATTACTGTCACAAAACAACCTGATTGTAATTTCACAAAACTGTGCTAAGAAATAATCGTTGAATTAACATGCGAACGCAAAAACACCGAACATAAGTTAGCGTGTATCACTCTGATTAAAACGCGATAGTTTGTACGCATGCGTGCGTGCTCGCTATGATAGATGTACTGTAATTGCTACAAGTTGGCTCTGGCGGGTCACAAGTGTAAAGCGAGGATTATTGATGCGTTTGGAGAGTGAGAAAGTTATTGCCAGCCATTTATTTAAATGCGTTTATGTTTTGCACGAAAATAACCTCCTTTGCACGAAAATGACCTGTTTTATATTTTTTACGAAAATAAAAGTATTTGGTAAGATACTTAGGACTTATTGAAAGACTTTCAGTATTTTTCTCAAATAAATGAAGGTTGTTTCTGCTAGCATCCACAAGCTACATCGCCCTGTTTGGCATTCTTTCGCTCCTGTACCCATAACAAATGAGACCAATCTTTAGTCCTCTGGCAAACCTCTTTCGGATGTCCTTCGATTTGCCCTCGATTGATTACTGAAAGGCCTTCTACCCTACTCAACTACTACTCACTCTTGAGGTTTATCCCGCAAGGGGTGCAGACTAGCTGCAGCTATTGAAAGGATTTAGATACTCCCTCGCGGTACCCGAGTCTAACACACACTAACACCTACAACACTACACTTACGACTTTAACACTTTACACTCACACTTACATTTAGGAAGGCGATAATAGCCTCAATGTGCTTTTCGCCTTAAATAAATAAAAAAAAATCTTGAGGTTTATGCATTGTTTCTCGTAAATTAATCCTCAGGTTACCCATAAGAGACAACAGCATCTCTGTACACGCTAGATGCCACTGACACCGCTGATACACAAAAATAGTCCGCTACCGGAAATAGTTCATCTATTTTCAAAATGGCGGCGGTCTAAAATTTTTAAATTAAAATGACATAGAACCGAAGGGGTTTACATAATATTCTGAAACGAATTTTTTTGTATTTTTTTGTTAAAATGTAACAATGTTTGTGTCAAAGTAATCGGACTAAAACAACGGAAGTGTTGTCAAACATGATGATATAATATCAAAGATGTTAATGTGGTTTATTCAACACTAAACATTAGTGCAGATTTAATACAAAGGATATTTTGCTAGCTTTAAAACAGCTGAAAATGTGTCGAATGTTGCTTGATTCAGTTAACAAAGAACACTAACTTCTATCTCACGTTCGCAATTTTGGTCCGATTTGATTCAAACTTGGCACACAAATCAATTATGGTAATAGCTCAGACATGTTTGTTAACCTGCAAAAATGCGTTCAAAATTTTTAAAATTGTGGTTATTTCAATTTTTTTTAAATTCGTAACTTTTTGTCTAAAAATATTTTTGAAAATCCGAAAATATGATTACCATCGTAATCAGCGTTCAAAACTGCATAAATTACCATTTAAAATTTTCAAAATCCGTTTTAAATTACGAAATCCGTTTTAATTTGACGGCGGTCAGGGTTTATTTTCGTATTTTCAAAGTAATCTAAAAATTTATAGTGCTAGTGTATGCCGATTTTAATGCTGATTATGATAGTGAAATCATAATTTCAAAAAGGGTAAGATAAGGAGAAATACTTTTTGAAATTCGTTCCTATCACTTTAGCGAGACATCTGCGTGTTGCGAAAACTTACTTGTATTCCAAATTTTGTACTCACAATTGAGTAGTCATTTTTGTTCAAAATCCAATCAAGCCAACATGCTTATTTTCTTTAAATTTGATTAAAACTGGACCAGTGTTTTCCCTCTAGAACGAAGACAATGTTCAGTTAGTAGTCGTACAGTTTGAAGATTGTTTAAATGTGTGCAATAACAGTTTTAATTATTACACTTTCACTAAAGTAAAAAAAAATCTTTGTGGATATTTTAACATCCTATAAACTCCAGGAACGGCCGTTGTGGATGGCTTGAATTAACTCACGATTATCATCACAGATTGAAAGTGAAGCCTACTTCAAAGCATTACTACGATGAAGATATGGCAGAATCTCCTTCATCTTCTCCCTTCTTTAAATATTTTGTAAAAGAAAATGGCGTCACGCCTTAACGTCTTGCTTGACGTTAGTGCTTGGATCAGGTTGGTCGGTACATTTGTTTCAAACAGTCGTTCGTTTGTCCTGGGCAATTTTTTAAAAACAAGATTTGACATAAGTAAAACCACCACTTTTTACGAAGTTTTGTTTAAGAATATTGATACAAGCGAAAGAACAGTTGAAACTAAATTGTGAACAAAGATTTCAGTCGACGAAACTATTGAATGTAAACGGACTGGAAGTACAGCCACCATTATAAAAAAGCTCGAAATCAGAGGCTAAAGTCCAAGTAATTGCATTATGTGCCGCTACGAATGCTGCAAGCTGCAAGGACAGAGAGAGAAAACGTTTGTGAAAGTAGACAGTACTAGTTTCTATTTAACTGTAGTTGAACAATCAGCTGCAAGGTGCCACTTACACGGAACGCTCACACATCTCTCATTATGGTTCACATTTTAGTATGTTTATATTCAATGACGAAACGGTTCAGACATCTTGGTTCTTGCAATGAATAAATCTACGGAACTGTTTATAGAAATATAGGCCTACAATAGTTACGTAAATCTATAAAAGTTATTTTCGAATAAGTGGTGTAAAAATATAGCACAACAATCTCGTAAAAAATTTACGTAACTTAAAAAGACCTCAATTATACATCCAGTGGCTTAAGGGCATTGTGCATCCAATAAATCAAAGGATGTCCATTTGTCTCGATCTCCCCCAAAATTTGACTTGATAGATATTCTACTTACGAAAACCCATTGTGTGTGTGTGTGTGTGTGTGTGTGTGTGTGTGTGTGTGTGTGTGTGTTACCTTTCACAATTTTGGTGTGATTTTATTCAAACCTGGCACAAAAATATATCTTAATATTGATAAATTCGTTAACCAGCAAAATCAGTACAACAGTTTCAAAATGTTTCAGGTTTTTCTTAAAATTCATAACTTGTTTATCTCTTTTTTTAATCTGATTTCAACATCGTAATTTGCGTTAAAAACTTCGTAAATAAATATTACTTTCAAAATCCGTTCAAATTAAGAAATTAAATTTGACGACTTGATCACTGTTCATTTTCGTATTTTGGAACTAATTTGAAGGTTTACAATGCTAGTATTTGCAAGTTTCAATGATTGCGATGGTGAAATTAGAATTTTACAAAAATGAGTCAAAGCCTATTTTTTTCTTTTAAACTTTCTACTCTGATTTGAGTTATTATTCTTCATGCAAGTGTAAAATGTAATTAACTGACATTCTTTTATATTCTTATTCTTTTCTGCTAGGATTATTATCACTATGTTCAGTATAATGATCTGCCTTCCCTAGCTTCGTCAATTCTACTTTCGTTGACGCGTTTTGGAGAACCTCCATCTTCAAAAACCCTATCTATACTCTACTTGAGTAGACTTGAGTAGAGATAGAGTTTTTGAAGATAGAGGTTCTCCGAAACGCGTCAACGAAAGTAGAATTGACGAAGCTAGGGAAGGCAGATCATTATACTGAACATAGTAATTAACTGACTTTTAAAAATTAATCCATTTCCCCTTGATTTTTTAAAATAGATTCCGAACAGTGTGTTTAGGATAATAACTGTCCAATGTAAGAAAGTTTGTGCATGATTTTGCACATAATCGACAGGTATTGATATTACAGATCCGTTTCTCATACAAGTTATGCCTGAACCACAACTGCCAAGGTTAAACTGCTGCTGCCTTATGGCTTATTAGGAGTTTTTTTTATTATCAAGTTGGGAATTTATCACGTTGTAAACCGTGGGCACTGGGTCTGCGACGGGAATTTTGGAGTGTATTTAAGATAAGTGTTATCAGTGGAAGTTGTGTGGGAATTGGATTTGTTTGCTCAGCTCTATACAATATACGTTCAACAAATAATTACCTAACATATTGTGGTGCAAGATAATTAATTGTACCTCGTCTAATAAAAAACAGCGAAATCGATGCACTAACTTTCTTACAAATAGTGTTTTAAAGTCGCTATCTCCTGAAATGAATTATTCAAAAAGCGTACACAAACAGGTTCACTTCAATGTCCAAAAAAAATCCAGGAAGATAAAAATTGGCCTAACTTCTCAAATAAATTAGTTACACAGTACATAAAAACATAGCAAACCTTACGTGTCAAATTTTGCTATTGAATTTCCACTGGATGTATGCTATTGGAACTGTTATCTTGGTAAAATCCAGACACGAGACTTTCAAATGAGCGCCGATCCTAATTATTTTTATATTGATATTTATATTTCTGATAGCACGCTTATGGTTATAATTTATTCAGATTTCATTCGAACTTCGTACAAAAATCGATATTACAGACAATTTCATGTACGAATGAAATTCGTTTAACTGTTTCAAAATGGCGACCATTTCAAAACGTTTTAAATGGCTATTTAAAAATCCAAACTTTTTTGTTTTTATTATTTTTTTAAATTTTGGTTTTGAAATCAAAGATTAAAAAACGGTAAAATTAAAAAAAGTACTTTTAAAAATTCGCTTCCATCACATCAGCGAGACAGTTGCGCATCTAGCTGCCAACCATATCCCGAATATTTGTTCGAGAACACACACACACACAAGCGCGCGCGCGCGACTGCTAAAAAAATGATCTAGATGTCAGAATTGGTGCTAATTTTGAAATCTCGGGTTTGGGTCTTACCATGATGGATCCTCATGTGTTGTGTGTGTGTTGGTAATTTTTTCGATTTCGTTCAAAGTAGCACAGAAATCGATTATGGTAATAGTTCGAACAAGTTCTTTTATCAGAAAATTTTTTTCTACAGTTCCAAAATAGCAGACATTCAAATCTTTAAAAATTCATAATAGTTTTGTCTTACACTTTTTTTAAATCCAATTTCACTATCTTGATCAGCGTTAAAAACTGCATAAATGAGCATTTTGAATTTTTAAAACCGTTAAAATTAGGGAATTTAATTTGACGGAATCAGGTTTCATTTTCTTACTTTCAGTGTAATTTGAAGTTCATATTGCTAATATACGTAGATTGTAATGGTCACTTAGATGGTGAAATCAGAATTTCTAACACTTTAATATAGAGAAAAATAAATTTTGGACATTCGCTTCTATCACGTTAGCGATACAGCTGTTTGACACTATTACTTTAGTATTTTAAAAAGCTTTTTTCTGAAACGGTTGAACGGATTCTGCTTTAAAACGAACTTCCAAGACATGTATTATCAAAATAAATTTTTGTGTGAAAATTGTCCAAAATGCCTAGCCCCTTAGTTTTTGCTTAACTCTAGTGAGGTGAGCACCTTATACGTTCTTTTAATGCACAGTGTGTTCGTACAGGTTGGTGTAAATTACAACCCTTATACTTAAGTACATCGCAAAATAGATATATTTTGTTCTGATGATGGAACATAGTTCCGAAACGTTCCATTAATAATAAAATATTACGCAGTAATCTCTATACTTTATTGTTACTACAATTAATATTTGGATACATATAATTAATTTAAAATTTTAAGGTTAGGTTTTTTATTGTTTACAGATTGGACAGTAATACATTTTTTATTTGTTTACGTATATACGAGTACTTGTCTTCTCTGTAGGCTACAATTTATAACTTTTTCTTTTAATACATTTACAATTACTGACGTAGGTTTACTTAATGTTAGATTTCCTTCCAAACTGACCTTGACAGTAGCGCATACAATTAGGCCTATCCTACGTGTATCAATCAAGGCGTCCAATATTCCATATGTTCTACAAATTACACTTATTGTTTCATATTAATCATAGTTTTCTATTTAAAAAAACCTCGGTTACCAGTTGCACAATCAGGTACAGTAACATGATAATGTAATTATTACCGTTTAATCATTTGTTGTACCACTTCTAGATATGGAAATGTCATGCTTGTATGCTGTGCAAATTATATATACTTTGCAGTGTCACAAACGTAACGACAAGAAAAAAACAGTAAATCATTGGCTATTGTTGATTCTAATGATGACATGTTTAGGTTAGATTTTATTTAAATATTGCACACGCTGTTTAGCATTCAATTTAATTATTTTAAATGTTTACAAATGTGTTGTGAACGCAGTACGGAGGTTGTCGATAAAAACAATCAGCCTAAATTACTGAAATCGCCTGCGGGAGAAATAATGCATTTCAAAAACATTGACGTGCTGAGTTTGAAACACAATGTTTGCAATTGTTTTCATGAAACACGTGTTCCAAACAAATGTTTTTAGCTAAAATGCTACAAACCGTGTACTTTTGAGTTTATTTTAGATTAGCAACATTTCTATATGCGTTGGCCAGACTAGTTTAGGTCAAAATGTTCTGGATACTGTTGCATGTTACCTTTTGGTGACACTAAGAACATGAAGAATATACTGAGTCACCAGGCACTAGGAATCACTAACAGCAAAAGAACAGTAAAGCGGGAGCTCACTTTTAAAAAGACCTAAGTAAGAATGACGTTGATTCTTTGTCAAGAAAACAAAGGTCAGATGGATGTTTCAAAAACATTCTAAGAATTGCCAGCTGTGATTTCGATTATCGTTTGGAACATCGAATTTCGGCTATAAACACCATGTTTGAAGCAAAAATCAATGGCAGTTTTATTTTTTACCGATTTCTTGTGGAAACAGTAATTTCAGTTTGAAACATCCCTAATCTGTATCGAATTCACGAAACATTCTCCTTTTGTTCTCCTATTTAACACATCGGGACAGACCGATGTTTTTGTGCTTGACTAATAGAATGGTGGCCAAAGAAGATAGGCTTCCTATGTAAGGCCCGCTGCATACTTACTTCAGACATTATCAGGACACTGCGTTCATTTTTAATCGCGTTAGAAGAAATGTAGAGCAACTACTGTTGGGATTCACACTAGACGCCGATACCATTGGATATAAACGGACTAGAAGTACAACCACCATTGTAAAAAAAATACTCCATATCAGAGGCTAAAGTCTAAGTACTTAGATTATTTGCCGCTACGAACACAGAAAGCTATAAGGACACGCCTTTGATACGTTTGAAAAAACAGACAGAACTACGAGTATTATCTATTTAAATGTAGGTTGAACACTCTGCCACAAGATGGCATCAGCAGCGAGCGCTTTTTCACGTATTTCTTATAAGGATTATCATTTTAGTACTCTTATATTCAACGCCGATACGCCGATACATATCTGACGCCGGCGTCACTCTTGATAGTTATCGAGGTTGCCGGAGGTTCTTATGAGACGCGTGTCACATTTCTATACCCCGATAGCCGACAGCTGGCAGTGCACATTTACGCATCGTCGTATGTCCTATCGTAACTACAGTTTGTGAAGTCTCTACACGATGTCTGAGGAAAATGTGCATGTCGACCTTTTTTTCATCGAACATGTACAATCTCTACCAGTAGTTTGAGGTGTCAGTCATGAGGAGGACTATATAAAGACCGAATAATAAAAAAAAAATCAATATTTTTTCCTCAAAGTATCCATTTGAAAGGGTAATATATTTGAAATAATTGATGCATCATGCTAGTAGGCATACTTCATATAATATTAAGTTATTTTAATCAATCTATGATGTAAATATGAAGCTGAAGTCTATAACTTCTATTAGGCTACGTTACTGCCAGCATCTCCAAGGATGGCATGGCGGATCTTGTTTAGGTTTCTTTTCCTTGTAGTGAATCGCTGATTCGACAGGCTCATTCGTCAAAAGATCGAATTGACATTCGAAAATACATGTAATTAAAAAATTTATCACCGTTTTCCCTGAGATTCGTTAAAAGCTTCCTTCAAGTATCTCTCGCTCTTGTATGGTTTGTATGAAAAAAAGTACTTCATTTTTCCAATTTCAATTTAAAAATTTACCTATGCCTACTTGTAAACTAAATATAAAAAATCAACTTTTTTCTTAAATATTTGGGCGCGTGAGACTATCGCTGAGGCCTATCACCGTGAGTGTGGGTATCAAACATTCAGGATGAAGCTTTGCAGTTTTCTTAATCAGTAGTAAAGAGAAATACTGATAATTATTTGCTAAGTTTACAAGAAGTGCAAACTAAAACAGAAATGAAAGCGAAAGTCTGGCAACAATGTGGCAACCTTGTTTCACCAATTGAAGTTTTTGTGAGCTTTTTTCTTGACGCTACTTCACACATACTTCATAAGGCAACAACGCATTGCTTAAAAATACACACTAACTTGATCTAACGAGTTTAATAAAACTTTTGCTTAAATTTAGAAAAACGAGCTATGTATCCTCATAAGATCTGGTTCGAAAGCTACTGAAAAATATTTGGGAAATCAGCTTAATTTATAAAATTAAGTTTTATTACATTTTGTTCAAATATGAAATACATATTTTTTTGGTTATTAATTACGTGACAATGTTAAACATTTTAAATTAGTATATTAAGTTAAACATATCCAAATGGTTTTCGAGTATACGTTTTAAAACTTTTCAAGCTATCGAATAGGAGAACACCCAAATTTAGTCTTAAAAAAATTGTAGACGTAGGGAGGAAACCCAAAAATCATTCCACAGTATTACCAATATCAGTTTTAATACTATTTTTCATTTTCACGTACCTAACGAACTATTATTATTTGTTTTTCAGTAATTTGTTTTACAGCTAAAAGCACAGATCGCACTCTACATCTGACAGGTTCTTCTTATCCAGAAGTCCAAAATCGCAGAATTAGAAAGAGATTTTTCTTGTATGCTGTTTTGGTTATAAAACAAGAATCTGCACATTGTAATTTTACACACCGACCTGTGAACAAATTGCTTCCATACTGTCTTAGACTACTTGCAGACCATCAGTAATCATTTTTTACAACGAGAAAAAGTCTGCATAAATGTTTTCCTGTACAAATCAGCAGTTATGGACGAGGATTAAAGGTAGCACATTTCACGCTCGGGCTGGCCATATAAGCTACCGGGAGGATTCCCGGTGTGCCGCAGCCAGAATTTTAATGAAAAGCGCCGGTTGACTGGAGATAAAAAGCATGCTTTTTGCAAGCTTCATCTCCAACCTTAGACCCGTAAACGTAAAAATAATCGTATGCACCACACTCCACAGGCTACGCTAGCCCTCGGGCGCAACATATGCACTTGGTGCGTATAACCACATTTTACGCCTTGTATACCTTAGGTACTTAAAATACTATTTTAACATATACTCGTTAAGTGCAGAAGTTCTAGCGTAATAATTAACCTGTATACAATAGGGTTGTTAGCTCTCTTTTTCCGATCACAAAGTATAGGGTACTTTGGTTACGGGCTTCACAAAAGTATAGGGTACTTTGGTTACGGGCTTCACAAAAGTATAGGGTACTTTGGTTACGGGCTTCACAAAAGTATAGGGTACTTTGGTTACGGCTTCACAAAAGTATAGGGTACTTTGGTTACGGGCTTCACAAAAGTATAGGATACTTTGGTTACAGGCTTCACAAAATTGTAGGGTAGTTTGGTTACAGGTTTCAGATTTTCAGAGTACACAGCATTTTTTGATCACAAAGGTATAGGATAGTTCGGTTACAGGCTTGAAGTTCATAGGTGAGACATCTCTCTTTCCTCCGATGTCCGATCCGATTATAGGGTAGGTTGGTTACAGGCTTGAGGTCTAAAGACTATACAGCTTTATTTTTTCGATCACGTAGGTATAGGGTAATTCGGTTACAGTCCTAGGTTCAAGGTTAAAAATTTGACCCCAGTCCGACTCTGGTACGTTTAAGACTCGGACATGTAATCCCAATCGGCGGCATATTGCCTCACAAATTTCAATTTACAATTTTTAACAATGACAGTAACCTCTAAAATAATATGTTCAATAGCTATAATCGTTTATAAAACCGTAATAAAATCTGTTACAAATTCAATGTTTATCACTGTTTTGTGTTGAGTTACGTCATATGAATTAAGTTAATTTTTACTTATCTAATATTAGCCGTTGACTTACTCGACAAATAATGGCGTCTGTTGACGAAACAACGGAAACATCTAAATCTACGGCAAATGACGCACAGATTGTGATACTAATTGTTTTATCTACAGTGCTAATGCTACGAGGTGTTATTAACTCGGCTGTGCTATTTTAAAATCTGTGTAATTGCAAATAAGTCTTTCCCAAGGCTGTTTTCTACTTCAGTTCCATATTTTAAAGCACGGCACTGGATCCGCTAGCCTACATTGCGATACAGAGATATGTAATACACTACTACATATGTAGTAAGAAAAAATAGTTAAAATAGTGATACTTTGGTTGTGGGAGACACATAAGTCACACTAAAAGTGAGACAACTGTAACCAGTATTTCAAAGAACAGTTGACCTCGCAGTATATTCTTTGTTAGGCCTAATATACAGAGCGCTCCACTACAGAAATAGTTAATTTTTTTCACTAATCTAACCGGTAACAATAATATTTATGAAAATATTACTGGATCAACTTTATTGGAAATTTTATGTTCTTTCTCCATGAAGCGGTCAAAATGATGACAGGTTTTGCCGTTCTGCCAGTATTACAGGAAATAAGCAGCAACAACACTCAACGTTGAATCGGAACCCGCCATGTTGAAACGGAAGTGAATGGGAAAAAACTTACACATTTGTCTTTCGGGTTTTATATAAGGTACCTTCGTATCAAAATTTCAAAAACAAGCGGTTAATGCGCTTGATTAAAATTGTGTATACCTATCAGAGTCCGCCATCTTGAAACATATGTAAGTAGGAAATAATTATATACATCACTTGGGCTTTATACACAATATTTTCGAAATAAATTTCAAAACAATCGGTTAATGCCTTTGGCCAAAAAATAACGCCACTCGTCATTACAAATCAGAGGCTACCTTCAAACGGAATTAGATAGGGAAAACGTATGGGCTTTATAAAAGGTACCTCAGTACCAAATTTTAAAACAATCGGTCAGTGCGTTTAGCCAAAACTGCTTATACTCCTTATTGAACAGCAGAGACAGCCATCTTGAAACAAAAGTGAATGAGAAAAAAAATTTACCCATATCTCGATCGGGCTTTATAAAAGGTACCTCCGTACAAAGTTTTAAAAAAAATAGGTCAATCCTTTTTGGCCATAACTGCGTTAAGAAACACACAAACCAAATGCCGAACGGTCAAGTTGAAACAGACAAGGCGTTTCGCCAGATTAGTAAACTATAACCGTAATTGTATTTACGATTCTAGAAATTAAATATAAAAGGTTGCAAAGTACATAACTTTTAACGTTTTCCGATTTCGGGCCAAAAAAATTTGTCTAAAGCAATAATATATACGTTTCGAAATGTTTAAATTATTGTTGCTAACATCTTCGATTTTCCGGCGAAGGCAGCTGAGGTAAATACACACACACACACACACACACACACACACACACACACACACACACACACACACACACACACACACACACACACACACACACACACACACACACACACACACACACACACACACACACACACACACACACACACACACACACACACACACACACACACACACACACACACACACACACACACACACACACACACACACACACACACACACACACACACACACACACACACACACACACACACACACACACACACACACACACACACACACACACACACACACACACACACACACACACACACACACACACACACACACACACACACACACACACACACACACACACACACACACACACACACACACACACACACACACACACACACACACACACACACACACACACACACACACACACACACACACACACACACACACACACACACACACACACACACACACACACACACACACACACACACACACACACACACACACACACACACACACACACACACACACACACACACACACACACACACACACACACACACACACACACACACACACACACACACACACACACACACACACACACACACACACACACACACACACACACACACACACACACACACACACACACACACACACACACACACACACACACACACACACACACACACACACACACACACACACACACACACACACACACACACACACACACACACACACACACACACACACACACACACACACACACACACACACACACACACACACACACACACACACACACACACACACACACACACACACACACACACACACACACACACACACACACACACACACACACACACACACACACACACACACACACACACACACACACACACACACACACACACACACACACACACACACACACACACACACACACACACACACACACACACACACACACACACACACACACACACACACACACACACACACACACACACACACACACACACACACACACACACACACACACACACACACACACACACACACACACACACACACACACACACACACACACACACACACACACACACACACACACACACACACACACACACACACACACACACACACACACACGAAAGCTACGTAGCTTGGCCACCTCCAAAGTGTAAAGCGACCCGAAAAGTCCCGTGATACTTGTACAGTGTACCTTACCTGTGTTCGGCTTTGTATGAGCGGACTTCGTTTCCATAGCTACCGTGAGAACTTGATTAAAAATGTAAAATATAACGAGAGGTATTTCACCGCATAACAAAAAACTCAACATCCGTGATAAGAGTCAAGAGAAAGGAAAATTGAAAGGGAATTAGCAGAGCAAGAATCTGCAAACACCTCAATAACGACCTGGGAAGTCACCAGTTTGAAGTACAGGAGATAACCAACCACCTTGAAAACCGGGAATGCAGAAGGCGCCGTAACTGAGCATCTCAGCATGAATATAGAAGTGGCGCAATAGATCTACAAAGGTCCCAGTGCACTAGCAGTGCATTCTCCTTCGATTTCAGTAATTTGGAAAAAGTAGTAACATGGTTGTTAAATTTGATACATAATGTAACTTAGCATGTAGAAAATTTGCCAATATTTCAACCAATTTTAATTTGGAAAATCTGAAAACCAAGATTAGGAAAAATGACGATATTTTCGGGCAACTAATTGAATGCGTAAGCATGGCTAAAATTAAATATTACTAAACATAACAAGTGCGCAAATCGTTTAACGCTAAATGATAACATTAACAAGTATTAATTAAAATACTTGCTGAATCGTAACAATGCAGTACAACATCGAGTCTAATTAGCATAGTTTTAGCAATACCAAAGTACCTGGAAATGACAACGTAATTTCATTACAGTCACGTGACCTTTGTGTAATCTCCTACTACGAACAAGGCGGAGCCTGGGATGCCTGGTTTGTATTCTGTGCGCGGCTGTTGCCAAGTAACTGGTTATCAAAAGGGAAAATAGCTAGCGTGATTGTCCCAGTGACAAAAAACTGGACCTCGGTCCGAAATGGCGTTGACCGTTTATGTGTGTCCAACATACATCATTTTAAAATGTGTGTGTGTGTGTGTGTGTGTGTGTGTGTGTGTGCGTGCGCGCGCGCGCGCGTGTGTGTGTGTGCATTAATAATTACATTAATTTTTGGAAATTGTGATAATACTACTCTGTTGTAGTTTATTAACTTAATGCACTGTGAAATAACCTCTTTGCCATAATATAAAAGTATAGTTTTTTACAGGTTTTTGAGAACGAAACTCCTTCAAGAGTTGTGCGCCGATTTTCATGATACATTTTCAGTAAGTCCAATGCTCTTCAATACTCTTAATGCTCTTCAACAACACAATTCCATGTCATAGACAACGTTTTTTTTTCTAGAAGACTTGCCAAGTCTAAAACTTCATTCCGTTTCCATCCCTATGATACTGTTGTATTTCCAAGCCACGGTTTCATTTCTAATATACGAGAGTTTTATTTCTAGATTTCTAAGACCTAGATTCCTAATTTCTAGAACTCGATTCCTCAGACAAGAAACGATTGAAATTCTAGAACACGGTGCTACTTCCAGCTACGTTTCTTTCTAGTATACGATTCCCTTTCTAAGACCTGTTCTATTTCTAGGAAACGATTCAAAAGCAGGGATATGATTGCAATTCTAGAGCACAATGACATTTTAAATGGCCAGCACACGTTGCCATTTATAAGACACGGTTTTGTTTCATGATACAGTTCTGTATCTAACTCTAGGATTTGATTTCACATCTAGGAGACGATTAAAATTCTAGGACATTTTTCTATTCCTTGGATATATTGCATTTCAAGACTACAAGTTCTATTTAAAAGACATTGTGCCGTTCCTAGCATGCGATTACACGTTTAGGATACGATTCAATCTCTAGTACACGTATGGCTCGGTGGTCGATGTGGCTACAGCACTGGTCAATCTGCTGCTTCTCTGAACTGCGCACCTAAAGGTTCTTAGTTCGAACCGCAGTTACTCCCATTGCTTTCCCCTTACTATTAACACTGATCCCTCGTTCTCATTAATCTAACTGGCATAAAGTGCTGGCTTAAAAGAATCTAGTACAAATTTCTATTCCTAGAATAAGGTTGCATTTCTATCTAGTCCATAGTTTCATTTCTTGGATATGGTTCTATTTTCATTTCCATTTCATGGTGTCTTTTGTAATTGTTATTTTTTATTATTTTAAAATCAATGAAGTAAAAATAACTTGTACTTTGTAAAGAAATTTGTCATTCATAAGATAAAAAATCTGGGCCAAATATAAATGTGCTTCATTAGAATAAATTAGTGCAATGATATTTCTACGTCACTAGGCAATGTCGATACCGCGATCTTTCCGGATAAGCATCCGAACAAGTTTGCAATTACTTATGCAAACCAAACCAAGGTTTGTCCACCGACTGTAAGATCATTTTTATATTTTTGTTTTCTCTCTATATGCAGTACTTATATAGAAAGTTTGTTAACCATGAGTTTGTTAAGTTCAGTGAGTAACTAATGAAAAGTGGAAATGTACAAATCTATTTATAGACAGATACGGATACATATGGACACATGTGGATGTGGATAATTGCTCTTCCGTATGTGTGTGTCTCTAATCAACATAGGTAGAGACTGAGCGAATAGATCGATATTGACTACATTTGTCAGAGAGACAGTTTACCTTGTGACTTTTTGTAAGTGACAAAAATTCAATACCTTTTAATATTTTTTATTTGTTAAAAAAATGTGTTTTTATTTTCCTTACAAATAGTTTTAAACTACACGGATAATATATATATGTCACTCTCTACTCAAAATTCCTGTTCAGAAGCTAAACACAAAAACCTGAAATATGTTCTAATTTTTCAAACTCGGTTGATCATATTTCGTTAGGTCTTGTATGACGATCCATAAATCAAAATCGAAAAAAACCTGATTCCTCTATTCAGTCTGTTTTGTTCTAATTTTAGGTAATATAAAAATTTCGAACAGAAGAAAAATACTGTTTAATAAATTGAAAGTACAAATCGTAATCAGGGATGTTTATGTCCGTCTATAGTAGTATTGTTTTATTTATACCATCTTCCATAAGCATTATTTTGATTGGAGAGTGAAGTCTCAAATAGAATTGAGCAAAGTTGTTCTTGCCGTTTAATCTGTAAACTTGAAAAACCACACATTAAACAGATTTATTCACTAAAAGCTCAAACTGAAGTCAAACAACGTTTCACTGAAGTAAGAAAGTAGTAAAAGAAGTGAATCAAACTTTATGAGAAACTATTTACAATAGCACTGCAACTACAAAATTTTTAAAAACATTTGTCTACATACAGTGTCAGAAACGGCAAAAGTTAATCTTGAAAACATCTATTTTATTTTCACGTAATGAACCACACGCGATAAATAAATTTAGATTTATCACGTTGGTAAACCTGGCAAACACTCCCGACATCGTCCTCCTCTTGGTTAATTGTTAAAGGTGGTTTGTTAGTTTTTCTTTATTAGTAAAAAGTATTAATAATAATAACTTGCATTAACTCCTAATAAACACGTCACACGAAACACATAATTTGTTTTTTTATTAGAAGCACAGTAAAATGAAAATAATAACTTTAGACATTAAAAGACATCAGACATTAAAATGAAGATCATGTGTTTTTCTAGCAATTTTTTTTTTAACTACTGTAACAATGTTTATGATACTTTAAGTCTTGCTTTAATAAATACAAAATGGGATATGATAAAAACTTGTTTACTTTTATAATAACTGTATTTTCAGTAGATCCATCTTTGCAAAATGATTGCATTTTTTTGAACAATTTATATTTTGTCAGTTTTTTTTAACATAAATGCAAAGCTATCTTAGTAAATGTGTATACTGTATTACTCTACCATAAGACTCCGCCCTAAGCCATAAGCAAGATGGTGGATGGTTGGTTTTGATCTTGTGGGTTATACTCAAGTCAAGGATGTGTAACTATTACGTATAAAGAATCGCTTTATATTTCAATTAATTAAAAGTAAACCATTACTGAGCCACGGTAGTATCCGGAGTGAGGCGAAGCGAGCGCGCTCTGACTAATAGCACCCTCAACAGCTGGCACCGATGCTAACTCTCTTCCATTGATGTGACCGCGCTCTCGGCTCTTGCGCGAGACGTGGCTACAACGCTCTCCATCTACGTTTGCGGCCCAGACCTAGTCCGCCGTTAATTGAAATATAGTCGGTATACTTACCTGCTTACTAAACCAGCGATTTTGCCTTATAATGGGATGAGTGAAGTTGGGTATTCCGCGCCTAATGTATCATCTTGGCTAAGAAGTAATCCCTAGATCTCCAGGCTGAGAATGTTGTGCTTACCTAACTACTGTACTAGATCTGTAAAAAGCGAAGTTATGAGAACAAAAAGTGTACAATCAGAACACAATGTTAAGAAACGACCAGTTAAAGTAGTTCATTAGTTTGGCATGTGTGCAATGAATTTTTTGTAGATCGGGAGCATTTTGTATAGCCTACATAGATACGTAAGACAGTTAAATAGATTTATTATTAATGATAACAACGAAACCAGTGGTAATAATGATGATTAAACTATTTTAAAAATTGAGCTACTCTGCTCTATTATGATGCTTCATTGAGTACTAACAGACGCCATCTTACTTAGCCCTAGGCCTAACCTAAATTATGTTAAACTTTGGTTTATAGAAGGCTAGGTAGGCCTATACATTTATGGCAATATCTATGAGAACAAGTATTTAGTTTGATAAGTCCAAACGTTTTATTTAAGACGAATTAAATTTAAATGATCTAGACACAATAATAAACAATTTAATATATCTCACTACAAACAGAAAACGTTCTTGGAAATTAAGTGGTCTTGTTTTTGTTTTTGTTTGCTTTTATTTAATGAAGTATAACTTGTACACGTGTGCAGGCAAGAACAGGTCGTAGCATAACGTAACATGCAACAGTCAAGGCTGCGCAATGCGCACTGCGCAGATGAGGAAGCTGCTTTTCAATAGCTAATAAAACACACTCGCTTGCCTTGTTTCTTCCCAGTAAAGCACATTGGCATCTGTAACAGAGATATAAATTAGCAGTGTCCTTTATTGAAAAATCCTTTTCTTAGCCTTGGCACGTTGAATTAAATGGTGTAAAAAGATCACATTCTGTAATAAACAGACGATAAAATATTTAGAAAGATAACATAAACTGTCAATTTACAAATGCCAAGAACTGAAAAAGAGATTTGTGAATAAGTGTAAACGTAATATGGACTTTAGAAGGTTGAATAAATCAACAGCTGACATTCAGGACATGTGTTCTGTCCAGCTGATGTAGTGGTTGTCTAAAAATAAACATTTTTAGATACGTATACAGTAGTATTTTAATGAACTTTCGTAAAACTATGTTCTTGTGAAGTTTCAAGACAGTAAAATTGCGAATTACTGTGGTCTGTTAAAAACAAAAAAGCAGTATGACTTCGTTAGTCAAAACGTTCTTGAAGCTTTTAATGTTACCTTTGGCGAGAGGAGTGAATAGAAAAAAAGTGTCCCGAACCTTATTAATGTAACGGAAATCTGAAATGGAAACGAGCAAACGAATTTCATCACTGTATTTCTGTCTCTTCTTTTTCTTCCTCTTTTTCTATTACAGTACACGAGTATTGTATGAAAACGTGTTCTTTTGATTTCGGTATTTTCCTTAATTGAAGAACACATGCACATTGTAACCTTTTATAATACATTAGAAATTAATATAAACGTTAATAATAACTATTATTAAATAATGCTAGTTTTTAACAACATAACCTAAAAGTTGTCGTAGCCTATCAGGTATTCAATAAAAATCAGCTGATTGTTACGAATTAATTAATTAATATAAAATAACTGATCTTTTAATATAACTACAATAAATAATATCTAAGTTAAGTCCACGTATTTATTTATTTATTTAAACAAAACAAGATATTTGTAAACATATCTTCAAACTAATTATATACATTTAGCAAAAAAAAGCTTCGCTTCTGTCAGTAACCTCCCAAGTTCCTGTACTTTTTTAACAATATTTTCTCTCAAAACCGAAACGCATGAGTAATACGAAGTTAGCAGACACATTATTTCCTTTCTCGTTATAAGTTATAAAATATGGTGATCGTGAACAAATTTGAAGAGATGTTATGAATAAAAATCTTGAGACCAGTTTTAAACATTTTTCAAGCCTTTTTAGAGCTTAAACCACTAAAAATTTTACACGAATAGGAATTTCTCAAAATCACTCAAACGATGTTTATAACATTTGCTTTAAATGCAGCCGTTAAATAACAAAATTCTTTGAAATGTCTGGCTTAGACCATAAAGTGGAAAATGTGCTAATTCTTTCCAAGTTTGGTTGCTGAAGTTCATGAATATTCATAACGAAATCACTGTACTAAAATCACGGTTCATGTGTAGAACGAAATTTACACTAACACACGCAGATTTGTTCACATTAGCTTTTAAATAATTTGGTAGAACGTAATGACATTGTTGCAATGTTTATTTAATTACATTTTATTTTGTACACATTGTTCTGCAAGAAATAATAATTATTTATTTTGAAATGTGAGGCTTTAACTATTTAGGAGACTTAACTGAACTGAAGTTTATAAAAAAACTGTTTTAATCCATTATAGAGCTTTATTAATCTCTACCGGTTTCGACCTTTACAGGTCATTTACACGTGATATAATCTCACTGATTATTATAATGCTCTTCAAGTGTATATCACTTGTCAAAGTCATGTGTGTGTGTTTTGTGTGTGTGTGTGTGTGTGTGTGTGTGTGTGTGTGTGTGTGTGTGTGTGTGTGTGTGTGTGTGTGTGTGTGTGTGTGTGTGTGTGT
>CM040191.1:4335000-4557500 GCA_022606455.1 Callitettix versicolor | reverse complement strand
CTGCTTAACACCGACTACATCCACTCTAAATTATCGAACTCCCGGCTTTCTAACAGCCTACGCGTGCGAACATGATTCAAAATTCTTCCGTCAACCAACACTCTCATCTGCCTGGTTCGAAGTTCTCGCATATCTCGTCTAAATTAAAAAAGATTATTAATGTCCGTCTAGGCATTACTGCCGGTGCATCACTTAACCTCTCGTATACAGTAGCTTCATTTTGATTAGTGCGTACTTTTTCTAATTTCAACAATGGATTTGTCAAAAATTATGGTTTCTGCCATAATTTTAAGTATAAATACAGGTCGGATTACCCCCCACCCCCATAACTACACCTACTAACACCCGGAACAACTTACAAGACACCATAACTTGCTTAGGTAGAAATAAGAGGAATCCAGGCAACTTTAAAGAAGAACCAAAGGACTTCTTATTTTCACTTACCATTGCGAATCGGAAGAATATTTGGCCAGCCCGCGGCCGACCTGGTAAACTCCCGGTCTTCCACTATTTCCCCTGAAGACTACAACAGCGTGTTTCTGTTATGTACCTCACAATAATTTTGTTAATATTAAAAAACAGTTACTATAAGCAATTAGAACGCAGCAATTTAAATTAACATTTTAAATTTTGTAATGAAATTCAAATATTTTACGTGATAATTTATGCAGATTTTAACTTTGATTATGATGGTGAAACCTGATTTTTCTAAAAAAAAGTTAAACGTGTTTGGCCACCATTTTGAAACGGCTGAACAGGTAGGTTTTGTTACGTAGCAAAGCTATTACCGAAATCCATCTTTATTTCAAGTATCATTGAATATAAACGGACCAGAGGTACAGTCATTATAAAAAGCGTGCTCGATATCAGAGGCTAAAGTCCAAGTAATTGAACTATATGCCGCTAGGAACGCTGCAAGCTGCAAGGACAGTGCTTAGAGTCGTTTGAGAAAATAGACAGTACTGTTATCTATTTAACTGTAGAATACTATGCCGCAAGATGCCACCAGCAGTGACCGCTCACGTATCTCTCATAAGGATTATCATTTTAGTAGGTTTATAAGCCTACTCAGTGTATCAAATCTGAACAAACATTACCAAGCGAGCACTCACACATACATATTGCAAGCAACTGACATTATTGTAAAATAACCGCAAAACTTAATGCAAAGTTTGTTTAAAACCAGTTTTTGATAGAGATTAAATTTTTTTAAGATGATCACTTTTTCCATTCCGCAATAACAATGAACAAGACCAATTTCGTTAATGGTGCTGAAGTAATTGCAGATTCTAACTTGGCGCTTTAATTAATTATACGATCATAACCTCAAGTTCTTTGGTGGCTCCATCCCACTCCCCGTCTGCCTATTGTTTAGAGATGTAAAGTTCTGCGCATACATTTAGAAAATAATCGTTACTGTGAAAAATCCATAACGGGGATATTGGTAAAATTAACAAAACATTTAGAAGTATTTACAAATTCTTATATGATACAAAACTGGCAGATTTCAACTTTGTATTAGCTTTATACAATTTATACGTTACCGTTATTTTCACTTTATTATTTTTGTTTATTTTTTTTTAATATTACCGTATAATTCAGCTTGAAATATTTTGATCGCTAGGCGTAAGTATATATTTTCGAAACTGACCTGTACTTGAGTTAATTTATGAACTATTCTATTTTCAAAGAGCAATGGATATATTGTCCAGCTGATTTAATCTAACGTAACCTAACTTCAGCGATTAACTCGAAAACTATTTACAATAAATATAAATGCAATAGTAATAAATTTATTTATTTATTTTTTTTAAGGCGAAAAGCACATTGAGGCTATTATTATTAATTAATAAAGTAGTTCATTATTATTATTATCAGTTTTTATAGCGATTCTTGAATTCGCACCTTCTACAGCGACACCAGTTATGAGAATCGTCTGGGTAAAAGGGAATGGATAAGAATCACCAAGTTCCGAATGATTTTGTAACAATCATATAAATATATATATATTATTCACTAAAAAAGAAACATATAGAATAAAATATTTTTTGAATATCATGTGAAACTGCTGTTGCATGATTAAAAACCAATGAGAAGAAAGCAGGTAAAGAAGTAATTTTGTGTGTGTGTGTGTGTGTGTGTGTGTGTGTGTGTGTGTGTGTGTGTGTGTGTGTGTGTGTGTGTACAATGTAAGATTTCATAAAGTAAATGGTAGAAAAATATTACATAATCTTTAAAAAAATAATTTAAATTGTTTAAAAGAGAAAAAAAGAGAAAAACGTAAACGGACTCAAAATAAAAACGAACTTTTTGTTGTTGCAAGATCTTGTCTGTTTACACAGATAATAGTTTTTCTTTCTTCATATTTGTAGCGTAAACAGTAAAAAGTATTATAATAGTGATTTTTTTTATATATAGGCCTATAACACTTTCAGGTTCAAAAAATGGGTTTTTACCTGTAAGTCAATCATTTCGCGAGTTTTTGTTTTTGAATTTTTATTTTCATTACCGCGAAGAAATTTATTACATAAACTCTTAAAATTTATCAAAAACCGGATTTATTTTGAGGTTAACACAAACGGTCATATTAAATTTTGCTTAAATGTAGCGCTTAAATCTGATTCGGAAGTTATCGTGCAAAATAAATTGTGTAAAATTATTTTCCTGAAAATCATACTAGGAAGCTCCCCGAAAAAACAGCCTAATTTTCAAAATCAGTTATACAGGCTTTATTTTTTGTTTAACTAATTATTCAGGAATAGTTAATTCATTTTTCTTAGTCAAAACTGACGAATTAAATCTTCATGTAAGATTCATAAGCTAAATCTGGTGATACTCTAGAATTTTGAGAAATTATTTCCATTTTCAGTTTTTTCGACACAAAAACTCATGATCGCCACACTTTTTTATATTTCTTTACACTAAGAAACGAGAGTATAGGCTATAAAACTAAAAAGCGACAAACAGGAAAACATAAAATTGCTTCGGATTTTCCATTACTTTTTCTTCAATGAAATATAAAAATTAATCATCCCTCCATAAAACTCAGTTGACTGGTTAACCTACAATTATTTCTATACTATAAATCTTGTCATACAACACAAACAAGCATTCAATGCAATAAACTCATGTATGTAATCATATGTTTTACAGGCAAAGCGCTACTAGCGGCGTAATTGTTAAACTCCGATTCAATATTTTATTAAACTAAATAACGTATATTATTACGTCATAGGCTTACAATTGTTTGCTTTAATTCCACGCTTTAACGGTTGCAAGACATGCTGTCTCGAGCTGAGATCACAGAATAACATTAATGATATTTTCCGTGGCCTCTGGTCTCGAGTGTAGATAAAACCTGATTTCATGGATTGTTAATAAATATTATTGTTCTGATCAGCTTCGTATTTTTTATATAGATTGTATAATAAAATGTTTATATTTTGTATTAAAAATGATTGTAATATCTACATTATTTTGAAGCGAAATTTTGGCGAGAAGAGTGAATAGAAAAAAGTCTGCCGAAAGGAAGAATGTAACGGGAATATGGAACGAACGAGCAAGCGAATTTTGTCTCTATTTTTGTCTCTTTCTTTTTCTTCTTCCTTTTTAATAACAATACACGCATATTATATGAAAACGTCGTTTTGCTTTGTTTTTGGTTGTTTTTCCTTAGTTGAAGCATCACATTGTACCCGTTTATAATACATTCGAATTTAATATAATTGCTACTTTTTAACAACATAACCTGAAACGTACTATAAGCCTATCAGCTGTTCAATGAAATCAGCTGATCGTTACGAATTAAAAAAAACTCATCTTTTACTATAACTACAATAAATAATATCTACTCTAGATTTGTGTATTTATTTATTTATTTAAACAAAACAAGATATTTGTAAACATATCTTCAAACTAATTATATATTCAGCAAAGGTATCATTAACAAAAACTTCGCTTCTGTGGATAACTCCCCGAGTTTTACACGTGTACTTTTTTTAATAATAATTTTACAATTAGGATGCATAAGGGCATCTTACTTAACTTTAAAATTTTAACTTCGGTAAATAATGCACACAAAAAATACAGAACAAACCCAACCCAATATCTGAGTTTTACAATAATGGCTGTTCCACTAGCCCATTTTCCAATGTAAGCTCTCTAAAAACGTATCTTCTGTTTATAAATAGTATCTTATTTAAAATAATAAACTTAAACTTAGTTTGTTTTCCCTATATCGTTTTATTACACTAGTTTTATAAACACGGGAAATTTATTATAAGTGTCAAGAAATCTTAACTTTATTCAATAACTTTCCGCCTTTCAACTCGCTAGTACGAGTATAAAGTGATAACTTTATGAAAGTCATATTTAAATTTATTTACTTTTGCGATGTTAGTGTTCCACACGTGCACTTCCTGGAAACACTTGAAACAGCAAAATTAAATCTTATGCCAAACATTTGTCTTAGGCCTTTTGTAATAAACAAGGTACTTTTATAAAGCATAAAATGTTATAGTATAAACATTTTAAAACTGGTAATCTTTATTAATGACAGTCGAATTTGATTTTCAATTAGAAATCTTTAACTTGCTCATCTGTCACAAATATAATTAACTACCGCATTGAATTTGTTGAAATAAAATTATGTCTTTAAAGATTAACAAACAATCGTAGCGCGCAACTGTTTCGCTGACGTAATTCAAACGAATTTCCAAAAAGTAACAACAACATTTTTTTTTAACTAACACTTTTTTCAAATTTATGCTACCAATGCTAAGTGATTCAGATTTTACCACTGCCGATTTCAATGAAGAAGTTAGGCTTAAATAAAAAACCATTTTGAAACTGTTGAACAGGTACTGCTGAGTAACAAACTTGTTTAAGATGTAAACGAAACCGATTTAATCAAATCGGAACACAATTACGAGTTCTAGATTGCTAAAACAAATATATATTCAAAGATTTCTCAAAAAGCATACTAAAATTCGAGTAGAAGCTCATTTCAAAGTTACAAGACTGGGTTTTACCATGATGGCTGTTCCAATGGATATTCGCTAATAAAAAAGAGCCTTATAAGTAATGTTATTAAATATTTATTTACTAACTTCTAAAACCATTACAAAAATATTGACCAATCGTTCTTATTATTTTGAAAATCTCCATTGGAGCAGCTTACGGTAACACTTAGATCAGAGACCGACCCTGCTCATGGTTCGTTTGCTGCATTCTAGAGTTTTCAGTTGTAATACGATATCATTTAAACAACGCTAAAAAAATCGTATTTTAACAAAATTCGTTACTCAGCCATATCCGTTTAACAATTATTGCAATTTAAAAACAAAACAAAATTCGTTACTCAGCCATATCCGTTTAACAATTATTGCAATTTAAAAACAAAACAAAATTCGTTACTCAGCCATATCCGTTTAACAATTATTGCAATTTAAAAACAAAACAAAATTCGTTACTCAGCCATATCCGTTTAACAATTATTGCAATTTAAAAACAAAACAAAATTCGTTACTCAGCCATATCCGTTTAACAATTATTGCAATTTAAAAACAAAACAAAATTCGTTACTCAGCCATATCCGTTTAACAATTATTGCAATTTAAAAACAAAACAAAATTCGTCACTCAGCCATATCCGTTTAACAATTATTGCAATTTAAAAACAAAACAAAATTCGTCACTCAGCCATATCCGTTTAACAATTATTGCAATTTAAAAACAAAACAAAATTCGTCACTCAGCCATATCCGTTTAACAATTATTGCAATTTAAAAACAAAACAAAATTCGTCACTCAGCCATATCCGTTTAACAATTATTGCAATTTAAAAACAAAACAAAATTCGTTACTCAGCCATATCCGTTTAACAATTATTGCAATTTAAAAACAAAACAAAATTCGTTACTCAGCCATATCCGTTTAACAATTATTGCAATTTAAAAACAAAACAAAATTCGTCACTCAGCCATATCCGTTTAACAATTATTGCAATTTAAAAACAAAACAAAATTCGTTACTCAGCCATATCCGTTTAACAATTATTGCAATTTAAAAACAAAACAAAATTCGTCACTCAGCCATATCCGTTTAACAATTATTGCAATTTAAAAACAAAACAAAATTCGTTACTCAGCCATATCCGTTTAACAATTATTGCAATTTAAAAACAAAACAAAATTCGTTACTCAGCCATATCCGTTTAACAATTATTGCAATTTAAAAACAAAACAAAATTCGTTACTCAGCCATATCCGTTTAACAATTATTGCAATTTAAAAACAAAACAAAATTCGTTACTCAGCCATATCCGTTTAACAATTATTGCAATTTAAAAACAAAACAAAATTCGTTACTCAGCCATATCCGTTTAACAATTATTGCAATTTAAAAACAAAACAAAATTCGTTACTCAGCCATATCCGTTTAACAATTATTGCAATTTAAAAACAAAACAAAATTCGTTACTCAGCCATATCCGTTTAACAATTATTGCAATTTAAAAACAAAACAAAATTCGTTACTCAGCCATATCCGTTTAACAATTATTGCAATTTAAAAACAAAACAAAATTCGTTACTCAGCCATATCCGTTTAACAATTATTGCAATTTAAAAACAAAACAAAAATCATAACTTTTATCTAAGAAGCTTTCAAAATTTCATGGTGTAAGATAAAGACAGTAATTAATTATACGACTGTCAGGGTTCATTTTTGTATTGTTATTGTAAGTATCAAAAAATTCACACATTTAAAACGGTAGTTTTTATGGTGTTATGAAATGTTATTATTGTTTGTTTCGCTTCATTCGAGCTGTACGATTATTTATTACAAAATTAATTGCGAGCTGTTCAAATAACTTTACAAAATAATGGATGAACCACCAGTGTTTACAGTTAAGATAGACGTATCGATTTTAAGTTCAAGAAGCGTTTGATGGATAACTTGATTGGTGTTTACATTTGAAAATTTTGAATTGCACGAAAAAAGAACATGCAAAAATAAAAATAATGTTTCAATTATATTTTCATTATTTTGTAAGTTTATAACTTTTTTATCACTGTGTAGCTAATCGTTAAAGCGTGTTTTCGTTCTTCCGTGTCGACCCTGAAGATCTACACATACAAATAATTTACCTTTCATTAACTCAAATTAAAATAATCACAAAACCCACAATTGTATAGCAAGCACAGTGAGTGAAGAAACCTATAATGAAACTTTAAAAGGTCCTGCAGTTAAAAAAGTTTAAAAACTGTTACCAAAGTAAAATCATGGTTTGTAACATTAAAAATAGAAATTGTAATTGTTTTTAAATCGTCTTTAACAATTTTGATCAATTAAAAAAATTAGGTTGAATATCTCCAAATCAGTTTCTCAGATATTTTCTAATTTTGAATAATTTCTTAATAACAACACTATATAGTTAATCGAAAATTGAAATATCTCTTGAATCGATTTTGTGAAATTGTGATATATTTCGGGTTTTAGTTCGATTGTTTCCGAACCGAGGTTTATGCTGTGAGAAAGTTAGTGTTATGTTTTAACACTACTTATTCATGGATCTATCTATGGGTGCATTCAGTTTAACTACTGAGTTACAAAATTGATATAAACAGTTTTTCGAGATTACTCTTCATTGTTCAGCCGGTTTACATAATTCGAATTTCGACTTTGAGCATGAACAAATCGAGAATGAAGGAAACAAGGAGTTTTGGTTTGTTATATATGGTTTCTGTAATAATATATATATATATATATATATATATATATATATATATATATATATATATACGTCGTAAAAAGTATCTTTTGCTTTATTTAACAATATAAATGACGTTTTACGAAACTAATTGAAAACACCATTATGATGCTTGATATTTCTAAAAGGGAAACGTTGTTTTATTTGTTTTAACGTTTAGGCTATGTCAAAAAGGCTTTTTAACTAAATGTTCATTAATTTTCATTCCATTGTAAAACTCTAGTACAAGATTAATAGCTAAAATAAATTAATAGCTTTCCTATCATAATAAAGTGAGCAGTTTTACGGTTTTTTCAAAAAAACATAAACAAAATGAAAAACACGTGCGGCGTACACTAATTGTGAAGGTCAAAAAGTGATAAACACTTCTTCTATATTCTTGCTGTTATTTTTATATAATTTTTACCTGTAAATTTATCTCACAATAAATCATTTTCTAATTACGCCGCAAACGTGATTATAACAAACAAAAAACAACCGCAAACAGCCGACCTTAACCGTACACGCATTAAACCGATAATTAACGGACAAACGTTTTGGCGAAATGACCGACAAAAACGTCAACATAACTAAAAACTCCCGAAGTTATAAAATGTGTTTCGGTAAGAGAAAACTCGTGGGTCCTAAACAAGTCCAGCCCCGGTTTTAAATTTGGGAATGACGTTTGAAAACGGGTTTACAACTTAATGTAAGATAACAAGCGTTGTTTAAGCAATTTAACGTCGCAGCGACGTGTTCAGACACGCCCACACTGCGAGCTTCAAGGATGTCCAGTTTAACCAGGAAATGACTGTACTTGGACCAACAGCACATTAGCCGTGTGCAATGTCGATGGACAAGGCAAAACTACTGTAATCGTGTATTATGTGGTGTTATCGATAGTAAGTTAGTGAGTTGAATCACAACACTATTGCGCGGTTTAAAACCTATCCTAACATAACATAACCTAATCTAACCTAGCCTCTCATCTGTTAGAAAATATAAGCTTCATCTGAGTTCCATCAGCTGATACATCACTTGGTTTTAGAGAGTTTACACTACACAAGAAAATGAGCTATTGTAGGAAAGCCGGCGTGCAGAGATGTCAGTCTGCTGTATCTCCGAACTTGCGCACTGGACTTACTGTCGTAAGATTTCCCTAGCCGTTATCGGTAGTCTAACTGGCATAAAGTGTGGACGTTAAGCAACAGAAGGCAAAACAAAAATACCACAAATTGTTCGTCTAGAGCGCGTTTTGAGTTTCAACCCGTTCTGAATACGAGCGAAGCGAAGTCTCTGTCACAACACAACTATATGGCATTTAATTTGTATGTCTGTTAGTAACGCAGTTTTGGCTAAACGCTTCGACCGATTGCTTTGAAATTTTGTGTGAGGTACCTTGTGTAAAGCCCGAACGACATATGTGTAAGATTCCCCTGTTTAATTCTGTTTCAACATGACAGCCTTTGATGTGACAATGAGTAGTGTCGCAGTTTTGGTCAAACACGTTAACCTATTGTTTTGAAATTTGCTTGTATCAAGCTCGAAAGAAGTATGTGTAAGATTTTTTCCCATAGCCTACACTTCCGTTTAAGATGGCGAACTCTTCAACGTTGCTGGTTATTTCCTGAAATACTGACAGAATTGCAAAACCTTAGATAATTTTGACCGTTTCACGCAGAAAGAGCACACACTTTCAAATAAAGTTGGCCCACTAACATTTTCCGTAAATATTACATTATTGATTGAATTAGCGGAACAATTTACTAGCTCTGTCGTAGAGCATTCCGTATACTAATTAAGACTATACTGCGACGTTTACGGTTTTTTGAACTACTAGTTTATTATGTACAAGAATCTAAAGTGTTAGCAATAGCTCGATATTTCTCATCAGCCAGAGCCGATAATTTCTGATTTTTCAGGGTGTGTGACATTGTTACATCAGGTTCCAGTTGTTTCTTGTGTAACTTGCTAAGTGTTAGGAGAACAACAGCTAAGCAAGATTTGTTGTTCAGTGGTGTCCTCTTCCCTAGCACAATGCAGAGTCAGCAACGTTAAATCTTTTCAAGAAGGTCGGAGTCACCAGGTGTCCCGTTCTTGTAGGAAGACTCAAAGGTAACCGCTCATGGGATCGTATCGCGATCTGTCTGTTGATGGAGGTTGAATTTCGAATTGGTGGCGACAGCTAGTAATTTCCCAACATTTGATCTAGAATTTCTGAACTCCCTCTTTTTCATATGCAATACCGTTGTCTGTATGTTGGAGCATATCGCAATCCACAATGGAAATCCGCCAGTTTGTCTGCTTCTTTGTATTCTTGTATGCCGTAGTGACCCGAGATACACTCGAAACTGAAATATTTGACAGTAAGTTTTCCTAAATTCCGTGGGTTTCCGTTGTACGATGAGTATAGCGGTGTGTATTCGAACCTTTTAACAACATTAGTGCTGCTCTTGAGTCAGTCAAGCTGCATATTTTATTTAAAGAGATCAAAGTATGTAACATTATAGCCATAAGTTCCGCATAGTTTTTGCATAGAAAAACTAATGTTTCAATTTTTAGTCCACAACTTAATACACAACACCGGAGTTTCTCCCAAAAAATTGACTGAACCATAGTTCTAAAGTATTTTTGATCAATATGTTTTTTATTTTAAAATATATTATCTGTTATTTTCAGCATGTAAATACAAGGGAGAATTATTTTTATATTTTTAGTGAATCTCTTATGCTAGTTTGTCAGTGAATCAGTAGGCCTACATTCTCCAAGTTAAAAGACTAATATACTTATTAATAATTTCATTTGTATACGTTTTTTTTGAACAGTTCTTTACCTCAAAGCACGGTTTCGAAACCCGGGCGACCAGTTCCTCTCCGTGTGCATGGTAATTGGGTAAGGGGCGGAACTAAAGCAAGCAGTATTTGGCCCGCATCCAAGCTGACGGGGTATTTTACACGACCTATCATGTGAAATATGTGTAACGTGTTTAAATATACGTCTTGCGTTTGCCGTAATGTACATCTATTGTCTTCTATATTACATCTAACTTACTGTAGGGTAGACTAAATCTATTACACCGTAGAGTACATCTATTGTCTTCTATATTACATCTAACTTACTGTAGGGTAGACTAAATCTATTACACCGTAGAGTACATCTATTGTCTTCTATATTACATCTAACTTACTGTAGGGTAGACTAAATCTATTACACCGTAGAGTTCATCTATTGTTTTTATATTACATCTAACTTACTGTAGGGTAGACTAAATCTATTACACCGTAGAGTTCATCTATTGTTTTTTATATTACATCTAACTTACTGTAGGGTAGACTAAATCTATTACACCGTAGAGTTCATCTATTGTTTTTATATTACATCTAACTTACTGTAGGGTAGACTAAATCTATTACACCGTAGAGTTCATCTATTGTTTTTTATATTACATCTAACTTACTGTAGGGTAGACTAAATCTATTACACCGTAGAGTTCATCTATTGTTTTTTATATTACATCTAACTTACTGTAGGGTAGACTAAATCTATTACACCGTAGAGTTCATCTATTGTTTTTTATATTACATCTAACTTACTGTAGGGTAGACTAAATCTATTACACCGTAGAGTTCATCTATTGTTTTTTATATTACATCTAACTTACTGTAGGGTAGACTAAATCTATTACACCGTAGAGTTCATCTATTGTTTTTTATATTACATCTAACTTACTGTAGGGTAGACTAAATCTATTACACCGTAGAGTTCATCTATTGTTTTTTATATTACATCTAACTTACTGTAGGGTAGACTAAATCTATTACACCGTAGAGTTCATCTATTGTTTTTTATATTACATCTAACTTACTGTAGGGTAGACTAAATCTATTACACCGTAGAGTTCATCTATTGTTTTTTATATTACATCTAACTTACTGTAGGGTAGACTAAATCTATTACACCGTAGAGTTCATCTATTGTTTTTATATTACATCTAACTTACTGTAGGGTAGACTAAATCTATTACACCATAGAGTTCATCTATTGTTTTTTATATTACATCTAACTTACTGTAGGGTAGACTAAATCTATTACACCGTAGAGTTCATCTATTGTTTTTTATATTACATCTACTTACTGTAGGGTAGACTAAATCTATTACACCGTAGAGTTCATCTATTGTTTTTTATATTACATCTAACTTACTGTAGGGTAGACTAAATCTATTACACCGTAGAGTTCATCTATTGTTTTTATATTACATCTAACTTACTGTAGGGTAGACTAAATCTATTACACCGTAGAGTTCATCTATTGTTTTTATATTACATCTAACTTACTGTAGGGTAGACTAAATCTATTACACCGTAGAGTTCATCTATTGTTTTTATATTACATCTAACTTACTGTAGGGTAGACTAAATCTATTACACCGTAGAGTTCATCTATTGTTTTTATATTACATCTAACTTACTGTAGGGTAAACTAAATCTATTACACCGTAGAGTTCATCTATTGTTTTTTATATTACATCTAACTTACTGTAGGGTAGACTAAATCTATTACACCGTAGAGTTCATCTATTGTTTTTTATATTACATCTAACTTACTGTAGGGTAGACTAAATCTATTACACCGTAGAGTTCATCTATTGTTTTTTATATTACATCTAACTTACTGTAGGGTAGACTAAATCTATTACACCGTAGAGTAGATCTATTGTCTTCTATATTACATCTAACTTACTGTAGGGTAGACTAAATCTATTACACCGTAGAGTAGATCTATTGTCTTCTATATTACATCTAACTTATTGTAGACTAAATCTATTACACCGTAGATTTAGAGCACACACTTGCTGGTGTGCTCATATAGCACATATCATCTATTGTGTTCTATATTACATCTGACTTACTGTAGACTAAATCTGCTATGTCGTAGAGTACATCTATTGTCTTCTATATTACATCTAACTTACTGTAGCCTAACTTACATCTAACGGTGGCTTAGTTGATAGCGTACTGGGTTTTCACCCCGAGAACCCGGGTTCAATTCCCGGCCAGGGCTGGCATTTTCATACGCTATAAATCATCCCATCGTCTGCATTAGCCCAAGTGTGCACAATAGTCGGATGTTAAAAAAAAAAAAAATTAACTTACTGTAGATTAAATCTGTTGTGCTGTAGAGTACATCTATTGTTTTCTATATTACATCTAACTTACTATAGACTAAATCTGTTATGCCGTATAGTATATCTATTGTCTTCCTAATTACATCTAACTTACTGTAGACTAAATCCATTACACCGTAGAGTACATGTATTGTGTTCTATATTACATCTAATTTACTGTAGAATAAATCTGTTATGCCGTAGAGTACATCTGTTGTCTTCTATATTACATCTAACTTACTGTAGATTAAATCTGTTATGCCGTAGGGTAGATCTATCGTCTTCTATGTTAAATCTAACTTACTCTAAATTAATCTATTACACCGTAGACTAGATCTATTGTATTCTATATTACATCTAACTTACTATAAACAAAATCTGTTATGCCGTAGATTAGATCTATTGTCTTTTACATTACATCTAACTTACTGTAGACTAAATCTATTACGCCGTAGACTATTTATTTACATTTATTGTGTTGTATATTACATTTAACCTTCTGTAGACTAAATCTATTATGCCCAGAGTAGATCTATTCTGTTCTATATTACATCTTACTTATTGTAGACTACATTTATTGTGCCGTAGACTAGACGTATTGTGTTCTATATTACATCTAACTTACTATAGATTAAATCTATTATGGCGTAGACTTGATCTATTGAGTTCCATATATTTTTAACTTACTGTAGACTAAATCTATTATGCTGGAGTGTAGATGTATTGTGTTCTATATTACATCTAAATTACTATAAACTAAATCTATTATGTTGTAGTAGATAGACTGCAATTAATTCGTCCTATCGTGCTTTAGACTAGATCATTTGCACGGGAAACAAAATCTTTCTTGCTACAGTCTTGATCTATTGTTTGTACACTAATTTTGTTATGCTGTAATTTAAGTCTATTGTGCTCTAGCACGTCTATGACTATATCTATCACAATGCAGAATCTATCGTGTGGCAAACTAATTGTATCGTGCTGTTGACTAGATCTATCGTGATGTAGCTGTAGACTAGTCTTATCGTGTCATGTACCCTACAGTACATTTGGTGATGTAAAACTATATTTATCGTGCTGTCCCTCTAAACTAAATCTATCATAATGTATACGAGATATATCTTGCTGTAGTACAGTGTATAATAACTGTAACTTTATGTTGCTCCTTTAGCACCATTATAATACACTTTGACTTAACCAAACAGCTCTCTCTGCCTTATGTTTACTGTTTGTCCTTTTAATGATTCACTATTATTTACAGTTCTAGAAAAAAAAATAACATATTGAAGTAGAAAAAATAGATAAAGAATGTAATTTATTATTTTTCCATTCAATAATCAATCTTCAATGACCTAATAATTCAGAATCGTATAAAATATTACTGTTTAAGATACGACTGCATTTCAATTGGTAATAAATTTGAGGTTATTCATTATTACATCACTCTTAAATACAAATATGCAATTATTCTCCAAGCAATATGTAATGATAAAACATCAATATAATTAATTACTAAACAATTCAGAAATGGGTGCATAAAAGACAAACAACATATACGAAATAATTCAGATTAAATAAATTAATTAGTGGCAGACTAGTAGTTATACTTATCTGCAGTTATTAACGAATTTCAATTGAAAAATGAGATTGGAGCGGTCATCATGGTTTTTTTTTTTTTTTTTTTTGGTGTTTAACGTCCGACTATTGTGCACACTTGGGCTAATGCAGACGGTGGGATGATTTTATAGCGTATGAAAATGCCAAGCCCTCGCCGGGAATCGAACCCGGATCCTCGGGGTGAAAGCCTAGTACGCTATCCACTAGACCACCGAGGCGGCTACCAGAGTCATGACTAGAACGCCGATTCTGACTTTAGAATACTGTATGAGGTGTCGTTAAAAGTTTTATTTCTATACGTTTATTCGATCCTATTCAAAATTGAATCAAAAATAGATTTTGATAAGTTCGATACGCAGTAAAATCCGTTCAACCGTTTCAAAATGGTGACTATTCAAATTAAAAAAAACCCCAACTTTTTGACTTAAAATATTTTCGAAAATCTAATTTCACAAAAGTACTTAGCGTTTAAATTTGCATAAATTAGCGTTTTTAATGCAAGTGCAAGTTAAAAGAATTATCAAATTCACAACGGTAGAGGTTTATTTTCCTTCTATAATACAAAAATCTCCACATATTAAAATGAGTGTACATGAAAAGTAATTAAATTGTATTGTTTTGGAAAGGGGCCTTAACACCCCTAACCACTTCAGGATTCTTCTTAGCTTATGGTGTCGATATTTCCTGTCTGTCCGGTACAATCGTAACGGAAAATGTAAGCCGCTTTTTAACGTAAAACCAGTGTTACTAAGTAATTAAGTATAAGTTAGTTATATAGACTAGGCCTAAGAAGGTTTCAAGCTGAGAACTATGCTCTCTCAACACGCGTAGGCCCCTACATCGAGCACTGGAAGTATGTCGAATGGAAGAACATTTTAATACTCTCAATTAGCCAACTTGGTCTCAGCTCTGTAGAAATCACATCCTAGTTAGTATGCAATTACCTCCGCTCCTTCTGTGTCCTGTCAGAAACGCTTCGGATAGGTAGCTGGACATTGCGCGATTGAAGGAAACGAGAGAGAGCAGACCTGATGGCCAGAAAAGGAACCGCTGTTTGGGCCGAAGTCCGCGTGCGGCTAGTGGAAGTAAGGCTGGCTAGGGAAGAGCGCGTCAAACGATGGGTTCAATTCTTGGTAAAATATCTTTCTTTGGGACCAGACCCTGAACTTACAAGGACATCTGTTCAATTCAACAGGAGATCTCCGAGACAACTCGTCGCAATGATTACCGGACACACACACATCCGGAGCCACATGCACTTACCACAAATCTCGCCTGATTGTCGTCTATGCGGGCAGGAGTCTGAAATCGCAGCACACGTTCTCCTCTAGTAACAGTCTAAAAGAAGGAGTATCTTCGGACTTCAACAACCAGACGAGGAGTTTCCCAAAGACCCCCTACACACGATTACACAGGGCTTGCTAAAAGCACTGGAGACGGTTTAAGGTAAGGTATAAGAGGAAAACAATTAACTGACGTTTCTGCGGTCCGTGGTCCCAAAAAAAAATAATTATATAGGCTAACTAAATATAATCTGAAAATTCAAACTACAGAACTAATTTGAAACCTGATTGTGAAATCAGGTTTTGAAAAATATTTTAAAAAATGTATGATTTTTAAAGATTTTCAATGATAGCCATTTAGAAACAGTTAAATACATTTTGTTTGATAACGAATTTATTGAAACTATTGTCAAGATCAACTTTCGTGATAGGTTTGAATCAAATCGTACCAGAATTGTAAACGATAGAATGTTAACGCACATTGGCTGTCTAATTCAGGATCGACGGTCCCTGGTCTGATGGCCGCTTACAGGCAAATTGCACGTGTAAAGCATATCACAACGTAGGCCTAATGTGAAACACAATCCCGCAGCAATGCAGACTTAGTGTTGGCACGGTTTTGTAATAACAGCGAATAAACAATGAACTCTGCCGTCAATAGGTTTTGACATGAGCGCCGTTAAACATTGCAAAGTGGCATCAATAAAGTCGCGACATGTTTCGACGTGATTGTATTGTCAGTGTGTTATTAGTCGCACTTAAAGGCGAGGACAACGCACAGTCATGTCAAACTGACAATAGCTTATATGGGTTACTGTAGATCTAAACTGTGTACATTTATTTCCTGGGTTTTATGACTTGAATGCGCGCCAAATTTCGTTCGTCGCCCTTCTTCCTTTTCGATTTATCGCGGACAGAATCCGTAGCAAAATAATTTTACGCGTATTTTAAAAACGAAACCTCACACACTGGGCGAGTGTGTTTACACCGTCTGTCAAAGTCGAAAGATTTTATGAATTTACGGAACATTTTTACTTTCTCGCTGCACTAAACCAAAAATATAATGTACTGTAATCGAAAAATAATCTGTTTTAAGATTTAATGGATTTATCCATTTTCAGGCCCACAAATTCCGTTCGAAAGCTACCGGAAGATAGATTTGATTTTTCAAAAATAGATATATGAGATTTTGTTTGAATATAGCCACACGAAGTAGCTGAAGTAGCAATAACTCGAGTAGGTGTTCAAAATTTAAAATAAAAATTATGTATAGGCGACTGAGGGTAAATTGAAAAAAACACTGTAAACTGAGCTATTGGAGAGGACCAGATCCGGGACTTACTACACAAAAATCGATTTTAGTAATATCAAAAATAGCTGCTTACAAGTTCGATAAACAGCAGAATTAAAAATTTCAAAATGGCGGTCATTTAAAATCTAAAAATATGTAACATTTTGAAAATATGATTTCACAATCGTAATAAAACATGTATAAATTAACATTTTGATTTTTCAAAATTTGTTGAAATTCAAAACCATTAGTAAAATGGTAATATAGGGGGTAATATATGTCATTACTTCAGTGAGACCACTGCTTGCTACGATTATTTTTTTCAATTAATTTCCTGACCGGAAATTTCTTTTTATTTCAAATTTGATACACTGACTTCAATTACGTACCTTTATACACGATCAGAATTTTAGTTATGAGAAAGTATGCTGACTTTTCGTTTTCTCGAACCAGATTTTTTTTGTGATAAAGCAACCGACAAGTTTTCTGTGTACGTGACTACTTTTGAACAAAATCATTTGATACATTTGTGAATAACTTGTTTAACAAAAAAAGCTTCAAAAACATTTTCTTGCACACACTCCAAAGTTTATCAAAATCGGTCAAAGTATTTGGTCTCCAAACAAGTTCGGACACGCACATGCACGATTGCTTGCGTTAAAAAAAGCTTTTTTAAACTCTAGGGGACATGAAAACAAATATATTCATTGTAATCTAATAAACCGCAAAGAATAAATGGGTTTTTTAGGTGCGTGATAGAACAGTAAGTTTTTTATACAAAATTTATAGTCTTATCAAACAGTGGACTTTACAGTTCTTATACAATATACTTAGACATTTTTTACTGTATGTGGTTTTATTTTACGTACTGCATTTTGACTACATTTAGCTAACCCTTCTACAAATGTTTTTAGAATCAGCACAAAGATCAAAGTGCAGTGTGATATACAACATGATTTGCAGATGGTGTTACTGAACAGCTGTATTCAATTCATTATGCCAATTATTATCGTGGAAGCATGTTTGTTACGCAGTATATTTGTTCAGTCAGCTTGTAATAATTCAAGAAATTCAAGTTCAATCACAATTTATAAAGTTCTTCTGGAAAATTATTTTGGTCGTTCTTTGAAAAGTCAAATTCTACAGAATACTTTACAGAAACTGACAAAACGAAACTATAAACCTATTGTGCAACCTAAATTTGAAAACGTCAGCGCCATTGATTATAAACGTACTAGAATGATAACCTTTATGAGAGATGTGAATGCTCGGTATTGGTGGCATCTTGCGGCAACTATGTTCAACTACAGTTAAATAGATAATAGTACTGTCTATTTTCTCAAACGTCTCTTAGCACTGCCCTTGCAGCTTGCAGCGTTCCTAGCGGTACATAGTCAAATTATTTGTACTTTAGCCTCTGATATCGAACACGCAATGGTGGCTGTACTTGTAGTCCGTTTATATTCAATGACAACGTTATGTTGATGTAGTAGGGTGGGGAAGAGCTGTGTTCACGTATACAACTGATTTCGCTCCTCAGCTGTTCATTCGATAATACTGTTTCCACTGAGGTTATAATTATAACCGTTGTTTACGATGATTACAAACAATAACAAATAAATCAATCTGTTATTTCTTAATATTGAAATGTTTATGTATTTTGGAATACAAACAATTAATGTGATTATTATAATTAGGTGTGTTTTCATTAAAAATATATGCGGTAACTATATCAGCCTTAGATAGCGTGTAGAAGGCCGCACAGCATGAGGTAGAACCTCCTAGTTTTCAAAATAAAATAATATATTGTACATTTCTTTGAAACAAAATGTTTCCTTGTTTTTCTTTTACTTTTCATTTTTTTATTTAGCCTACTTTTCCCAAATGTTAATAATTTGTATACGGTAAGCTTGAAGCTATTTTACATATAATGTTCCTATCGTGAGTATTTTTCTTTCATAAAATTTAGACCCGTCTAAAGAAGTTTTTAATTTTTAAAAATATTATTTAAACTGGAAGTGCTCCATTGCAAAGTCATTACTTATAGTCTAATTAATTTTATTCAAATTGTACGTTCTCTTGTTCTGAATAGGCTTCATACTATTTAGACCTGAGATAAAAGTATGCCAGATTTCAATTAAAAACTTAACTAGTTGTAGCCTATTTCGTAACGTTACACTCTGACGAAAGTTTTAAAAGACCGGAGACCTTAACGCCTGCTAGTTAGTTCTGGTTCTACTATTTGTAAAACCGTGACAGTGAACTATGGTGATGGGAACTAGTGACCGGATCAGTGCACCTTTGCTTAACCGCCCGTTACTTTGACCACCGAACGGGAGGAGTAGACCGAGAAATTTGACAAAAAATGTATAAATCTGTGGAAAGCCAAATAAAGCATCGAAGGAATTACGAGAGTTTAAAGAAAGCTTAATTGCTGTTAAAGTTTGTTCGGAACATTTTTAAGATTATTCGTTTAACTTTTTTGTTAACAGTGTTGAATATTCAAAATGTTCATTATATAACAACGAACAAATCAAATTACGATTTAGCAAAGAATTCTTTAGAATTTACAATACCCATACCGCAAATCAAATAATTCGAATTTAAAATCCATTGCGCATGAATCACGTTACACAAAATAATCGAAACATCAACAAGTCATGTAAATGAACATATCGATAAGTTATTTTAGTAGCAGTTCAAGCAATCTTGTATTGCCCATCAAAATCCGTCAAATTGACGGTCATTTAAGATCTTTAGATTTAATAAAGATCTTAAGATCTTTATTTATGCAGATTTTTAATACTGATTCCATAACTTTCGAAATAGCGTAGGATAGAAAAGTTTTGATTTTTTTAGGATTGTTAGTGGCCACTGTTTTGAAACGGATGTAGGGATTTTCTAATGAACTTGTCCAAGCTACTATAATAAAAAAAAGAAAACAAATTTTCGTACACACACACACACACACACACACACACACACACACACACACACACACACACACACACAGCAAAACTGTTTGTCTATGCCTATAATTATCGCAGAAGGATAACCGATTTCGGTAAAATTTGACATGTTATAACCTGTTATAATATTGCGTCTATTAGTTTAGTTCAAAAAGCTTTACTGGTAAACATGAAAATTAAAAAAACAACAACACAATATTCTAAAAAGATTGTGTGCATACGAAAAATGAAGCCTAACAAAGTGTATACTTCGAACATAATGTTTCTTATCACATTATTTTTGTTATTTTTCTGCGAAATTTCGCCGACTCAGTGATTCTTGACTTGTGAGATTATTCAGACATAAAATCGCTTTTATTACTTTTATTACCTATAACTCCCATCTTTATTGTTGTCTATGCTGAACTGAATCAATCTCTCCTCGACGAAATGGGTTCCGTAATTGCCCAGATAAACGTACAGTATAGGCCTTAAAAACAGTTTATTTTTATCTTGTACTTGTTATGTATCAATAAAATTAATTGTGTTTTATGTGGTGTGTATTTGTTTGTTTTATCGGATTTGTTAATTTTCTTCTATTACAAAACTTTCTTCCAAATCTAACTCTCTTTAAATGCTAATTAATTATCGTTCATCTTATTCCTTTAATTTTACGATCTCACTGTACAAAATTATGACGATCGGTTTTTGAGAAATTTTAAGTACCTTTTTTATTCACGCGCATGCGCGCGCGCACACACACACACACACACACACACACACACACACACACACACACACACACACGATGTCGTATAGTACATATATTTAAACCATTTAGTGGAATCAGAGGGCTTGAATACGTAAAGTATTCCACAAAAATCAATTTCTACTCTCAATAAACTTCATTTGTAGAGAAACTATTGGTTAACATAAATGTAAACATTATTATTATTAAATTAGATCTATTACGTTACATTTTAAATATTGTGATAATTATAAATGTAGTTATAGGCTTATGGAGTGCATAACATCAAGCAATTAATATGTTTATTTACATGTATTAAATATAATCAACAGTTAATTAAATGTGCACATTAAAAATACCATATTCATAGAATTAATTTTACCCATTCTGGATTCTAAACTGTAAACATTTCAAATTGATTTACCCAAATTGAATAGCGTCCATTGTTGTCTCCAACGATAGCATCTTCGCTCCGTTATAAACTGAACAAAATTTCACTGCCTCGTTTTATTACTCATTATGAGTCGCAATAAAACAATATTTACGCATAACATTGTAATATATAAAACATTAAAATAATTTTACGACAGTACAATTTCCCACACGATAAGCCCGTTGTATTCTGGGTCCTATCTTCGGTTGCGTGTTTCCAAAATGTAAAACATTCCTGTCTTTTGTTGTTTTAATATCGTATAATTTTGTTGTATACGTAGTATTTGCGTTTATTTTAGGCACGGAATTGCTTCCGTGATTGTGAGCGCCGATACAAGGACGAGGTTAAATGAAACGCATTTAAATTACGTATGTCGTAGACTCCATACGTGGCGGAACGGAAGTAAGGTTGTATGGTGGATGGTTAATGGAGAGGGGTAAACATGGCACGCACCCTGAGGGATGAAGGTTAGGGGTGCGGAGTATAATACTTGTTGGTTTATCGCGTGTTTCGTCTGCACGTATATGAGATGTATTGTGTGTAATAATAGAATGGAAGGAAAATAGAGTCACAGTGAGCATTATTAAAGTGAATTTAAAATCACGAGAAAATAAATAAACTAAAAAAAAATTAAGAAAACAATGTAAACATATCGAAGGGGAAAATACGGAACGTAATCAAGAAACACAATCGAAAAAACACATATAAAGAGAGATACAATTGTTCAAACATACAACTAAATGGAAATCAAGGTAAAGAAGCAAGAAAATACATCATCATACAAGAGAGAAAGAAACGCTACTGGGGGGGAACGAACAGAAAATGAACATTTTGGTAAAGATTTTTAAAAAGACAAACAAACACAAAAAGGTATACAGTAAAGAAGTAAAATGTATAAAAAACACTACGATAAAGATATAAAAATCGAAATACATTAGAAATATATCGTATTAGATTTTGATAATTCTGGTTTTAATGATTTCCGAATATGATAAAGTACAACTACGTAAAATAGACAGTTACTACTAAATTAAGTGCAATAAATTGCTAAAGGAAATGGTGTCACTACCACGAGGGTTTACCACTTAACGGAAGAAGATCAAAGAAGAAGACAGACATCTACTATCCAACACCACCACTACCCCCACGAATCCAACACCTTCTCGTGCACCCAGGGATGACCCTAGGGGTCCCCCGGGGGGCTTGAGCACGAACCCGTGGTACCAGTATGGCAAAATACCTTAAGGCCTGGACTGGTCACTGGCCCGCTGATCAGCCCACATGGCTTCACAGCTACGGTTTCGGCTTACCTTCCTGTCTGCAGGGAGCCCTACAGACACTCCAGCTCGCCTGGTCTTCCGTACCCAAACGTAAAATAGACAGCTAAAAGAAAAAACAGATAAAATATAACATAAGAGAAAAGTGACAAAAACAGATTAGATGACAAATAAGACATTAACGAGAGAAGCAAGATAAAGCACAGAGAAAAAAATAAGTTGTAATTAAAGGAGAGATAAAAATAACACTATAGAATAGCGTAAACAGGCACAGAAGAAGATATACAGGCAGATGAAACCAAAAAAACATGAATCCGAACGATATAAAGATTGCAATGAAGAATAAAACCATGAAACCTTGAGACACTAATGAAAATCAACAACAGTTGATTACATAAAGCAACACATCAATTATATAGTACACTGAATTTTAATTACAACATATAATTTACATTTTATCTTGACAACGGGTAATAGTTCAAGTCTGTTATCAGCTTGCCCGTACTGTATTTACTTTTTATAAATTGTTTTCATTTACTTACACGAGTATTTATAAACAGGCTACACTATCCCTAACGATAAAATTGCTTTCGAGAATTAGAAAGACACACTCAAGTTCTAACGAACTGTTGTCAAAAAGCGAAGTTCAAAAGTGCAAAAATATGACATAAGCCGTACTTCTAAAAAATATGACATTATTATACTTCTAAAAAAAATCAGCTGTTACCAAACAAAATCACAAAATTTTCCTAATTTATCAAAATACGTTCATCACAATTTACTCTTAAATGAAGAATCGTAATTGAAAACAGTGTAAACAATTTTGAGTAAAAGAAATGTATGGTTTGTGAGTAAATAGGAAAAAACAAAAGTGTAATCGCAGTTAGTTTTTTCACTTTGACCCTGAATTTTTGTTTTAATCTTATTACCCTGTATTTACGATTTTTGAGAATGAATGAGTTTGAAGGATTACTATTGCACAGCGACCTTTGTAGATCTATTGCGCCATCTTTTATAAGGAGATGCTCAGTTCCTTCTGAAGTCCTAAACTCTTTATAAAGTCTAGGATTTGGAGAGGATTCAAAGTGGCTAGCTTCCCCACTTCGAATTAGTGACTTCCCAGTTCGTTAGTGAGGTGCTTGCAGATGCTTGCTAATAAAGCATTCCCGTCCAGTTTTCTTGACTTTCATTACGGAGATTCTGCTCCATTTGGCCAGAATTTTTGTTGTGCGATGAGATCCCGCTCATTCTACGTTATATTCTTACTTATGGCAATACCCACAAGTAGTTTAAGAAATGAGCCCTGCATGCACGGGAGGTCGCTAGGTCTCCCAGGGCTCCGTTTGATACATCATTACGTTAGTGTCATTTACTCCATCAGCACGGTTTGCTTTAGGGGCCTACACTTTATTAACCAACCTATTTAGAGTAATGAATGTGTGTCTTGAGTAGATGAGTGAGAGTAGTATGAGCTAGAGGTCCGGTGGGATCGCTAAGGCCATTAGCTGCTCACTCCAGCTGCCTCCACTGGAAACATTTTTGATAAACGTTTTTTTTACTACTTTTGTGCAAAATTTGATGAAGAATTACAGAGTCTATTTTTTAAAAAATAGAATTTTAAGAATATTGCACATATACCCAAGGGAAACTCATTAATTTTGGACTCGTTTACATTAAAAAAACAGACGGTCCATTGAAATAACAGATTACGGATCTCTTTTTTCGTAACCGCCACTGTTTTAAAGGAAATTATTTTGCTATACTGTACTCAAAGTACTAACTCACATAGCATATTCATTAATTTTTTTTTATCAGTTTAAGATAATTTAAAAGTCTCGAAATGAAGCTGTTAGAGTAGCCAATATAATAGACAAATTACCATAAAGGCAAAGCGACATATTCTACTTTCAAGGCCAACAGGTCGGAAGCAAGCTTTGCAAGAAGTAAGGCAGAGCTGCATTGCTTCACGCCTTGAAGTGTTTCGTTTCTTCGGGAAGTGTTTACAAAATTTCCCATAGACTTGTAAGGAAGCCGGTTTCACATAGTTCGGTATGACTAATCATCTTAACCTTCAACGTAAAGTCAATTTGAAACATATTTGTTGCCCTTATTGCACTGCATTGAATACAACACAAACTTAAAAAAACAATCGCAGCACGTTGACTTGATTGACGGGAATTTTTAAAAAGTAAAACATTACATTGTTTTAATATTATACTGCACTTTTTTTTAAAAAATCTGATTTCGCCGTGATAGTCAGCGTTAAAGTCTGATTAAATTCAAAAATTTGAAATGTTGGTTACATTGTTGAGACCAGATAACATTATTAAAAAAATAAGATTGAAGAAACATTTTTTTTTTATTTGGAAACGCTATTATTTTGAAAACGTTTTTTCTGGGTAACGTATTTGTCCAAGCTATTACAAAAGTCCAGGTTTTTTTAAATCAGTTTAAAATTTCAAACTTGTGTTTGTTATATATTGTGTTCTTATTTTTATTTTATTTATTTATTTTTTATTTTAAGGCGAAAAGCACATTGGAGCTATTATCGCCTCCCTAAATGTAAGTGTGAGTGTAAAGTGTTAAAAGTCGTAAGTGTAGTGTTGTAAGTGTAAGTGTGTGTTAAACTCGGGTACTCGGGTAACAATGGATTACCATCCTCTCAATAGGTGCAGCTAGTCTGCTTCTCCCTGCGAAAAATTGTGTTTATATATATATATATAAGGTTATATTATGATTGCCGTTCAATAAAATAGCTCATTTTCCTTTGGATTAATGCTCCAAAACTTTGTTAAGTAATCTATCAGAATCTTAAACACACCATGGACTTTTAAAATCGAAAATCTGCACTTATAGCCATTCCGATTGTTTTCAAATCATAATAAAGTTATGTACATTGCGCATGAATTTATAACATCGACTTGTTCCGACTTGTATATAAAATCTTGAAATCCACGTCGGCGAAAGCTCAGCATTCCTTCTGCAATATCACGATATCCAGAACGCTGAATTGGTAACAACCTCGAAGTACTTCCTCTGCTTGTTTACCGAGTGAGCAGCTGATAAAGAGATAACAGCACTGACTATTATCGCAACATGTCAAATGTCATAGTGCGAACTGGCCTTATCAGTACACAATTACTTTTGTCGTATCTTGCGCCGATTTTTATAAATGCAACGATAAATTCGTACATGCAACCGAACAGATAAATATCACTTGACCTAAATTATTATTTTAGAACTGCGCATTTCGCGCACGATATCTGTGAAATTATTTTTATCTGTTGAATGTTGTTTTAAAACTGGCACGTGTTAATTGTTTAGCTTTAAATTACTTCTGTGCTACTTAGGAATATCTTGCAGGAAATCAAAGCCTTAATGTTCAACGATAAGACAAGAAGTCTTTTTTATAAAGCTGTTGCCCATTTTGAAATTTCTCATAAGTAAACGGTTGCCATAACAAAAAGAAAAGAAAGTTATAAAATACTTATTTAAAATTCAATATTTCAAATTTTTAAATTCCGTTTATAATATATTTTTTAATTTCAAAAGTAATTACGTAGATTTTTAACGCTAATTATGATTGTTTTTTTTCAAAACAAAGAATAATGTGAAAAAATATTCTAATGGGCTATTGTTCCTTTTTGAAAACTCGCTTCAATCACGTTAGTGAGACAGCTGCGTGCCACGTTTACATTTCAGACTTCAATTTTTCGTCCAACATTGAATATAAATGTGTTAGAAGTACAGTTACCATTATAAAAAACGTGCTTTATATTTGCGGCTAAAGTCCAGCTAATTGGGCTATATATCGCTACGAACGTTGCAAGCTGCAAGAACAGGGGGAGACATATGAGAAAGTATTGTCTATTTAACTGTAGTTGAACACTCTGCCGCAAGATGCCACCAGTAACGATGACTTATATCTCTCATAAAGTTCAAGTAATTAGACTACCTGCCGCTAGGAACGCTACAATGTCATGGGGGACGTTTGATAAAATAGACAGTACTATTCTCTATTTAACCGTAACTGAATGTTCTGCCACAAGATGCCGCCAGCAGCGAACGCTAACTCTCATAAGGGTTACCATTGTAGTACGTTTGTATTCAATATTAAAACCGTATTCGGTCGCGAAATAGCTCAAACATTTTATTTATTCGCGTAGCACTAGTGCGTCCGGTTTATTCCTTTCAGAAAACACAAGAACCCTTCCGTTGGAAACTCATATTAGGCGTACAACACAATGTAAATGTTTTATCCTTCTGCGATTGAAAATCCCGAAAATGTAAATCGGCCGTGACCCTCGACCAATCAATAACTAAAACACGTGGCCATTGTGACTTACCTTTAATTAAAACATCTTTAATTAAAATTAAATGTGTAGTGCACCAAGCACGTGCCGGACCTTACGGCTTACGTTTAATCCGTTTAGAAATTCATCAAATTAAAATGGGCACAGCGTTGCCAAGTTGCACGCCTTTACAGCGTTGACTTTTACGCGTTACGTGCGAGAAACGGCACGCATCGGACGTAAAAATTAATAACCCGGAACGGTGGGAGCGCAAGTCCGAGGTGGATTTGAATTTTGGAACATTTATTGCGGAACCAATTATGACTTAATTAGCTAAATAATTTCGAGGGATGTGTAGAATAGTTTGAGTTAATTAATTAGAAGATTTAATTGGAAATGTGTTCGAATGTAAAGTTTTCAACGACTGTTGCGTAGTCTTAGAGAGGAAATCTGGTTTACGATATCCTATACTGATGTACACTACGGTATATTAAAAGTGCTGTATATGTACAATATATTGCGGACTATCATGAATATTCTCGAAAATGTATTCTTAAATAAAATGTATTGGTGATAATAAGAAAAAGCTGTTGGGATTAGTTTGAAACATAAAAAAACAATAAACCCTGTCCCCTGTACTTTAATTAACTAGCATCAAATAGTTACAATTATAATTAATCCTGCTTACTTTTGTTTTAATGTCTAGGGAAGATACTTACCTATCACCTTTCATTTTATTTAATACCATCAATTTTTTTTGTAATGTTTTTCTACTTCTTAAACATTTCCTTAGTAAAAACCTTAAACCTTAGTAAAACCTTAAACCTTAGTAAAACCTTAAACCTTAGTAAAAACTTTAATGTCTCTTAAGGAAATTTATATTACCCACTTTATTACATTCCTTGTTGGCGAATTTGCATTGAAAAAATAAGCTATTTGAGCGGTCGCGTGTGTGTGTGTGTGTGAGCGAGCGCGCGCGTGTGTGTTAGTACTATCGAAACTTCTGTCCTACTTGATTGAAATCCGTTCAACAATTTCAAAATGGCGATTATTTTAAATCTCTAAAAATTATGTTTTTGTCTCAAATCTGATTTCACTACGGTAATCAGCGTTAAATCCTGCATAAATTAGCATTTTGATTTTTCAGAATCCGTTGAAACAAAGTATTAATTTTGACTGCAATCAAAGAGCATTTATTCAAAGTATTTTCAATGTACTTTTAAACTTTAAAATGCTAATGTATACAGACTTTAATGCTGATTGTAATGGTGAAATATAAATTTCAAAAAAAGGTGAAGTAAACAAAATGTTTTTGGAATATTGCTTTTATCCGGAACAGATAATTTCACGCCGCTATTATTTAATGATAACATATTTTCTAGCTTTAAAAAAGCTTGCGATATATTCACACTTCTAAAAACACGTTCAGACTTTAGGTTTATAACTTTAAATCAATGCCCGTGCAATCCAAAACATTTTTGGTTGAATTCAGAAAATGACAAAACCGATTCTATCGCTAAAACCTAGCGGAAAATATTCTTTCTAAACTATGTACACTGTGAAAGCAATAACCATGTTTACGAAAAATATTTGAACTAATATCTTTCAGACAAAATGGATGCTGTGTAGAATGTATCGATTCTACAAAGAACGATAGTGTGCGTAGTGTCTGAATAACTAAACCTTTAAATTGATATCACTAACACACATCATCAATCATTTGATTGAGGGTTCGTGAACTTCTCAAAATGTCCTCTAAAGGCCTACATTGAAGCTGTCGCAATATTATAATACTAAATTCGGATCCCATTGTTTGAATAAAACAAACACAAGTTGCACAATACGTAAAATAATTCAATCAGATATTTTACAGCGAACAATGGTTGAAATCCAGTTCGAAATATCAAAATAAATCATTTGACAAATAATTGCATATAGCTTGTACACACGTAATGCGGACATTAATATAAATAACGCAATTGTGATTACTTCCAGTCATAGGCCTACTGACCTAAATAAGCACGGAAAAACAACCCGAGACGGTTTAATATATTTTAAACCACTTACATATTGAAATAATATACAAATTAATTTTTTTAATGAAAACTCGAATGGTGTTATTTATAACACCATTATGTTTGGTGTTATAATTGGTGTTATAATGTTTGGTGCCTTATTATAATTGGTGTAAAATCTTTTTTCACATTAAATTATTCTCCCAAAAAGTCTGTAGCTGAAGCTACTGGAAAAGCCCAGAGAATAGGCCTAATTTTCCAAAATCAGACTTTGCCAAAATTATGGTCATACAAGAAGATGTATGAGTCGTTGTCAATGTGCCAAATTTAAAATTTCTCAATGGTTTGAAAATAAGTCGAAAAATTTACAACGGCTATACGAGGTAGGAGCAAAATGTTCCCGTAATTGGTCTATAAAAATGTATTGAAAATACTTATGTCTTAACCTTATTTTCCTCCAAAATACTCTCCTCCTGTATGTATACTTGTTCCACCGTTCATTCAGTCGCATGTTCCATCAACTCTTACTGATCAGCAGAACGATGTCCCTTCAGTGTCATTTTCAGTCGTGCAAACAGGTAAAAATCCAATGGTGCAAGGTCAGGAGAATAGGGAGGGTGTTTCAGAGTGGTAACGTTGTGCTTGGCAAGATACAGTTTCACCATCATCTATCGATGTGACGGGGCACTGTCATAAAACAAAAACCAATCATTTTCTGCCCATTTTCGGGGTTTTTCATCTAACTGCATCTCGTAGCCGTTTCAGGATCTCCTTTTACAGTTCTTTGTTAACTGTTTTCCTTTTAGGAATAGGTAATCGAGCCTTGTAACAAAAATCACCTCCAACAACACTTTACCCCGGCTTTTGTCCAAGTGATGTTTTTGTTTTCCATTCAGCAGACTGACGTTTCGTCTAAAGAACATAGAATGTTTTTTACCACTGACATTGCAGAGACATCGCTTTGCTGATTCACAAGAAGTGGTAGAAAATGCCACAAAGCGGCTAATTTCCAAAAATGGCTTTCAGAAGTGTTCCCAACAATGGTGAAAGAAGAGTGTAGGCCTACATTCAGGAGGAGAGTATTTTGAAGGAAAACAAGGTTGAAATATTATAAGTACTTTCAATGAATTTTCATCGACCAATTCAACTTCTGACCCTGCCTCGTCTTTACTTTTCCGTTTACTCTTGAATCTTTCTTTTTTTAAAACACAAAATTGATAAAGGTCAGAATCGAAATTACACTGTCAATTTTGTTTTCAAAGATCTCTGATAAAAGTTATTTTATAATATCTTTGGAGGTCTAATGTGATATCTTTATAAAACAATTCATTGACAATATTTCTTTTATAAAATAGTCGGTACTAGTAGAGAATAGCGTGACCACCGTTATCCGAGAAGATTTTTTAAATTTTTTGTTATTCTAAATATTGTGGTGAAAAAATAAATGTTTGTGAGAATTAAAAAATTGTCTTTTCTTATTCCTATTACATCACTAAACTAAATTCATTTTTAATGCAGTGCAATTAGCGATTTTGGCACCACAAACTTCACACAAGCGTAACCGGAAATCATGTTCTTCAATTACATATTTTAAAATTTAAGATAGAAATGTACAATACACATGTAAAACAATGTTAGGTTTTTCACGTACAACAGAGTTGGTTCTTTACACAAAACCGTGTTATTTAGGTTATTAATTTCTTTTTAATAAAAAGTTTCTATTGTTTTCCATAAACAACACGAATTTATTTAATCGTTTTCGCGATGAAAAACACGTTACCTACTTTCGCGCGGTACTAATTTTAAAGGTTATGCGGGTCCTTTATATTTTCGCCTTTTTTCAAACGTCCTATAGTATCCGCACTTTTGTATTTTGTATTATTACTAACGGGCATGTAATAAAGCGTTTTAGTTAGGTTAGTATGTAATTTTTTTTAGTCCATTGTTTTTATTGGAAACTTATTAAATATGAAACCAGGAACCAGTTGGCCATTACAAGGAATGACTCGCGATACAAAATGGCCTCTGAAATAAATCGTAACCACACCTCAAAATGAAAAATAGTTTTATAAATTTTAGTGAAATAAAAATAATATTTAATAAAATTACACAATTTTCAATAAAAGTAAACAAATATAGTTCATGTATTTTTTTTTTTTTTTTTTTACTATTCAGTGATAAATCTTACGTTTTATCTACTATTTCTAATTTAATATTTCATGCAAGAAACCAATTTTCGAAATCTCTGTCTGCCACAAAAAAAAAATCGCTATGGCTACCAGTCAACATAAAACCTTTTTCCTACTTCTACTGTATATAGGCCTACTTTTTGTGTACAGTATAGTACTTCGCATATTACAATAATTGTTCACTGTCGTTAATCTAAGTCACAATAATAAACATGAAAAACTCATTTTAAAAATCAATTTAATTTGTATGCAGTTTTAATTCCTCTTGTAGCAACTGCGTATATTTGCATATTTTGATCGGATCGGACACGGAAAGCCGTCAGCCCCGCTTTATGACTGCAACTTTGCTTCGGCAGTGCGAAATTTGCTACCACGACGTTTGTGAGATCAGTTAACAAGGGAAACGCGTGTCTGAGTGTAATTACACACACACAGACACACAGCCACTCCTCATGGATGTGATAGCATATCTTGTTTAAAAATAAGTCTGGTCTCAAATTAGGATATTTTGGTCCATTGCAGTTGGGTATGTTAACCTAACCATATTACTTATACATACATACTTTAACTAAAACGTTTTTAAGAATAACGAAATGTGTTGCATCCCCCAACAAGACACATCGGTCATATGGGGTTTGTTATCTTCACAAATCAGACAGCGAGATCCACATCTAGTTCTCTGATCAACCTGAGTATGGATCTCCCTATTCCCATTCATTCGCCGGCAACTGAATATTGGAAGACTCTGTTGTAGTCTCTAGGACAAATAGATGGAATCCGGACCGCGGGCTGACGAGGCACTCTTCCGGTTCGGAATGGTGAATAAGAAGTTTGTGTCTTCTTTTAAAGTTGGCTGGATTCCTCTTATTCCTACCCGAGCAACTTGTGGTGTCTTGTAGAGCTTGTTTCTGTTTGTAGAGCTGTCTAACAACCTTATAACAAGCTCGCTTCTAACGATCATGAACTTTAGGTATCGAGAAGGAGAGAATGACCATCTCCGTAAGTTTGAATGTAAGCATTACGTACATCTCTGGGACTAGCTGAACAGTTCAATAAGTTTGCCTTCCTTTCTCTACTTATAGAAACAGAAGAAAGAGAAACCCTTGGAACTCTCCATTTTTCTTTTGTGTGGAAGTGAAACATTTCGGGCAGCATCCCCCCCCATTTTTTCTTCAAGGAGTACGTTCCTAGAATTTCCCTTATGGACTGAGTGCACTTGGCCATCGTACGTTGTAGCTTTTCAGGCCCGAATTTCCCTGAGTGATTGTATAGAACTTTAGGATCGACGTCGATGTCTGGGTCACCAATTGTGTACTGATTTCTTAATAGCATCGGTTTTTCTAGGTTAGCCTAACGTTGAGGTTGGACATCCTGCTTCGGAATTGTTTGTCCACTCTTCTGCAGTAGATGAGTGAGAGAGGTTAAACTGGTATCGCAAACTCGCCTCTGCCGGAAACCAATGTAAAAAATTAGGGGAATTTGCTGGCCTTGATAGTAGACAAAACGTTTCTTCTGATTTTCAAACATACAGACGGACAGACATCCAAGTAAAACTTACTTTTATGGACTCAAAGTTCCTGAAAACGAATATATCCATTAGAATCTTAAGAAAAAATTTTCACAATAATCACACTTTCTTTACACTTACGTATAGACCTAGTTAAAAATGTACAAAAGAATTTAATATATGGTCAAATTTATAATGTTTATTAAATTAGATTTTGAATATTGTTTCAGTTTGCACCCACCCTTTGTGTTCAAATTTGAAGATAAAAAAAAACTACATATCAATTTTTGTACAACGTAATTATCAAATTCGAATGTGACAACGCGATTTCAGGAAAATATTGTTAAATATTTTCTTAGTCTTTTAATCTTAAACGAGCATTACTGACGTTGTATTGTTAATACTTTGTATTGCAGTAAGCAGTATTTTATGCGTTCGTCGAGTTTCAAATTAAAGGGCCGACAAACAGAAGAAATCCTTGCTGCTAACGGAAGTTTTGGTCCTGCTGTCCGGATATTGTAACCTAACCTCCAAAACGGAGAAATAAGATGTGTTGGATTAATCCTTGACAACTCGTGTTCACCTTTGAAGCAGTGAAAGCGTAAGGAAACTAACATCATGCCTCATGCCGAGATCCAAGGCCTTCTTAAGTAATTGCAGTTTTCCTTTTTAGTTCTACAGCAATCGTACTGTTTCTAAACAATTTTCACGACAAAATTTTCCAATTTTGAAAAACATTTGGGTAATGTTTGTTTTGTAACAAGAGTTTTTCTTATAAAAAGTGCCCTCATTGTAAAATTTCCGTGCAAGATTATGAAATCCCCGTTCATAACCATGAATCCAACCTTGTTCTCGTTCCATTTAAAATAAAATTTAACTTTTTTTAAGTCAGAAAACACGAAAACAATTTGTCCGTCTCAAGATCGATTTGTTTTCGTATAATGTTAACACAAAAATTTGACTGTGCTACGTCTTGTGGCAGTAAATTCTTTCCTATTCAGTAACCTGAAATTACTGGAGTGGATACAGTAAGTGAATCGTGTTCCGTCTCAACTGGACCATTTCAGTGCCACCGTCACCTAGCGGAGCGTTACGTTTAGTCCCCTTCAACTGTCCTTCAGCCTTCAGCAAAGAAACTGTGCTGGAAAAGTTAAACATACTGTTGCTCAACTCCCGTCATGAATATGTATACTGCATAACAGAAATTAACCGTTTCATAAGACTGCCCTTTTTTATATCCGTGGGAATCTACAAACTGCTCAGGTTAGGTAAGCGAGAAATTCGATTTTTATCGTTGTCCGTAAAGTAACTGGTAACGACCAAATACAGTGTTTTTAGTGTTTTTAGCACACCTGAATAGACTTCACGCTAGAAACAATATAGTTCTGGTAAATAGATAGCGCTGTTTTCACAATATCTTTCAAGTTAACATGTTGTCTTTAAATTTTCAACAACATTCTTCACTTTTCTACAATATCCTAAAATTGCCCAATATATATTAAAATTCTTAAAAATATTTTTGAATTATTAAACTTAACTATTTCAAAATTATATTACTTTACCATTTCTCGAATATACTTTAATGTGTAAAATTCAGTACACTGTTTTAAAAAATTTAGAATCATTTTAAGATTTTGAGAAGACCTACAAAAAGGTTAGAATAAAAAAGAATGCACTGAAAAATTTCGAATCTATATCTCATTTCGATCAGAATTTGTATCGATTTAACATAATAAAGAGGGTATTGTGATCTAAATATTTTGATGAACCTATCCGTTTTCAGATAAACATATAGATCCAAACGTGCTTAGATCCACGTTTTTACACTGGTCTCTTGTCAGTATGTCTGAAGACCATAGCAATTGACCGATTTTGATGAAATTTGGCATTTTAATCTTGTTGCCTATATCTGTTAACCATTATTTAAAAAAAAAATGTTGAAGCCCTATACTCATCCAGAAACCCTGTAAAAATCGGATTTTATCTGTTTCAATATTTTGATCAAACATTCGTATGATGCACGTATGATAGTGATCTTATGGGACACTAATTTTCAAAGGTTTATTTCCCTTCCAAAAATTCGAGCCAAATCACAAACATTTATTACTAGGAGATCAAATAAATCAACAAAACAACTATTTACTTAAACTCTCAAGTAAATGTAGGCTTAAAATTTTATAATTTATGGTTATGCTTCTTTTTATCCACAAGACTTACACGTTTGACCTTGATAACGCTTTTTTAAGCTTGATAACCCGTAAATGGCAACGATACAGTATCATTTTCTCGGTATTTTTCGTTTTATTTATAATTACCTTTTATGTACTTATATGTACTGGAACGTAACGAATTAATCTGCTGTACTTCTGAGAATATGTCATTTCTAAAAAACACGTGTTGTTGCGTCTTCTCTGGTAATTGTTCCTAAATGTAATTCAGGATATATGACTGAGATTCTATATTTAGGTTAAAGTACATAAATGGATCTTTAATTTCATTAATGGAGCTCTGCTATCTCTTGAATTGTTGTCAAAACAAACAACACGAAATACGTGAACAATGACGTCATGTGAAGCTAATTTTAATTCAATGGAATGTTTTTTAATTAAAAAAACCTGTAGGGCCTATGCCAGAAACGTACGTTTGATGTTTTGGGCATACTTTTCTACTTTATTTTTGGCTTTCTTTAAATTTTGTAACGTTTCATTTTTTGCGAGGCAGTTAATTCTTTATCCTGTGAGCTTCAATAATAATTCTTGTTCATGATTTCATTTTCCTGGAAACGAAACTGAAATCCAGTATCATTTTCGCAAATATACCTTGTGTCCAAGCGCCGTAGTAGTGCGAAGTTTATTATTACTTGTCGTTTATTAAACATCGCACACAATTACACCGATGCTGTCATGTCCTGGGCTTCTTACTGCTGCTAATTCACAATTGAAATATTATTTCCACTACCACCGTACCGATTTTAATTTTTTGTTCTTCTGTTTTACCATTTGAATAAATAATATCCTACTAGGAACTGTTTCTTTAAAGAAGAACGAACGAATTGTATTGCCGAGGCCTGTCAGCAACACTGGAATTTTTGCACTCCTTTAGAGTCCTCTGACCAACCTGAGTATGAGATCCATGATGTTGGATACTGAAGTTCTTGTTTATCTTTCCTTACAACTCGAAAAAACCCTGTGACAAGCTTTATCCTTAACTGTTCCTCCGTGAATTCACCCTCTGTTTACTGACAGAGGACAACAGACATCTCTATAGAAGCCATATTGTGGGAACGTTTTCGAGGCTTAATCATCACGTACACCCTCCAGCTGTCCACCAAACACCACAGCCAAGTATACAGTACTATTCCAATAACTCTTATCTTCCATGACTTAAGATTTCCTTGTAGCAGAGCTACCATTAGAACGCAATGCACCCTTTTTCCTTGAGCTGAAGTGAAAATCCTACTCTTCCCTCTTTTTTCTCAAGAGGAATTATAGTCTTTCCTTATTATTATTTTTTTTTTTAAATGAAATGTGGTATAATCTGTCCTTGTAAATTTTGGCTTCCCAAGCCCGTGCAGAAGTTTAGCATCGACTGAAATGTCAGGGTTAGTATCTGTCTGTTAATTCCCAACTACCATCGGCTCTTCTAAGTTTTTTTTTTTAGGAAACCTAGGTGATATTGAATAGCCTGCTTCAGAATCTTTTCCTAACTCTTCTGCCGTCGATGAGTAAGAGTTGTATGAGCTGGAGGTACAGTGGGTTAGTTAAACCTACAAGCTCCTCATCCAGCTGCCTCTACACACTCTACAGGATGCCAGTTCATAATTCGTTAAGATCTATTGAAACCGACTAAGCTGTGATCATAACTGTGGTCATAATAACTTTGGTGATGTGTGGACACTATTAGTAAATATTAGTATGCTAATAATTCGTCAAACATTGTTTTTTTTTAATTGTTTGTCGGTAAACTAGAAAATATATAAGTTGATTACTTTCATCACTATGGCAATGTTCTAATAACATATTCCTTCACACTAAGATAGTAACTGTTTTTGTAAACTATCAGACTTATCCTAAAAGTGTTAGAACAAACAAGCCGCCATTATGTCAATCCAAACACGCCTAAGCACGGTTTAAAGCGTCTATTACCAAAGTATACACGCTACACCCCAAGTCGCGATATTTATGCACTTTGGAGCAGCGCCAAACGTTTTTTAAACTTCTCCACAACGCCTTTACGTTTTTTATCGTTAATAACTTACTTTTATTATGCGCCGTTACTCTTTACGTTTTCAAAGGCAATGCTCGTCAGAAGATGTTAGATTTGGCAGAACCCGTACAACAGGATATGACGTCACTTCCGTTTTGGCTCTGTTATAGTCAGTTACGTGTTTTTGCTAACATTTTTTTATAGGTCCCTGTGAACTGGACATGTACTGTCGTTGAATAGAAAACAGGTGGCGCATAAGTGTCAGTTTGCAGTACGTTTGTTGGCCGGGGTCTTTAGGCGCTGGTGTTGCGTCCAGGGTAAACTACAAATAGCCTAAGTACTTGATGGGATTTTGGAATGCAATCCCGCCTGATTTAAAGTGTTGGAAGAACTACTTACTTCAACAAAATAGAATTCGCGACCTAGATTAAATGAAGCACGTTATTTATGGCGATGTTTGTGGAAACTATAGCGGCTGCTACGTGAAGGACGAAATAATACCACAGTGTTTTCTCAAATTTTGATGCCCAGCGAATACCCCTTGCCTCTTTATCCGGTCGCTTTGCGGTTTTTTAACAAATCATATCGTTTGTTAATTAATTAAGAGATAATTAATTACAATTATCTCTTCAGTTGCCTATATTCCCTAGTACATAAATATTTCAATAATAACAATTAAAATACAAAATTAAAAAATCATTTATTTGTTATTTATATTAACCGCAAACAATAGAAGAAAAACATATTAGGTATTGAAATATTAGGTATTATCGAAGGAACTGTTCATTGCTCAATTGTTTAGGTTCGATTATAGTTTCTATCGGTGGCTTTTGTCAATCCCCTCCTTCATCAGTCTAATGGCCATAACAGAAAGACGATGACTACATCAAAAACGTTAAAGGAACAGTTGTTTTGTAAAATCAGCTGTTCAGGACTTCCCCTCCAAAGCGTCACCATAGCGTAACAATTTGTCCGTTGCATACCTTATGTTTTTATGTTTACATAGTAGATAACAAATAGTCTCGTATAAAGTTGCGATATTATACTCGTAAATCGATTTTATTTTTGAATACATGACATCGGATATTTGCTTACTTGGCAGGACTAAAAACGTGGAAAACGATCTGCAATAAACGGAAAACAAACCTTGTTATTTATTTTTCTGTCCTTTGTGTCAGCGATATTGTCATGCCTCGGGTTTAACGGCGTAATGGTTGAACAATCGCTCGCGTTTTGCAACGATAATCGAATTTTATATTTTCCAAATATATGCTATATAAAAAGAAAGTGTTTCGAAAATATTGTACGAAGTTTATTACAATCATTAACATTATAAATCTTATGATAATGGAACCTTTTCCAATTTTCCAAATTTCCAAGAGTAAAAATAACATGCCACGTAAATAATAATTTTCTAACACTTTAAAAATGCATATTTCACCATATCGATGGATTTTGTAAATTTAAAACGCTAATTTATGCAAATTTTAACGATGATTACGGTTGTGAAATCAGATTTTTTTTAAAGTGTGAGATAAGAACGTTTTGATTATGGAATGGCCGCATTTTAATTGATTTTCTAGAGTGGCGAACTCGTCGAAGCTATTAACAAAATCGATTATTTGTCAAGTTTGTATCATATCTGACAAAAATTGCTGACTCCAGTGTTCTAACTTTAGAGTTTTCAGTAGCTAGTTGTCTTCAGTCACCTTACCCAACAAAGCTGTTAATCGAAAATATACTTATATATTCAGTAATAGTAACAGTTCATCAAAACACCCAGTCTCCATTCTGAAACAGTTTTTTTTAAATGCGTTTTCGTCTTCCTCAGGTCTGACTGATGTCAGGTCTGATGTCCTCAGATTGGTGATGTCATATAAAATACATCAATTTTTTCATTCTTCCATCGTCATCCTCTTCCACAAGTAGCAAAGCAATAGTTTGTTTTCTCCATTAAACGACCAACTTGTGTATGTTAACAGCTTCTGCACGACAGAAACTGAACACTCAGCGTTTGCTGTAATGATAGGCGACTAATGAAAAACCGGCTCAGTTACATGATCTGAGATCTGCTAGCGTACTGAGCCGAGCTTCTGGTGGTGGCTTATGAGCTGTTAGAGCTGAGACGGTTCAGATAACGTTTTTAAACCACATCAATTTTTTTTTTTTTTTTAACTTTGAATCATTACCACATATTTTCTTTGCGTTGGTTAGTGTTTAACAGAAATAATTTATGATATTTAATAATAATCATAGTTGAAACAAAAAAACAATAAAAATTAATCGCATTCACAAAAATTAATACTTTAAAAATGAATGTTTAAAGAACATAGTACTTGAATTTAGTATAACATATTTTCAAATAACAAAGTGTAACATTAATGAAAGAACGGAAAAGAGCTTACTCAAGAAGGGAGCTCCTGGATTGAACTGAGTGATCTGAAGATCGGATTACTGAGCCGGATTATTTCAGCGATCCGATCTAACTGAGCTTGGTTATTCATAAGATCCGTTTTGTCTATCTCTGAATTGCACTATGAACTCTCCTTTCCAACTGGCGTTTAATCGCTTGTAAGCCCCTCCCATACCGATTTCCCGGCCTCAGTACCGCTACCAAGATATTTTCGCACACCTTGGAAGTGTCCTGGTAGCTAGAAAGTAAAAACTGATATTGCTTTTATCTAAATATAACCCTCACGAACCGACCGCAGAGGTCTGTGCTTGTATCTTGCCTCTATGGAAAGCGGAAGTTGTTAAAAGTCTGCCTACGTACGTCGACGGCTGTCCTTCGTGTGTGAAGGCACAACCTGCGCTTGCGCATTACAAACAGCCGCATGCCCGGACCGTGCGAAGCACGCTTATCAACAGAATATTTGAAACGGCAATATTCGCTTGTAATCAACATTAAATGTGTTTCACAAAAAATATTTGCTCAACTGAGGTATGGTTATCAAAAATGTAAATATTTACGGTACGCTTTGTCACCCAAATGTTGCGTCCTCAATCAAAAGACCTTTCCAATAAAAACAAAACACAAACGGTGTTACGTTCAAACGATATTTTAAAAATACCCAGGTGATACCATTAAGTACCCATACAAAATGTATTTTCCCAACAAGATCAAATTCAAGAGCAATTGAAAAAAAAACTCGAACAGTATTTAATTACTTTATTCGATTTGCCCCCAAATTTGAATTTTTTAATTTTGTACCTTTAGGTATTCAGACAGCGATTATTGGCCTTCATGAATTTTTAGAATGGACACCTCCTAAAAGAAGAAGTTGCGGATGGTTTAGACGAAATCGGAGGATTAACGTGGATGGCGTAATTAAACCTTTCAGACAAAGACTGGGAAGGTAACAAGGTTTCCTAAACACGTACAAAAATGTTAGATCGAGAACACCCAAACCAGATTGGGTTTTCCGGGCTATTTTTGAGCGAAATTCGATTGAGCTTAATTTATAGAAACTGATGAGAAAATTAACTTTAAAAGTTTGTTGAACGAGAAAGGGCTTCAAAAATATTTTAATTAAGAAATGTCACCAGAGATATGGGAAAACTAGATTTACACGTTAAATTCAATCAAAATTGGACACGTACTGAAGTTTCCAGCCACGGACACTAAGACGAACTACTTTTTTGACTCAAGGGAACTGATAACGGATAGATCTAACAAAATTTCAAGATTGGTTTTTTTTCACTACTTCCTCATGTTGAGTAGGTAAAGCTCAAAATACAATTTGTCTGAAGAGGGGGTTTTAACGATCTTCGTTCACAAGTAACCCTTAAGTATTACAAAAACGAAAAGTTTTGGTTCGGGAATAACCAACAAAACATCAGAAATTCGGCAAGGGAGAAAATAATAAACCTTATGATTCTTCTAAAATAGGTTTTAATGATTTACTACTCAGTTGCGTGAACCAAATTTGAAAAGAAACGTATTTACAGCTTGGTAGTAAATCACGGTACAGATAGTGGTCAGGTGTCTTTGGATTCCCAGTAGGGGAGGGAATGCTTCTACCTTGGCATGTTTAACTATGGCCTTAACGAAGTATTTCTGTTCTATGTTGGATTAGGGATAACTTTCTAACTAGGCTTACATCGAAGTACCTGACTGTATCTGTCCGTTCTGTGTAGGATTAACCTACTATAAATATAATATTCTGTTCAATTGAAAACACATGTTCAGTGAAAATAAATTCTGTCTCGTTAACGTGTCGGAAACGAATTTCTAAAACAGAATAATTATAATTGTTTATCTTCACTTTTTTTGAAAATCTGATTTCACCGCATTCAGATTCAATTTCGTATTTACGAAGAATTTTGAAATTTTTAAACGTTAATTTGTGCAGATTATAACTCTGATTTTCATATTGGAATAAGGATTTTTAAAAAATTGTACGGCAAAAAAGCAACAGTTTTTTTTTAACTTGTAATGGTCACCATTTTTGAAGGGCCAAAAAACTTTGGTTTATTACGCATATCAAGAATTTTGGTACTGTCCTGTTACTTCTTGCAGTTCTCAGTATATGATTCTACATTTCTTTATATGGCTCATTTTAAAACCCCAAGTATTAAGATTCCAGTAAATCTTCAAAAATCAAGGAACTGTTTGCTCTGTAATGGTAGGTATTCTTCTGACACCATTAAGTATTTAAACTTATTCTGATTTAGTACATCCTAAACTTTTCCTCTTTTTCTATTAATATTGTTGCTGCTCGCATCTTTATACCTTCTTTTTTGTTTTCTATTATATTAATCATTATCAGTAAATACCATTATATTTTAACACCCATTTTAATAAATTTGTAAATAGTTAGTCTGTCCATCTATTATTAGCGAATTTCAATTGAAAAAATGAGCTATTGGAGCTATTTTTAAAAAATACCTATACCTTACCTATACCCTATACCTATACCTATACCCTATACCTTAAAAAGAGAGCTTGTCCCTCACCTCAGTTATATATATATATATATATATATATATATATATATATATATATATGTGTGTGTGTGTGTGTGTGTGTGTGTGTGTACGAAATTTTGGTCCAATTTTAATTTTATTCAAACTTGGGAATAAAAAACAATTTTGAGAATAGCTAGGACAATTTCGTTACAAAAAAAGTTACATTTTTTCATAATATTTACATATTTCAAATATTTAAAAATTCATAGCACTTTTGTTTTGAAAAAACGAATTCCTTTCACGTATTCAGTGTTAAAAACTACATAAATTAGCACTTTAAATTTTCAAAATATACTGAAAATTAGAAATTGAACTTGACGGCGGTCAGTGTTCATTTTCGCAGGTTATTTTCAATGTACTTTGAATATTTAAAGTGCAATTATACGTAAAATTTAATGGTAAAATCAAAATTTCAAAAAAAGGTAAAATAAAAAAAAATATTTTTAGAAATTCGCTTCCATCACGAATGCGTGCGTGTTAGGATTTTTTATTACATATATTTGTATTATTTCCAGGATTCACACGAAATGACTTATTTGTTACGGGACTTAAGTTCTTTATAATAACTAAATAAAAATGTTTTAAATAAAAATATTGTTTAGGACTTTGTTAACGACAATTTGTGACATTTGTAAAATGAATAATAAATATGAAATCACTTGAACAATGTTTAATTTAAAATGACTAACTTATCAAACTATCCTGTACAGATGACAGAATTAATTGGACAATAACAATCGTGAGATAATGGCAAATGAAATGTTCTGAACTAAAAAGCTTTTTAAAATAAAACCGCTCAGCAGGGGGTGGACATAAATCTAGCGTACAAACAATAAATCAACACACATAAGGATAAATAATCACGTGACTTCCACATCCGTAATTAGAGCATTACGCCGAGTAATTGAGCCGGAGCGCCGTAACTCGCCGCGTTTAAAATAATGCATTTTGTCGGGCATCGCATGCAACCGCAGCATTTGCATACTATTGTTATCTTTCTTTGGCTTTTTGATTAAAGGGGGACAATAGAATTTTTGCATATTAAACTAACATTAAATATGCAATCAGATGTTGTGGAAAATAAATATAACTCTTCTGATAAATGCGGAACATGACCGGATATAATATAGTTAGTGCCCGGATAATTCGTCTGTCTGTATGTCTGTACGTTTAAACTCGTTTTGTAAACTATTAAATTGTACTTTATACCAGAAAGTAACAAAGTACACGCGGCACGCTAAGGCGAAATGCTTAAGTAGTTATCTGAAATAAAATATGTTTTCTGACACAACATAGAAAGTATTTTTATTATGACCCTTATGTCTGCTGTCATATAACTGCTTTCGGATTTTTATTACAGACCCCTGACTTTGAAGACAAATATATTTGACGAAAAATAATGTAATAAATATAATTACACAGTTATCTTAATTGTTTTATCCTGTCATGTCCTGAATATAACTGAAATTTTAATTTTGATTTTATACAGTTATTAATTTTTTTTCCGATACACTGCTCATTGCTCTTGTATTAATATTAATAAAATGATTTAATGATCAAAAGATTTAAATGTACATAATCGCCGTGGGATAGTTAATATAAACGATAGTTAATATAAATTTTTCACAAAAGAAAATGTTGAGTAATTATTTAAATTATTATTGACAATTGATAATTATAAAAAGATACGCCGTGAATGTACAGTCTGGGCTCAACAACAGTGGATACGCACTGAGTTGGGCTTGTGTGTATCCCACAGTTAAGATAACTGTGTAATTATATTTATTACATTATTTTTCGTCAAAGTCAGGGGTCTGTAATAAAAATCCGAAATATGACAGCAGACAAAAATACTTTCTATGTTGTGTCAGAAAACATATTTTATTTCAGATAACTACTTCAGCGGGTACAATTTAATGTTCCCGCTAAAACGACTGCCGGTCGGATTTGGCGCAGTTCTTCATTTTCAAAATATGAGCTAGCATTAAATAAATATAAACTGCTTTTGAAATTTACGAATGTAAAGAGATTTTGGCATGTTTTTGTAAAATTCGGTCTAACAAATACAAAGGTAGGTTATTTGAATTAAATACACTGGTTATTTCGTTTATAACCACTTGTATGCCACCGACATAAAGAATCTGTAAGGATTGAAAAAAATGTTTATAACGTCGACACCTCGTCCAGCTCTTGGAGTGGAGGGGACGGTGAAATTAATGTCATATCTCCGCGGGTGTTTATAAACCAAAAACGTGTACTGTTACCGAAGTACAGAACAAAATCTATTGCTTCTTACATTTCTTAGAAATCGAGTTATGTCTCGTTTCACAGAAAGTTTCATACACACAAACCTCTGGTCTTGGCGGACAGGCCAATAAGAAACTTTATCGTTTTTTGTTTCCTCGTAATAGGCTGGAGTAAACAAAAACCGAACAGTTTGTTTGCAGCGTTTGTCCACTCCACGTGATTATCCGACTGTGTACTTTGACGTGACACTTGGCCACTGAGCACGACCCAGCGCAGCCGCTTTTTTACTTTTTCATAATTCAGTTTTTAAAATACCGCTTTTTTAAATAACTTATCAGTAGCAAACACAGACTAACACAATTTCAAAGGTTATTTTCGTGCGAAAAAAACATCTCAAGAAAATCGTTAACTACATAGTTAAGCATTATTGACAAATAACTTTATAACCGGGTAAATAGTAAACATAAAAATACCAGTTTCTAGTATATTGTTCACACCAGTACCGTCTTCAATGGCTTCAAAAGAAATTTTTTTTTATCCCCCAAACTTTTAGCCTGATACAACCTTACGTTCAGCAACAGCAAAAAGACTTCAGAAAACAGCGTTTTTCAAAAATATTATTCTCAAAAAATTTTAAATAAGCATCAATTCCTAAAACATTGTATATGTTACATTGTTCGGCATAAACAATTTTAGTAACCGTGTAATTGCATTTATTACATTATTTTTAGTTTGCTTGTAACAACGAATCGAAGTTGGAGGTCTGTAATAAAAAATCCGTTAGTAGAGTCTAGAGCACACGCAATAACTAATGAAACATGGAAGTTTAGTGGAGTTCTTATGGGTTTCAAACGAATTTTAGTTCAAATGTACCCTAGACGAACCACTTGTACTTTCGATACGTTAAAAAGGTGAATGAAAAAATTTACATGGTTTTACACACAGTGTAACAATGCTTGGTATACAAGAAAGTAATTAATTAATTTTCTAGTTATAATTATCTCGTATTAAGTCAATTGTTCTTACTTAGATTTTTTTTGTAAGTGTAGTGTAAGTCTAAGTGTTTGTTAGACTCGGGTACCGCGAGGGACGTATAAATCCTCTCAGTAGGTGCAGCTAGTCTGCACCCTTGCGGGGATTGTATAGTTCGAGCCTGGGATGAGATGTAACATATATAGCCTACTTCTCAACAAAACGTTTGTGTTCACTCGGATGTGTACAATTGGTCTGAGATATGATCCCATTTAAAAAAAACATGTCGAATCTGGTAAGCCAAAATCATGGATTTGTTTTGTGCGTACACAATTTGCAAACTGTCACGAATACTTGCACAAACTTCCATTTTTCGTCTTTAAAGCGATCCTAAGATGATGGCGATGTGTTTTTTGGTATTCACGATTTATATTATAGTGTCGTGGCACAATTTCTTACCCACAAACAAGATCTATGTTAAAAAATTTGCACATCAAAATAAATTTTCTGAACCATTATTTCTTTACAGGACTTCAAAAAATATCTTAACAGAACACACGTAGTACAAAGATTTGTTACAGTTCGATTGTTTATGGAGAAGTGTTAATTTCTTTATGAAATCAGATGTTCCAAGTGTAACAGCTGATTTCAATATAACAGTTGCTTTCATAACCATATCGTGCATATTTCTTAATAAACAACACGACTTAGTCATTGGAGCGCAGCCAGCGGCAATTTGTGGAACTATGCCAGAGTATAGTACACTTACACGCAAAAGTCGTTCGAATTTCTTGGTTTAGTAATTCCAAGGCAACGGCCAAAATAAAACAAGATGGCCAAATATAATTGCATGGTTCATGGTGGTACGTTTGTTATTGGGTACACGTTTAGAACGATATTCTGCACTGAAATTCGTAAAAATCAGTGTTGGTCAAGATAAATCTGGAATATTTAACGACACAATATTCGTACATTATTAATGGATCAGTAACGTAGTCCATACGTAATAGTATTGAATTATTATCTTTTTTTAACAACCCTGAAGGCGGTCAGGGATCGTTATCGTTCAAATACGGGGCATTGAATTGAAAATAAATCTTTATACGAACTAGGATCAAAAGGTTAGTGTAATATTTTAACCTTATTTTCCTTCAAAATATTCTCCAGGTATGTAAACACTTTTTACACCATTCATACGTTCGTTGGAAATACTCCTGAAAACCATTCTTGGAAATTTTGTTTAGCCGCTTTGTCACATTTTCCATCACCTCTTGCGAATCATCAAAACGATGTCCCTTCAGTGTCATTTTCAGTCGTGGAAACAGGTAAAAATCCGGAGGCGCAAGGTCGGGAGAATAGGGAGGGTGTTCCAGAGTGGTAACGTTGTGCTTGGCAAGGTGACCGATGTGACGGGGCATTGTCATACAACAAAAAGCAATAGTTTTCTGCCTGTTTTTCAGGTTTTTTCATCTAACTTCAATTCGTAGACGTTTCAGGATCTCTTTGTACAGCTCTCCGTTAACTGTTTTCCCTTCAAGAATAAATTCGTAGTGAATCAAGCCCTGGTAATAAAACAAACATCTCCATCATGTTATCCCGGCTTGGACTTTTGCTTGGCTAAATTTTTTACTTCCATTCAGCAGACTGACGTTTCGTCTGATAGTAGTACAGGAAGCACCGTGCTTTTTACCACCGGATTTTTATCTGTTTCCACGACTTGAAAATGGCATTGAAGGGACATCGTTTTACTTGTTTGCGATAGGTGATGGAAAATGCTACGAAGCGGCTAAACGAAATTCCCAAAAATGGCTTCAGGAATGTTTCAAACAATTGTATGAATGGTGTAAGAAGTGTGTACATACAGGAGGATTTATTATTTAGATATTTAATTTGACCAAAATCGCGTTAAAACACATTTAGAAAAATCCTGTTTTTAAAAAAATTGTAAGGATTTTTAAAAGAGGTTTAAAGCAATTTTTAGTAAAAAAAAAGATCTGTAAATGATGGAAAACTACACGTAAACAAATTTCATTGTTTAGTTAGTTTTCAGCGATGTGCACTGTCGATATATATGATATCGATACATCGATGACGTTCACGTACAAATAAACAGACCAAGTGAAAGCCGATATATCCATGGCAAAATGTAGTTTCTTCACGATCGCCGGATTTTCTGTATTTCGTAGGCCTCTAATAGGAAAGTAATTTTAAAAAATAGATTTCTTTTACTTTCTCACTGTATGAAAGCAAGTAAATCGGCTTTGGAAATACCCAGAGTGCAAACTGTAGGTTAGGTTTTATTTGAACATCTGTCTGCAGTGTTTGTTCGCATGGCTGACGACGTAACTAATTGACCAACTTCCATGACATTTTTGAATTAAGTGTTTGGACGAAATTAAAAAATGTCATTCGCAAGCTTTTTTTGTCAACAAAGTTTTAAAATTTTACAAAAAATATAATGATTTTGATTAAAATTGGAAAATTATTTGTTACAAACCTCCGGAAATCCGGTTCAGGAGATACTGACAAAAAACTAGAAAAATTATCTCAAAATCGGTCGGTCAGGATTTGCTCAAATAATTATCTATCTCTATCTAAATCTATTATATGAAAATTCGGGTCAATGTACTAAAAAATCTACATTTTTTAAAAATCAAAACTATATATATATATAGTATATTTTTGTCTGAAATGGAAATTTAACATATAGCGTGGATTAACTTGAAATTTTGCATAGGCCTACTTACACATTAGATACTGAATCTGGTTATGTTGTAATTTTAGTCGTGAAAATCTTACTTATAATCGCTTAATTATAAAATCGATTATCGTAATGGATCTGTAAATTGACAGGCCAGTAGAAGTCCGACGTGCGGAATTAATAGATCATTCATTCTATTTTGTATTGTTTGTTCGATTTAACTTAACCTCAACATTTCTCGTGAATATTAACGATGCGATTCAGGTTAAACGTGATTCCTACATTTTCATTAAAATATCGCAGTGAATCATGAGAACTCAGTTCTAAATAAAGAAATAATAATAATCCCAGTTGTCTCTCTGACATGAATTTCTAATAGTATATTTGTCTTTGTCTAACACTTTTTGAAATTCTAATAATCAGCATTAAAATCACCATCATAATCAGCATTAAAATCTGCATATATTAGCATTTTAAACTTTCAAATTACACTGAAATATAAAAATGAGCCACCCTCAAAAACTGACTTAATTTGAAAGAGTTTTGAAAATTCAAAAACACTAATTTATGCAGTTTTAACGCTGATTACGATAGTGAAATCAGACTTTTATTAAAAATATTTAAATCAAATACATTATGATTTTTTAAATATTAAACGGCCGCCATATTGAAACTGAAGGACGAATTTTGCTGGTTAAATAACTTAATCAAACTAATACCATAATCGATTTTTGTTTTAGGTTTGAATTAAATCAGACCAAAATTGCGAACGCTAGCGTGCTGAAACACACACGCACATAAATAGCTTATTCAATTATAAAAAAATTAATTTTATGTAATTTGTATCTATTTAGGAATTATTTGACCATCTGTCACTGTTAAATTTACAGTTTTGAAGTATATTGGGGAAAAAGTACAAAGTAAACCCTGACCACCGTCGGTTTATTTTTTACTTTACTCTCAAACTTTCTTCAATGTCAAAAGCGGCTACCTGTTATGACAAAGATTTGAATAAACCGATACTGATAAATTCAAATTTCAGAAATAATTAAACGTACAAAAACTTCATGTTATGTTTTCGCACAAATTATTTCTGCTAATTAATTTGGTTCAGTTTTTAATGGTGGCCCGATTTGTTTTAATGGTTTATTAAAAACCGGCAGTTTTTTTACGGTTACGTTTTATATCCGTTAACATTTGTTTTATTATTTGAAATTGGATAGCGACTGACAGCGTAAAAAGTTAATTAGTCTGGTTAAAACGGGATCTTAGGTGTGCTGCAGTCATAAACTTAACTTCCAGAACGTCGAACTGAAGCTGTCGAGTCCCAAAATAAACCACCAGTTCTGCATTCAGCCTCCCCACAGAAAATTAAATCAAATTTGTAAATTTCAATTAAATAGCAGACAATCTAAATGTTTATGTTCTTATTTTTCTTCTTGTTGGCATAATTACTTTTTCACATTCATTTTTTTCTTAAAAAAAGCAGGTCTTCGAAAGCTGGTCAAAAAAGCTGGTCAAAAAGCTATATCGACCAAAGATTCGTAATTCAATTCCGTGTATCGAATTTGTAACTAAAATCATTTACGCTCTAACATATAACCCAGACAAAACCTTTTAGTCGTCAGATTTTCAAACTATTGAGCTATCGAAAAAAACAACTAAAACAATTGTTCAATTTCTTGAAATTGGTTCATTAAATTTTGCTAAAATTTGGTGATACTTAAAGATACTCAAGTCAGTGTAGCAGTTAAAAATTAAAAAAAATAGTTCGGGAGTAAATAAAAGCAGAAAAGAAACATGACGTCGTATGATTGTTTTCGATTTACTCTCAAATCGCATTTTTATAGTTTCAAATTTAGTACACTGACCCCACTGACCCCCTAGTATGTGGTGAATCAATTTTGAATGTTACAAAGTTTGTGTTACTTTCTACACAATTATTACTTTTAAAATTTCTTCATTCGGAAGGCCAACGACAAACGAAGGAGGATTTGAAGGCATGTCCTTACATAATAACTGTACAAGATCTGCCTCGAGTGGTGCTCATCAAATCCTTATTGTTCTTCCGAAGGACCTCCTGACCAGCAACTTACTTAAACTTTCTCCCTCATCTTCCTACGATATCGAATTTGTATTCATCACGGCTCTTCGACCTAGACAAGGCTCCAAATTAGCCCTTCTTCTAACTTGCCGGAACTTTAAACATCGCCTTTATCTGTCGGCCATTGGATTGGTGTTCCATAACACACACAAAATTTAAGTGTAAATGTTAAACTTAAAACTCTTTTTCTTTTTTATATTTTGTTGTAGAATTATGATCGACATCCCATTTTAAAGATGTGCCCAATACGCGCTTAAATTACTTTTGCGTTTCCCTCTTGTGAATAACCTTTTCGATTATTTTATTTAAAGAGGAAATTTATGTAATTTTTATTCAAAACTTCACAAGGAATAAAACTCAAAACCCATTCGGATGTATATTAACAACTTTAAAATGAGATTAAAAGTCTCTAGACCCTATCGGCCACATTGAATCTATTTTCTAAAATACTTGTTAATTAACGATACAACACTTCGCTATTTGATCAGATAAAATAATCGCGTCACGCAACTGTCTCGCTGACGTGACAGAAGCGAATTTTCACATAACAAATGCGACATAAAATTGATGAAAATCCTTATCATTTACTGTAGAGTGCGTAGAAAAATGTGATACCGAAAACTGTGACACAGTTTTAGTGGGTAGGATAATGTATAGGTTAAATGATCATCCTGATCCTGACATTGTGCTGTAATCTATAAACCAAAACGGTTGGACTTATTTTGATCAAATTCGTTTTGGTATCATATATTGGGTCGTCATACTTTTACGACTTTTGACAATTCACAAAATATTAATTTCATTCTTTTTAAATAAAAAAGTAAACTCCTTTTATCATATTTTTTTTTAACATAAACAGATTAAATATGAAGCATATGAATTTATTTTACCCTCATGTACATTTTGGTAACATGCATAGCTATCATGTTCAGAGAGATACCAAGCAGAAGTAGAAAGTAAGCAAGGTTAATCCAGTGAAGAAGGTAACTATTTTACCGACATGTATTCTAGGGTAAAATAAATTGACCTGTTTGATATTTTTATTTTGTTGTAGTCTTATTTTATTTTTATAGCTTTTCTTTTTTCTAAAAACTTATTACAAAAAGCTATTCACGTTATCTGATTCACAAGCCTATTAAACACACTAGCACATTAGGCCTATAAACGTAAAAACAGCTGATCGGATACTTTCAAAGAATACACTGTAATATAATAAAATCAGCTGATTATTTGATACAAAAAAAAACCGATTGAAAAACGTCTCTAATTATTCCTTGTGTAACTTTTTTTTGCAAAACTCTGAATATTTGCAGAAATCTGATAAAACCGACGGATTTTCCAACAACAAAAAATACCAACATTCAGGTAGAATCCATAAGTCGTTTTCGAGGAAAATATACAACTTATATTGCTCCTTTGACAGGACAGGATTAATTTGGGCAACCCAAAATATTTTTTGAAGTGAGTTGAGATTCTTGTTAGTAATATCTAAATGCAGAGGAAATCTGCTGGAACTTTCCAGAAGTGGAATGATTAATTACCTAAATTTCAAGAATATGAAAGTTGGCGCAAGTAAATTAGAAAAGTTCTCATCATTAATTGACAAAATATTAATTTGCGAAGTTTCTCAATTTCGTCACACTCTGTTCTCTGGTGAATAATTTTGTCAATACAGTTTTTCACGGTTTTCTTGTACGAAGTAACTTCAAAATGTTATGCAATTTGTTGCTACGAAATTGACTTCATGTTTAATGTGTAACTATAAACTATTTCAAACAGTGAAATTTATTTAATGGACAACTTAGTGTTAACACTGTACAAAAATATGAGAAAATTGGATTTTCTCAAAAATCAATCCGTCAGATTTTGAGAAAATATTGATCATATGGCGAAGAAATCAGTGTACCAAATCTCAAATTAAAGAAATTTACCGATCGAAACTAAATCGAAAAAAACAAAAATTTAACATGAGCGCCATCTGTAATTTTACTTTTTTTCTATTACTCTAGATCCTTATACTTACTCTAGATGTTACGTAGATGTTACTCTAGATGTTATAGAGTAGGACTTTATAACAGTAAATATCTTTAATTTCAGTGGTACACATAATTAAGTTATGAATCTTAGTACGTGATTAATTTGAACACAATCTGATGAACTGACTTTGAAAAACAGACCGATTAATCATTTGTGTTCCTTAATAATGTACCTTGTATTATTATTTTTTTTTTTTTTTTGTAGCTTCAGAGAAAAACCCGTTTTTTTGTTGTTGTAATATTAACATGCTAGAAAGTATAAACTTTGTACAAACTTGAACAATCAAATGTTTACTTTATTACCAGTAAATTTGATTTTGTTTTTTATATATAGTTCTACTTTTGAAAGCATTTTTTAGATCTTAATGAGCAATATTATTGAATATTACATATAGATCATTTTGAAGTTAAGGTCTTGCATAGTGCATAAAGAGGATTTTGAAGTTAAAGTCTTGCATATTACACATTGAGCACTTTGAGGTTAAAATCTTGCATATTGCACGTAAATCATTTTCAAGTTAAAGTCTTGCGTATTACATGTAGAGCATTTTGAAGTTAAAGTCTTGCATATTACGTGTAGAGCATTTTGAAGTTAAAGTCCTTTATATTACATGGAGAGCATTTTGAAGTTAAAGTCTTGCATATTACGAGTAGAGCATTTTGAAGTTAAAGTCCTGTATATTACATGTAGAGCATTTTAAAGTTAAAGTCTTGTATATTACGTGTAGAATATTTTGAAGTTAAAGTCCTGTATTGTGTATTACTTGTAGAGAATTTTGAGGTTAAAATCTTGCATATTACATGTAGAGGATTTTAAGGTTAAAGTCTTGCATATTACATGTAGACCATTTTAAAGTTAAATTATTGCATATTACGTGTAGAGCATTTTGAAGTTAAACTCTTGCATATTCATATAGAATATTTTAAAGTTAAAGTCTTGCATATTACATGTAGAGGATTTTAAGGTTAAAGTCTTACATATTACATGTAGAGCATTTAAGGTTAAAGTTTTACATATTACATGTAGAGCATTTTAAAATAAAAATCTTTCATATTACATCTAGAGCATTTAAAATTAAAGTCTTGCGTATTATATGTAGAGCATTTTGAAATTAAATTCTTGCACATTACGTATAGCGCATTTTAAAGTTAAATTCTTGTATATTACATGTAGATAATTGATTGTCAAAGTCTTGCGCATTATATGTAGAGCATTTTGAAATTAAATTCTTGCACATTACGTATAGAGCATTTTAAAGTTAAATTCTTGTATATTACATGTAGATAATTGATAGTCAAAGTCTTGCGCATTATATGTAGAGCATTTTAAAGTTAAAATGACTTGCGTATTACACGTAGAACATTTTAAAGTTAAAGTCTGCGCACACGTCAAATAAGAAAGTAATGCACTTCACTTTGCGGTGCAGTCATACAGAATTAATTGATTGTCTTTTCGTGTCGAGCCTGGAATGGCTTTTCCGAGAAGCGTAGTCAAGTCAATACGCGGGTGTTGAACTTCGGACCTTGGAGCAGACATGAAACAATGGCCCAGACGGCACAGGAAGCTATAAGGATGGATCGTTTTGAGTTGCCATTCTGACAAAAAAAAAGTATAAAACCTGTTTTAAAATGTCGCCTGAATAGTTTATGTAACCTTGTAGGAGACTTCAAACGTTCCAACTTGGGCATCGAATTGGAACGAATTATTTCTCGGCACGCAACTCTTTCGCTGACACGGGACGGCGCGAATATGGTTCGCTAGTGGTCGCATTATTCAAATGTTCAAAAACAGAACACTGGAACTCTTCATTGTTTATTAAGGGGACTTGGATGACCAGCCATGGACTCCGCCATGCTAAGTTGTCCATATTTAGAAACGTCTATCTCAGAAACCAATGACTATAGAAACTTAATTTTTTTCCTTATTTTAAAGATTGGATCTTTGTGGTTAATGTAGTAAAAAAGCAAGGATTTTTCAAAATATGACTTTTTTCCAAATGAGAATATTTTTTATCTGGACCAAAATTTTCCAAAAAAAATATTTGTAGTGTTGCATTTTTTTTAATTTTAATTTTTAAATAAAAAGGAATTTTGAAATATCCTCTGCTTAAAATATGCAGATTAGTATAAGAAACAAAGCAAAAAAGTTAGGCCTAATGTTAATGTCAGTAGTTTTCTTGAAAAATATTCCTATATTTTAAAAAAATAATGCTTTCAGAAGAAACCTCCTTTGGTTTTTTTTGTTTTAAAATTTTTCTTGAATTGCAAATTAAATTTTATTTTAAATTTGCTACACTGACATGAGTTTTGATTCTTCACAAGGAACCAACATTTTAGAATAATTATAACCGGTTTTTTTGGAGAAATAATTTAATGATAATTATTTTCTCGATCTAGGCCAACTTGCAAAATTTACATATAATTCGTTTACTAAACTGAGTAACACGTGTTCATAGAATATCAATAATTAAGCACAATTACTCAGGTTAGATATTTTGTTCATCATAAATTTACGTCTGTTTTATTACACCAGTGCAGAATATAGGCCTTACTTTTCCAAATGTCCTTGAAATAAAATTCAAAGGCTAAAGTATTGAGGTTGTACAAACAACCTGAAACCCCATAATTTACTTCGTCGATCTAATTCTCGCCAGATTTATTTACTTTGCTTGCATTTTTCATCCTAGTTCACTTATCTAATGTTGACACCTCTCTGCCTATTTGTTCTTGTCTTATTGCAATTAGAGCAACGATGCATTTCCGACCTCTAGCGGTGGAATGTCTAATTTATATCATTACGAATACCTCGTGGCTCTAAAGTTCCATTGACATACATTTTAGTTGTAAAAAATACTGCACATATTTTACGTTAAGGCTGTTTAACGAAACTAGCGGAAAGCTTCCTCATAATAGTCGAGGTTATGTACAAAGAATTTAGAGAGTACATATAGTATATTTAAGTGACCAAAAATTTTTGTTCCAAAATGGAACACATATTTAAATAATTTGGATAATAATTATTATTCAAATTAAATTAAATCAGAAGGCCCATGTGAAATTTATCATATATATATATATATATATATATATATATATATATATATATATATATATTGATGATGATAATTTAAATAATTGGGTTTGGCAAATGGTCAGGATTAACCTATTTCACGTTTGTAACATAGTAACTTAAGCAAACTTGCATTCCGTACAATAATATAAATATACTTGTATCTTTGCAATAAATTGTAATCAATACAAAATACGCTAATGGATAAATTATATAAATTTTGTTGACAACTGAAGTCAAAAATGATTCATACTTTTTATTTCAACTTATTTGTGTAAGTAATTTTGGCGAAGATCACATATTGCATAGAAATTCTGGCGACGTAAATCAGAATGAAAATATTTCCGAGCGCTTACGGGTTCGGCGGAACACTTACGAAGAAATTATAACGAAAAGAGAATTTCAATTGTAAATATGCTACATATTCATTAAAAAATATTTTAAATATTGTTCTTGGGTAATTAAAGAGTACCCTTCAAAATGGGACATTTAACCGTCCCACGGTTAGTCGTGGGACAGCTTAGCAACTTACCATAAAGCGGGACTGTCCCATCAAAACGGGACATATGGTCACGTTACGTTTGAGCCTATCTTTAGCAAAAAATGTTAACATCCATGTTTACAGCTTGAATTAATTATTCATGCTTACAGCATGAGAACATTGCTGGAGACTTAACAAATTGATCAATCCGATAAATTTTGTGATTTAAATATTTTACGCATTTCTTAAAACCATTTTTAAGCCTTTACATTTTTTGAAGTAAACAAATTAAAATTTTTTTTTAGAACATTTAGTTCAAGTGTAACTAACTACCCTTAAAGCACATAGGTCGCTAACTTCCCAAAACTATTGACGAAAACCGGATATGTAGCTTAATTGTTCAAAATCGTCTCTCACGATTTTCTTCAAATATGATAAAAATATTATTAATATCCAATATTACATGTTACATATGTTAATATCTAATATTACATGTTAATGCAAAAAAATTTTAGATAAAAGAAATTTACGTTTGTGGTTTTTTTTTAATTATTTGCTCGTGTCCTGCAAATTGCTGAAAACTCGAGAACTTTGTGTTCTGTGAAAATATTTGTACCGTTCTTTTTCTGTAACAATTATTGCGTGTCCTATTTTAATTGCTCTAAAGTTGTAAGCTGTAGCTTTTACTGTTCCATACCGCAAAAACTGTGACACGCTCAGAGTATGTTTTTTTGTAATTTTACTGTAAAACTAAGGCTCTGCCATCTTCGGCCACCCGCCGTCTTTTAGCAGCCTAGAAACTGTGTAGTCTCGGGCTTATACAATACAATCACTAAAGAAATTGTTAATTAAAACCTAAGTAATTACAATAATCAAGTTAATTCCTTATTTTTCCAAATACAAAAATATTCCAACGTTAACATTAAGCAAAATAAGAACTAGTAGTTCAAAGAACAGCAGACCTCGCACTAAATTCTTGATTAGTACACAGAGCGCTCCACGATAGCGTTCGTAACGTTTTCTGCCAATTTAACCGGTAACCTGAAAATGTTTAGTACAAATTTTATCTTCTTTCTACAGTAAGAGGTAAAAGTTATAAGCTTTACCGTTCAGCCAGTACTGCAGGAAATAGCCATCAGATACATCCTGAACGTTAAATCAGAGGCCGCTATGTGAATGAAAAAAATCTTACACATTCGTCGTTTGGACTTTATTAAAAGGTACCTTCATAATAAATTTCAAAACAATCGGTCAATGCGTTTGGCCAAAACTGTGTACACTCGTCATCGTAAATCAAAGACAGCCATCTTGAAACTGAAGTGAATGGAGAAAATCTTACCCCCTCGTCGTTTGGACCTTCATAATACACATTCGTTATAAAAATATACCTTCATAACAAATTTCAAAACAATCGGTCAGTGCGTTTGGCCAAAACTGTGTACACTCGTCATTGTAAATAAGAAACAGCCATCTCGAATCGAAAGTGAGTGGGGAAAAACGTTCAATATACGTCGTTCGTGCTATTTAAAAAGTACTTTCGTACTGAATTTCAACCAAAACTGCGCAACAAACACACAAACCGGATGCCGAACGATCGAGTTGAACAGAGACTTCGCTTCGCTCGGGCAATGATTTATTTACTTAAATTTATACTCGACGTAAACAATTGCAACAAACATAACCTCGGTTTAAATAGTAATATGGAAGGAACAGTTAAGTGGACCCCCCTCATCATAACATTACATCCGTTGCTCATTAGACCTTATGTTTTCATATATATGTAGTAAATACAAAAATATTTGGACACTAAAACATTTACTTGTATGGTAGGCTATGTTTATAAACATTATTACAGTTTAGAAATTCGCTTCTATGCCGTTTGCGAGATAGCTCTCTTATTATGGAAACACAGTAACATGGTTAATTGACCGATAGTGTTCGTGAAGGTTGATGAACTTTTAAGTTACCAATCGTCGCTAATAGAAATGCATTAAAATGGCCAGCCATCCACTTGATAAAGAAATAAACTCCGAATCATCTCACCTACACAATCGGAGGGTGATATGGATCACGTGTCACGTGATCACATGTTACGTTTCTGCGTATTGGAGTGTCATACTTCCAGAAACTGCTTGACACTACAAAATGTTACCCAAGTCACGTGACCGCTTGCGTTGGCTTGATGCAGTAGGCTATTGTACTACGAAACCAAGTGCCTGTGCAGCAGTCTTATGAAAATACTCCGTCTTATGTAATCTGTCCAGTATGATAGTATGATTAAAATTTCATTCGTTTATATAAGTTATATAGACAATTATTGTAAACTTTGCTAGATTTAGTGTTAGACTTAGCTAAATTTAATGCTGACAGTTTAGCTTTTAGCACAGTAAGCATTTTCATGTACCTAGAGAAGAAAGAGCAGGAGCTCAGTGTTAATCGAGGTTTCACTCAGTTCGCATCTCAATGCATATGAGACGAACTTAAATAATTATAATAAGTTTTAAGTGAATATTAAAGTCTTATTGTAATTAATAAAAAGTTGTTTTTTTTAAAAAAAAACGACATCCTCGAAACCATACCATAACTTATATATATATATATATTTTTTTTTTTTTTTTTTTTTTTAACGTCCGACTATTGTGCACTCTTGGGCTAATGCAGACGATGGGATGATTTATAGTGTATGAAAATGCCAAGCCCTGGTCGGGAATCGAACCCGGGTCCTCGGGGTGAAAGCCCAGTACGCTATCAACTAGGCCACCGAGGCGGCTTCATTCGTTTATATAGGCCTATACGTAGCTTTACTAGTATAAATTTTTGAATACGGCAAGATAATTGTTACAAGAATATGACCATCGAACAAGGTTTACTAATCCCATACTTTATGACGAGTATAAAGTTATAACCCCGCAGGATGGTGCAGACTAGCTGCACCTATTGAGAGGATTTATACGTCCCTCGCGGTACCCGAGCCTAACACACACTTACACTTACAACACTATTCAACACTTGTACCTAGAATGTGATTCTGGACAAGTTCTCTAATTTCACGCTTTAGTTGTGCCAAGAATGTCATTATGGATAGAAATTCTCTAATTTCACTCTTTTCTTGAGCCAATAATGTGATTCACTAAAAACGTTTACTAATTTGATACTTTAACTGTGCAAAGAATGTGATTCTGGGCAAAGTTCTCTATTTCTACACTTTTATTTATATTTTATTTTCCATTAAAAATTACAACAAAATAGAAAATGCAAATAAATAAGATAAACATTTTGCACAGAATTTCTCATATCTAATATAAATTAAACCGAACCAAACGTATGAATTGTTGTCTCAAAACAAATACGTTTAACGGCCACTAAGAAAATAATTCTATGATTGAAGACTAAAAAAGGACAAATTCCGAAGACGGTCAGGTTTATCGGTTTACTCCCAAAGCGACAAATTTCAAGTTTGCCAAAAATAACTCAAATAAACTAAAATTTTGATTATACAACTGCCTAAACCGTAATTTTCAAACATATTTTCCGTTTCAGACACGTCAGAACACTTACGAGACATGAACGCAGAATAAATTTGTATATGTTACTCAATCCATTAAAGATACTTCTTTTTTAAATAAATAATTCAAAGCTTTTTCATCTAGGCTATTAGATGTACAGTATAAAAATGAATACAAGTACAATGTTTCATATTAAATTAAATTGTATGTAAAACAATAATTTAATATAATAATACGTAATTTATAGTGGATTTCTTAGAAATTCTAAATTAATTCATTAATGTAAAATTAAATCCGAGAAATTAGCACATTCTCTATTAGTAATTCCTCTTTCTCAACGTTGTGTTTATCATATTTTAATTGCACTAATTAACATGTTAAACAGACAAGAGTAATGCGTATATCAAAACAGCTCCACTGTAGTGGTTCTACTGACAATGTGCCATATAGATTAATTAGTTCGTATATATCTTAGGAAACATTAAATTCACCCAACGAAACAAGAACTTTAACCTACGTTTCATACTGAACAGATTAGAAGGTTATTTTTACACACAGGTTGTTGTGTGATTGTTGAATAATTATTGTGTGATTGTTGTACAATATTATTGTTGTGTGATTCTTTTACAGTCAAAATATATGATTGTTGTATGATTTTTTTAAAAATAAAGATATAAGATTGTTTTGTGATTTTTGTGACATTGTTGTGTGGTTGTTTTGCGATTGTTGTGGTATTGGAAAAAAACAGCGCCCCACATTTTCAAAACGAGCACACATTTAAAGTGTATTATTTGTAGTTCAAATTTTGAATGTGAAAACAAATGATCTGTATTACATAAGAATAAGCTTCGTGCCCCACCAAAATATAATAAAAAAACTTATCGCTTTACACGAAAATATTAAGGCACACCTTTTTGTAGCGAGTGATGAGTCACAAGGTAATCAAGCGGTATGTCTAATTCACTCGACTAAAACTTTAAACGTTTATGTTCAATGCTGCCTAGTGATAAGGGAGACTTCGCGAAAATACTGCTCGACATAGAAGAAAACGGATTTACTACGCGGAACTATTTTACTAAAGTCTTGTATTCATACTCGTTTTACTCTCTACTAAATTACTATATTACAATGAACTAGAGAGTTTTTACCGAATTTTTAAACATCGATTTGAGATACCATCATGTTAAGATCCGAACCAGGGACCATGAAATGTACACCGATCCTGAAATTTAGAACGTGTTTATCCCATACGTAACTTCTATAAAAAGTTTATTCTAGCGTTTGCAAATTTGATCCGATTTCAATCAAACTTGACATTAAAATTGGTCATTAAAATGATTAAAAATATGTTTTCAAATTAGTTTCAAAACAAAATTATGTTGTTTTCAAATTAGGTAAAATGATTTTTGTTGTTGTAATTTTAAGGCGAAAAGCACATTAAGGCTATTATCGCCTCCCTAAGTGTGAGTGTAAAATGTTAATGTCGTCAGTGTAGTGTTGCAAGTGTAAGTGTGTTAGACTCGGGTACCGCGAGGGACGTCTTCTGCAGCTAGTCTGCACCCCCTTGCTAGGATTAGGTAAAATGAATTAAGACTCTTTATATAAGTCCAAATATTGATCAAATCGATTTTTAAGGAATTTCAAAATTTTAAATTTGTGTCGGTAACTTTCGAAGCGGATTTTTTGAGGAGGTAAACGACATGTGCTTTAGAAAGTGATAGGTCTGAACATTGAGAAAATACTGTCTGTATTTATCTTTAAGATCTCTAGACAAAACAAAACTACATTAGCATGCCGACATTGCACGGAACTCGGCGAAGTGCACAGAAACACATCGCGGGATGTTGGAGGGGAGGAAATCCAAGCAGAACCCTGAAGAGACTTGAGAACGGCATTAAAATTTCAAGAATCGATTTTTTCACTACCACAGTACTTTCTGAAAGGAATTACAACTGTTATGCCTATATTACGGTGAACGTAAAAAAGCCGAAGCGAAGGACTGTGCAGCCCAGTAATGTACGGTGTTATTATATTTGAAGGTCGTCTTTTCAGCTTTCCATTTCTAACATGAAAGCATTTTATCATTAATATTTCTCATCTCCTAATACCGAGATACACAGCATCCCGGCTCGAACCCAAAACAAACAAGCATTATTTTCCTACAAAACGGATAAAATAATGTTTAACAGGTATTTCAAGGTTTAAGCTTTTCATTTAGAATATTAAAGCATTTCGCCCGTTATATTTCTCATCCCCTAATACCACGAATTCTATAGACATTGAACCGAGCCTAAGGCAAACAAGAGCGTTTTTGTTATTCGTACAAAACAGACAAGAACAATGTTTATACTGTATTTGAAACGGCATTGTTTGGCCTCCATTTTGAATATCAAAGCAAGCAGAAGCCGTGCAACTTTTAACATCTTTGGTATTGACTGTACCGTACAACTTCGTTATAATTTGATGGCAGAATAAATATCCACGTGAATTATTTACAAGCAAATGTACGTTTATATTTTTTTTTGCAGAATAAGAATATGTTTTATTTTCTGTAAATTATTTAAAGACGAAACTTTGATTTATCTCTTGTTGTTTATTAAAAAATCGTCGCACACAGCTGTCTCGTTAATGATATAGAAGTGAATTTTAAAAAAACTCAAACAGCATAAACATTATGTAATTGAACATTTCCTTTTTTAGGCCTATGCTTTAATACTTTAATTTCACACACACGCGAGCGAGCGCACAGAGAGAAAGAGAGAACGTAAAATATGTAACTTTTTATCCTACATTTTTCTGAAAACTGATTTCATCCTAATAACAGTTAAAGTCTGCACAAACTGGGTTCCTTAATTTTTTAACGAAATTTTAAAAAATGAATGCTAATTTATGCATATTTAAATACTGCTTACGATGATAAAATAGGATTGTTTAAAATTTTAACATAAACATTTTAAAGGTTTTTAATAGCCGCCATTTTGAAACTGTTACCCGATTTTGTCAAACCTAATGAATGAAATCTAGGGTTTATTGTAGGGTGAGTTTTGTAGATACATTGTGCCCTTTTTCTATATTCCTGATATACTCAGTTACTGTGCCTTCTCCAGACCTAATCCCTTCATAAAGCTTAGAATTAATTCCTCCACTTCCATTTGTTGACTTCCCATTTTGTTACCGAGGTGTTTAGCATGCTTGATCTGCCACCAATTCCATTTCACTTGACCCTTATCACGGAGGTTGTGTCCATCTGACTAGTTTTTTTGCTGTACGGTGAGATCCCGTTCATTCCATTTTACTTTCTTACTCGTGTTGTTAACAGAGTATCTCAGAAAATGAAGTAAGGCTAAGTAAGGTACTCTAGGAGGTCGCCAGGTACCTTAGGACTCTTTTCGATACACCATTAAGCGAGTGTCATTCACTCCATCAGCACGGGTCGCTTTACACTTTATAATTAGCCAAGCTATTATGTGCAGTGTGTGTGTGTGTGTGTTTTAGTAGATGAGTGACAGTAATATGACCTACAAGTACGGGGGGACCACTGAGTCTACCAGCTGCTCACCTCAGCTGTAGGAATGGGTCGCTACTGAACAAACGGGTTCTTCGGAACGAGTCCGGTCCAGGAATGAACGAATAACCGTTCTTGAAAAAGGAACAATCGTTCCTCTTTAATCGGGGGTGGGGGAACGGATATTGCTATTTTTCTTAGAATTAATTTTGATTGAATTTCGTCTACTGAACGCCAACATCAATCAAAATCCAAATGCAGAACCAGCAACGTCAGCGTTTTTTATTAATATTTCTGAATTCAGTCTTGTTCACCGATACGAAGATATCTTTATCTTGCTCGAATGTGCAGGATTTTTTTCGTTCACTTCCGTTTCAAGATGGCGACCTCTGAATTAACAATGACTAGTTATTTGCTCGCTATTTCCTGGAGTTCTGGTTGAACGGTAAGGCACATCACAATTTTGACTGTTTCAAGAACTTTTTTCTTCATGGACCCCCAGTAACTTTTTCTAAATATTACGGGTACTAGTTTAATTGGTGAAAAGGTAGCGAACTATTCAGAGCTGTGGCTAGTCAGTTAATAGTACACTGCGGGGCTAATGTTCTTTGAACTGATAGTATGCTATCTTTAAACATTTATACATTTTGTGTAAGTAGATCTAAACCTGAACTATAGCATTAAACCTTTAAACATTTATACATTTTGTGTAAGTAGATCTAAACCTGAACTATAGCATTAAACCTTTAAACATTTATACATTTTGTGTAAGTAGATCTAAACCTGAACTATAGCATTAAACCTTTAAACATTTATACATTTTGTGTAAGTAGATCTAAACCTGAACTATAGCATTAAACCTTTAAACATTTATACATTTTGTGTAAGTAGATCTAAACCTGAACTATAGCATTAAACCTTTAAACAAACACATTACTTATAAGTTTATTGATTTAACTTCACTCATTTGATAGCAACACTGTATTTCTCCGTTTGTAAAACAGGAAGGAACAATTATCTATGAAAAAGGAACGGGTCCTTACGAGAAACGAGAAGAAAATACCCGTTCCAAAGAAGGAACGACTTTACCCATCCCTACTTAGCTGTCACCGATGATTTGTCCCACCTAATACCGAAATCGATTCGTTTGCCCATGAATCAAATTGGACTACAATTCCGAACGCTGTATGCCTACATCCGTTCATTTGAACTGTTTGTAGAAGAACCGTTGTTCAGACGTTTCAATAAAATCCTTTCTGGTTCCTTCAAATTGAGTTTTCGCTTCACGTTTAAAGATGTTTATAAAAGTTTCGTGTTTTTTATAATCTTTGTACGTACAGGTTTCACACATTTTATATAAATAAAGACCAGCCAATATTTATTTACGTTATAAATATTTAGTTAAAATGAAAGCCTTGAGAAATTTAGAGGAAAAATACCAACGACAAGCTCTGTCAAGGCAGATGTAGTAAACTGGTTGGTAAAAAAAGGTGTTTCAGTGTGATATGACAATGAAAAAGGAACAACTTATTCCTTTGTTAAATATTCATAAACCTGGGGAAAAGAATTATAAATTCGATTTGTATCTATCTAGCTTAGGCCCCCTCCGTAGTTATGCGGTTTAAATTCTATCGAGTTAGCTTGGGCCAAAGTCAAAAGATTTATAAAAGGCAATAATTGTGGTGATCTAAGCCTTAACAGTATTTCAACTTACTGAACGCGGAATAGCTACAGTGACACGAAGTGATTGGGAAGGTTATTTATTGTAACCATGTCAACAAAATAGAAGAAGAATATTGGGTAAAAGATAGAATTGTATCAGATGTGGTGGATGATCTAATTATTTCTCTTGGCGAATCCGATAAATCTTCTACAGATTCCCAGGTGGATCAAGATGAGACCGATAGTGATGACATTCTAGCAACAGAACTTAAATGAGGTAAACAAAATTAAGTAACTTACTGTCAAATTACACAGTCTTACAAATTAATTACATAAATTATATATTAAATAGTCCCTTATACAAAATTTCATGTTCCTATATTGATTGTTGTACTCGCTATCGGATAAAAACTAATGTTTTTAAATACGTTAGTAGCAGTAGTTCTTAGAAATTTAAAGGTCTGCACGTCAACATCAAATTCCTTACAGAGGCACAGTTACCAGCGGTGGACAGTACACGGTACCTCCGTACCAAATTTCAAAACATCAGTTAATGCGTTCGACCAAACTGCGTAATAACACACAAACCAAATGCCAAACAGTGGAATTGAAACGGAGACCGGTCAATTCAAAATGTCGCCCGGATGTATGGCAACTCCGCAAGTATCTATGTGGTTGCCGTATTGGTGGTGTTGCATATCCAACTTGACAAGTTCTAAACAACACTTACCCGTCATCACCAATATTCCAAACATATCTGTTTCCATAATAAATATTACAATTTCCGCTTTGTATAATCTGGACGTATTCATCAGTAGATTTGGGCCAGTCACAGTACTCATAATGGGTACTATTAGATGAGATTTCATGCATCAGAATGTAAGTTGTTAAATACTTACATATGAATGAGTAGTAATTTTAGCAGGTCATATATATTAAATTCACTTGTAAACTTTTTAATTCTTATTCGACTGTTAATGATTATAAATGCAACTGAATAATTGATTCGCTCAAATTCCTGCTCACTTTATCCACGTCTCTGAATGTTCTAATATTATATGAAGGATATGAATACACAAAATTAACAAGTAAACTTTAACCACACGTACGTATGAAGCAAACAACTTAAGTACATCGCGATGTTTCAATACGTTCACTTTAAACGATATTCAAACTTTATTTATTGAACAAAAAACAATTAGAATTTGGTAATCAGGTTAAACATTTTTTGCTGTATTTGTTGAACATAGAATCCTTTTATCGATAGTATTAGTCCTTAGATAAAATATCTATAAATAAATATATAAATATATAAGTAGATATATAATAAATATATATATTTCCAGGATTTATTTTCAGCAATTTTATAATAAGTTACACAAAAGAGCCAAATAATAACATTTAAAAAAAACTTTTGAGTACGCTCTTTATTACAGAGAAGGACCTACTTGTGTCAGAAAAAAAGACTATTACTGTCCCGTCACAAAGCTAAAACGCACTTTATACATTTTTGTGAAGATCAAAAACCCTGTGAGCTACATTTTGAAAAGGGCTTTTACATTTCAATCACCCTATATATAGGCGGTCAGTGTTTCGTTCTTTTATTCTAAAATTTAAAAATATCAAAAAAACTTGCAGTGTACCCGCGCTTTTGCCACGGAAATAACAATGCACAATATTGACACCAAGCCATTGCCATTAAAATAGCAGATAAATGTGTTAATATTGGCGAATTTTCCATTCTAGGCAACGATACCTCGGATAGGACTTTGGCTTCGGCAACCTCTAGTACTAACTTTAGAAACAAAGCTATTGTTAACTGTTTAATTGCTTACGTTAGTTTTGAAAGTATGTATTAAGTATGTTCAGAAATGACTGGGCGTAGCCTGTAACGTATTTGGTTCTTCCAAAGGCTGTTTCTTAGCAACTTAAGTTCATTATTTTGTAAAAAAATTATTGAGACCTCTTAGGGATATTAAGAGTAAGTAGACCATGTCGATCATTTTTAATTTATTAACTGAAAGACTATTTTTTAATTAACGATAATGATTATTCCGCTAATTGTCAAAATGAAACACTTTATAAACTAAAACAAAGCCACCATTTTTAAATGTATAAAAGTTGTTTTTCTATAACAAAAAATTGGCTAATGTGTTACTACTCTAACCAAAATATTTTTTTTCAGTTTGTTTGAACAATCTTTATTAGGTAATAGTGCTTGGGGGAAATGTTTTAATACTATTTGGGTGCTGCCTTGAAACTGTTATCATCATTTATACTGTTAAAGTACTTTTTTGCACCTTAAGTATTCAAACTTTCATTAAAGTTGTAAACGTTTATTAACAGAAAATTGAGGGGTAGCTTTATTTATGCGAAAGAAAGCATCTTGAGTTACTATATCACATGTTTTTTTATATAAAATGTTTTGTTTAATTTGACCCGTAAAATAGGTAAACATTAAAATCAAGAGTTGTCCTGAATTTTTCCAAATTTTGTGTTTTACAATATGGAATCAACGGAGGTCAGCATGCCTTTCTTCCACACTGAATATTTGAATGACGTAAAAAATTGGTTTTAACTAATAGCTGGAAAAAAACCTTTTCAGGATCATTGTAAATATTGTTTTACTAAATGATTCAAGAAAAAAACAACTAATTTTGTTTAAAAAGTTATCTTTTTCCTTAATATCTTGCAATTTCCTTTAGAAGCCTGTCCTGTGTGATGTTGTTTTTGTTCTACCAAAAAATGTTAAAGATTTTTCTTGATAATGTAGGAAAACGCAATTTAAAAAGAAGAATTTTAGCATTTTTTTTAATATTTGAGGAAAGTATCCTTTAGTAAATATTAAGCCTCATCTTCTATCACACACAAGCTACTGTAATAGTGAACGTTATTCATATTTAAAAAAATGATTTCAGAGAGAGGTGACACACAATTCGACGAGGAAATTATAAATAACTGGAACACGTTTTGTGTAAAACTGGCAACGCTGGTGGGTGTCACACTGATAGGGAATCTGAAAAATAGGTTTAATCCAGCTGCTACATTGACAACATTATAGAAAAGTATGTCGGCTTTCATAATATTATCTCCTAAAAAATATACGAACTGAGTTACACAACCTAGTTCCGCTTACTAACACCGAAAAACATTCACGCTAAATTCCCAAATTTCTCTCCCGGCTTTTAAACAGCCTACGCCTGCAAATCTGGTTCATAATTCTCCCGTCAATCAATACTAGCTTCTGATTGGTTCGCAGTGCTCGCGTATCTCGGTTCTGAAGTATGTGCCCAGGAATTACTGCCGGCCCACTACGTCGCATCTCCCTGATTGATGAGTTCTTTCTCTTGTTTTAACAATGTGTTTCTGACAAATAATGGTTCCCGCCATAATTTCGAGTATAAATACAGGTCGAAAATTGTTGTTCGGCAGAACATCGAGGAGGACCACCAACTACACGACAGTCTGCCAACACCCGGAACAACTCCAACTTGCTCCGTTAGGAAGAGGAGGAATCCAGCCAACTTTAAAGAAGAACAAACTGATTTCTTATTTTCACTTCACCATTCCCGTCAGCTCACAGCCGACTTGGTAAACTTCCACTATTTCTTCCGGAGATTACAGCAATAACATTATCACAGTCGATGGATGCTGTAATGATGGTATAACAGACAGTGGTGGGGAAATTAGAATGTTTTTAAAAAATGATATATGTTCATTAAACTGCATAAATTGAAGTGTTTTTCACATAAAAAAATACTTATATACACTACTTCTTCTTATGGTTGGCATATTGTGTTATATTTGTACGGTTTTTATAATGATATCAGGAAATATATATATATATATATATATATATATATATATATATATATATATATCCCCTTAAAACGTGTTCCAGTTATCACGATCGGGTCACATTCTATGGTTCCCGATCTATAAAATGTATGGATATTAACAACGAATACAGAATCTATTGTATTCATTAGTAATAACATTATGACTCCTCTAATAACTCATGTTCTAATGGAAATTTATTCGAACTATTTCGGAAATTGAACCAAAACTTTCAAACTCTAAATTCAGTCAGTCAATATGCTGACAGAAATGCACGGACACATTTCAACAACCAACTCTGATTTTACGGATAAATGTAGAAATATCAACACCTTCATTTTTCTCTACCTAAGTAAAATCCAACAAAATATGTTTTGAAATTAAACTATATTTCCTACTCATCGAAATTATATAATAAAATATTCATAACATGTTAATGTAAGCGGTGAAACGAAAATATTTCCTGCGTTGTTTTGAGCACGTGCGTACAAAGAAGAAACATTAATATTAACACAGTAAACTCAAAAACAATCCGGCACTTAGAAAAACAAAGTTCCGCCTAACTTGGGACCAACACAAACTGTCAAAACAAACTAAATGAGTTGTCTGAATTTTAATTAATTTTACTTTACTTTCTACGTTAAACAAAGAGTGTACAGTATCCTGTTTTAAGGAACACGATTGAGTTTTAGCCAAGGCGTCTTTTACACTTACAAAAGTTCCGAAACCAAACTTGCCTGCTCCTGATGAACATCAGTAACTACTCTAAGTAAGAGTGTAAAGCCATTACACTTTTAGATGTTCCTGTAGGTATAAGAAAATAACTTTGAACTGCATTCAACTTCGATAAGTATAATGTGAACTATTGTAATCTTATATGAAAGAATTCAACTTTAATTTTAAATATTATTAAAGTTGAGGTTGAATGGCAGACAAGACCTACTGGATCTAATTTTGAGCTTTAAATAAAGACATATCTACCTACTTACCTTAAAACTATCTTCAATATACATCTAAAATAAAGCCGGCACCGGTACCTAAGTTTCATACCTCAAGGTCGTAAGCTTTTCCCTTCTCGTCTTCGCTAATCTGAATGAGTGAACAAATTGCCCTGCGATCTTGTAAATCTATTGTGCCTCCTTTTAATATTCCTGAGATGCTCAGTTACTGCCCCTTCTGTAGTTCTAATTTGTTTATAAAATCTAGGATTTTGAGAGGATCTAAAGTGGTTATCTCCCTCACTTCTACTTGGTGAATTCCTTGTTCCTTATTGAGGTGCTTGCAGATGCTTGTTCTGCTAATTGCCTTGCAATTTTTCCTCCTAACTCTTAAACTAAAGGTTATGTGTACAGGTTCTACATAGAGGTTTTGCTTCATTTTGCTAGCTTATTATTGTGCAGTGAGTTCCCGCTCACTCCATTTACATTTTTACTCATGGGAACATGAGGTAGCTGGGGAAATTATATCCGCCCACATGTACGGGTAAGACTAAGGTACACTTGGAGGTTGCCAAGTATCTTAGGGCTCCGTTTAATACACCATTAGGCCGGTGTCATTCACTCCATCAGAACGGGTTATATAGAGTAGTGAGAGTGTAAATATGTGTGTCTTGAGCAGTATGAGCTAGAGATACGCTGAACGCTAAGCCCATCAGCTGCTCCGCTGGCTGTCATTAGTCTGGTTGGCATAAGTATGGACATAAATAGTGTATATACATTGCAATTAAAGAATATTGAAGAAACAATTAAGACACTGATTTTTAAAGATCACAACATTTGTGTAAGGTAGATACAAACGTCACAGAATTAATTTCAATTGACTTCAGAGATCAATCATAGCACATGTCTGGTTCACTTTAAGAACAGGTTAATTAGAAAAAAACTGATTTATTCAATGTAATCAACGTTAAAATCAGCATAGCATGAGATAGAAAAGTTGTGATTTTTTATGGTGGCCATTTTGAAACGTTTGAACTAATTTTACTGACAAAGATCTTATAGCTAAAGTGAATTTTCGTGCCATTTGAAACAAATATGAGGACTAAAATTACGAATGCTGAAATGCTCTACATACACGTAAATTAAGAACGTCCTATAGCTAAAGTGAATTTTCGTGAGGTTTGAAACAAATATGAGGACTAAAATTACGAATGCTAAAGTGCTCTACATACACGTAAATAAAGAACGTCCAATAGCTAAAGTGAATTTTCGTGAGGTTTGAAACAAATATGAGGACTAAAATTACGAATGCTAAAGTGCTCTACCTGCACATAAATTAAGAACGTCCTATAGCTAAAGTGAATTTTCGTGAGGTTTGAAACAAATATGAGGAGTAAAATTACGAATGCTGAAAGTGAATTTTCGTGAGGTTTGAAACAAATATGAGATAAAATTACGAATGCTAAAGCATGCACTAAAGTGAATACTACATGCACTAAATTATGAACGTTCTGTAGATAAAGTGAATTTTCGTGCCGTTTGAAACAAATATGAAGACTAAAATTATGAATGTTAAAGTGCTCTACACGCACGTAAATTAAGAACGTCCTATAGCTAAAGTGAATTTTCGTGAGGTTTGAAACAAATATGAGGACTAAAATTACGAATGCTAAAGTGCTCTACATGCACGTAAATTAAGAACGTCCTATAGCTAAAGTGAATTTTCGTGAGGTTTGAAACAAATATGAGGACTAAAATTACGAATGCTAAAGTGCTCTACATGCACGTAAATTAAGAACGTCCTATAGCTAAAGTGAATTTTCGTGAGGTTTGAAACAAATATGAGATAAAATTACGAATGCTAAAGTGCTCTACATACACGTAAATTAAGAAACGTCCTATAGCTAAAGTGAATTTTCGTGAGGTTTGAAACAAATATGAGATAAAATTACGAATGCTAAAGCATGCACTAAAGTGAATACTACATGCACTAAATTATGAACGTTCTGTAGATAAAGTGAATTTTCGTGCCGTTTGAAACAAATATGAAGACTAAAATTATGAATGCTAAAGTGCTCTACATGCACGTAAATTAAGAACGTCCTATAGCTAAAGTGAATTTTCGTGAGGTTTGAAACAAATATGAGATAAAATTACGAATGCTAAAGTGCTTTACAAACACGTATATTAAGAACGTTCTGTAGATAAAATGAATTTTCGTGCCGTTTGAAACAAATATGAGGACTAAAATTATGAATGCTAAAGTGCTCTACACGCACGTAAATTAAGAACGTCCTATAGCTAAAGTGAATTTTCGTGAGGTTTTAAATAAATATTAGATAAAATTACGAATGCTAAAGTGCTCTACAAACACGTATATTGTTTGAAACAAATATGAGATAAAATTACGAATGCTAAAGTGCTCTACATGCACTAAATTAAGAACGTCCTATAGCTAAAGTGAATTTTCGTGAGGTTTGAAACAAATATGAGATAAAATTACGAATGCTAAAGTGCTCTACATGCACTATATTAAGAACGTCCTATGGCTAAAGTGAATTTTCGTGCCGTTTGAAACAAATATGAGGACTAAAATTACGAATGCTAAAGTGCTCTACACTCACGTAAATTATGAACGTCCTATAGCTAAAGTGAAGTGAATTTTCGTGCCGTTTGAAACAAATATGAGGACTAAAATTATGAATGCTAAAGTGCTCTACACGCACGTAAATTAAGAACGTCCTATAGCTAAAGTGAATTTTCGTGAGGTTTTAAATAAATATTAGATAAAATTACGAATGCTAAAGTGCTCTACATACACGTAAATTAAGAACTTTCTGTAGATAAAGTGAATTTTCGTACCGTTTTGAACAAATATGAGGACTAAAATTACGAATGCTTAAATACTCTACACACACACACACACACACACACACACACACACACACACACACACACACACACACACACACACACACACACACACACACATAAAATAAGGATGTCCTATAGTTAAAGTGAATTTTCGTGCCTCTACACACACATAAATATAAATAACAATTTTAAAAGATTCTTAAAACTTATTCAAGATATCAGGATCGGTGCTCATTCATAGTCCCAAATCTTATAACTGTTACAATGACTCGTTTTTCAGTGTGCGTTCGTTAAAAGTTGTGATCACCCAGGGTAAAAGTTGCCCAAGACAGTAAAACACGAAATTTGAAGTAAAAGGTGACCGTGGGACATATCGTGCAGAGATACTTTAATCGAGGCGATATTTCAGATGGATTCAGTACGGACGGCAGACGATTTTATGAGCAGATAACTCGATTCGAAGCCGAACATGATTCGACGTTTCAAAACAGTTCGTGACCTAGATGGCAATTAAAAACAGCCCCCTGACCTCTGACCTCCGTCGGACTGCCGATATGCATCACTGTTTTATGTTCGCTTTTAAAACTGTTGGACAGTGTCGTGATAACGGTTTAAAGGACAATTTGTAGTTAGGGGCAACGATTAACTAATACAAAAGAAAACAAGCAGGATTGTCCTCCTTACTGTACGCCGACAAAAAAATAAGTACTTCGTATTCGTATTGAAGTATCTATTGTACGAAGTACAGGAATGTAATCTTGTAAAAAAAAACAAATTTTGGAATTTTGATGATTTTTTCTGTTTTGACAAGTTTGTTACCAAAGTCTTTCGACCGTTTCAGAACGGCGGCAATTTAATCTTTATTTTACACTTTTTTGACGTTGAAAATTCTTTCGTATTCTCAAAGTAGTTTGATTCTTGAAAAGTGTAAGACGAAAATGTTACGATTTTAAAGCAATTGATGGTTTATTTTTGTACAGTGTAACAAAAATACTCACTTAATGAAACGATAATGCATTTGATTACTTTTAGGCCTAATAAGAAACTACACATAGGCTCTGTACTTGCCAAATTCTTTTGATCACCAACGACGCGGTACATAAAGACGGACATAAACCCCTTATTTGGAGTCAAAAAAAGTATGCATAAAAGTCTCAAAAAAATGCATCTTTTCACAGTCACTGTAGTTTCTATATATTTTGAATGGTTAGAAAATAACGATAATTCCTTCGAATGTCTTGACGTTGTTGACGTATCAACGAGGATACCCAGTATTCAGTATTTAAGTTATTAAAGTATTTGATTGTTATCAGACAACATTTCACCCTGATAACTTGACGATGCAGTAAAACAACAACCGTTTAACATTCTACTAAACTGAGTCAAGTTTTTATTTCACCACAAAAACAAATCCAATCAAAGAACAAAATCCTGCAGCGTGCACAAAACAGTAATTTTATTTATGTAGGTTATAAAATCGTTGTAAACTTTAAACTCTTTATTAAGTTTTCAAGGATAATCGTTACGGTGTATAATGCTAGTAATTTGCCTTTTCCCAGTAAAAGTGGAAACAATCGGCAGTCGCTGAGCGTTATTTGCTGCGCAACGTTAAAGTGTGCATGTGTTTTTATAGTGTCTGCTGCATGAGAGGGAATTAATAACAATTAGAGCTGCTTGGAACAGTAGTTGCATCGTAGTTCCACAATTGTCGAGAAGGGCATTAATCTGTGATGAGCAATTTACTTATTTGTTAAAGTTGCGCCGCCAAGACTCAATGAGAGGTTAATAGCGCCAAGAAGATTGCTCAATTGTTTTAAAAAGAATTCATATTTAAGTAACAAAACAAAAATAAAAATCATGTATCATGTTTTCTCTTCCTTTTCATTTTAATTAGGATAATTTGTTCCTAAACACAAATTATCGTAGCTAGTTTTTAACAACATAACCTAAAACTTAAAGTCTATCAGCGGTTCAATGAAATCAGCTGATCGTTACGAATTAATATAAAACAAATGATCTTTTACTATAACTATCAATATAAATTTCCGCACTTGGAAAGCACGTGACACGCAAAATCCATCACAACCAGCCATAAAACATGACACATGTTATAACATACGCATCGTTGGTGGCAGTCTGGTATATTTTTGTTTTTTTCGATTTAATCACAAGTTGTACAATTTTTTCTATTTCAAATTTATTACAATAACTTTAATTATGTGTCTTCATATAAGAATAAAATTTGAAGATAATCTAATGAATCGATTTTGAATTAAATTAGGCATATTTTTCAATAGACAAAAAAATCAAAGAAGTTCTTTTTTTTATAAAACGATACAAACATATAGTTTGGTAGCATATGAATAAAATTTGATTAAAACCGGAGAACCGATTTTCAGATAATCATATTTATGCAATTATTAACGCTGGTTATGATAGTGAAATCACATTTTCAAGAACGTGTAATAGACAAAGTTATGACTTTCTAAAGTTTTTAACATCAGTTTTCTAGGTAATGCTTTATCCTATAATAGAAATAAATTTCTATGGCAAGTTTGAATCAAATCATGACAAAATTTTGAACATATAATATAAATATGTTATTATATGTTATATATATATATATATATATATATATATATATATATATATATACGCGCGTAGCCGCCTCAGTGACCTAGTTGATAGCTTACTGGGCTTTCACCTCGAGGACCCGGGGTTCGATTCCCGGCCAGGGCTTGGCATTTTCATACGCTATAAATCATCCCATCGTCTGCATTAGCCCAAGTGTGCACAATAGTCGGACGTTAAAAAAAAAAAAATACATATATATATATATATATATATATATATATATATATATATATATATATATATATATATATACGCGCATGTGTGTGTGATTATTCTCTTGTGTTTGTAACACATGTATTCCTGTATGAAACTCACATATTTATTTACATTTGTACAATTTATGCTTCCAATCAGGCTTTGCCTTGGAGGTCTAACCTCGATTTCTCAATAAGTTAGTTTATACTGTATTCTTTCGATTTATTTAGTTCTGATACTGCACACTAGGAATTACTTTATATGAATGTAATATTCAGGCCTATAAGTTTTATAAAACAGAGGTAGGTAGGGCTAGTTTACATGGTCAATACTGTGCATTTATTATTTTTATTAGTTGTGATGTATTATTAATTTACTAATCACAATCACATAAAATTGGTATGTACATGTAATATATGAGAAATAAATAAACAAAGAGATACATAATTGCAATATTTAACGACGCCTCTAAACGAGTTATAAGATCTAGATCTGTGTTCCCTTCATAATAGCTCAATTTCCAATGGGAATTTGCAAATAAAATAGATAACATTTGTAAATGTGGAACTGAGTCAAGAAACGTTTTTTTCGTGTGAATATTTTGTTTTGCTAACAAACAATCGTTTAATCATTAGTTCACTTGAATTAACAAATAACTGTTTTCTATTCTATAGAACAGAACAAAAGAGAAAGTCGTTTCCGTGGTGTTCCCTTTTTGAAACTTTGTTAAACAAATTTGTATTACCGGCATTATATAGGCTACCTTTGAACTTGTTTGTTGGTTTAAAGGTAACCTAGATAAGAGCATTGAGTGACTAACTGTACACGGACATAGAGCAAAATGCACCACTTTCCATCCTGGTAGTAACAATACTTTCAGTGTTTTTCTAGACAATTAATCTTAACGTTATTAATTCTTTCAATGAAGAGTTGAACTCGAGTTGTGAACTTTAGACCTCGGAGTCACTGTCCATTGACTACAGCAGCCATTTGTTGAGTCAATGGTTACAATTAATTCTTCTGTTCAGTTGATGAGTATAAACAAGTTCTGTGAGTCATTGTTGGAAACAATTTTAAAATTTTGTTCAATGTATTTTCAAATGCAGATTTGAAACAATTACGAGGTTTTGTGAATGCGTTTACAGGATGTTTCAACATCTTCCGATACTATTGTTATTTTATAATTACCATCTGCTTATTCATTGCCCATTCTTACTTCCTTCGTCCAAAACATTTTTTCAGTCTTCAGTCGTCCATTTTGTTTTTTTCACTGTACTAAGTAGGCCTTCAAGTGATCGGGAATTAAAACTGCTCTTGAAATTTCCATGGGTGTAGGCTTATCAACTGAGCTCAAATTAATGGAGTGTCTTTGGTTTTACTGCTTCACCGGGGACTTTTGTTGTGTGGGTGTAATTTTATCCATATCAGAAAACATTTTTTTAAACAACAGCTTAAAGCCCTTTTCTGTCAATAAACTATTAAAAAATAATAAAAGTTTGTATTCTCAAAAACGGAGACATCAAATTTTGCTCAAATGTAAAGGTCGCTATTACCCTTCCGAAAATTCGTTCGGGGAAATACCGTAAAAATACAGGAAATCACATACTTTCTCAAAATTGTATCAATTTTTCCTTATTAACGAACATTCATAAATCAAATCTGTGTAATAAATTTTAAACAATCAATTTACGGTTTAAGAATAATCGAAAAACAGGATTTAATATGGTTTTTTCGACTTAATCGTTGTAAATTATTTACATTAAAAAATGTCTACACTGGTTTGACATATGATTTTTTTGGGTAATTAAGGTATAGATTTTTGTAATTTTGTAAAAAGCTTTAAATCAGATTTTTAAAAAAACAAATTTTGTTATATTTTAGGGATTTATTGACCAAAGAAAAGGCTTGAATAAAAGCACAGCCAAATCTAATAAAACAATTTCCCATTTTATTTTTACAGTTTTGCGAAGTTTGTTCAATGCGTTTGTATGGTTTATTTTAATTGCACAAACCTTTTCAGCGCAATTTTTATTACGGTATTACTAAAGAAATCGTTTCTTATAGACATTTCATCAAACTCTACTCCGATATCAGACATTAACCCAGCCGCCAGTTTGTGTTGTCATTTGTAATCAGGATTTCAAAATAAACCATTCTTCGAGGAACGATTGTACGCTGACCGATGACATTAGAAGAGAGATCCTGAAGATGTACTTAGCAGCCTAAGAGTTAAGAGAACTTTCAATTCCGTGATCTGTTCGGGCACAAAACGGATTTACTTTCTTCAGTCTTCAACAGCTGACACAAATAACGATCATCAACAGCTGATTTACAATGAAAAGTCGATTTTATTATGTAACCGTTATAAAAGCCGGTGAGCGAACGTTGGATTCAGCTTTTGTCATTAAGGCCCTTCCAGTTGTGAAACGAAATTTGTAATTTTAGAGTAAAGTAAAAGTCGCTCTGTTGGTGTTTCGCCAACACACTATTTAATTAATGGATTTTATCAAACAATTAATAAATAAAAAGTATGGTTTTTAGCACGTAGACCTACATCTGTCTCTTGTATTTTGTAGGGTATTGACGGTTACGAATCGACGTAAAAGCCGCATGTATTAACTAGATTCGAACCTGCCTACTCTCTATCTTTTATAATCTATAAAAGATATTTTGGGTGTTCCTTATCCGTTCCGAATGTTAGCAACCATTTTAGCTATTATTACTTCATTGGCTGCTGCCAATTGCACGTCAGTCTTGAAACTTCGCGGTACATGTACAGACCACAAATTGTAAAAAAAATTTCTGTTATTGAACCAAAAATAAAAATCATGTATCATGTTTCCTTTTTAATTTTGATAATTTGTTCGAAAACACGATCAATTATCATAGCTAGTTTTTAACAACATAACCTGAAACTTATTAGCTTATTAGTTTTTCAGTGAAATCAGCTGATCGTTACGAAATCAACATAAAAAAACTGTTCTTTTACTGTAACTATCATAGCTAGTTCTTAACAAGATAACCTAAAACTTATTATAGCCTATCAGCTGTTCAATGAAATCGGCTGATCGTTATGAATTAATATAAAACAACTGATTTTTTACCGTAACTATCATAGGTAGTTTTTAACAACAAACCTAAAACTCATCACAGTCCATCAGCTGTTCAATGAAATCAACTGATTGTTACGAATTAATATAAAACAACTGATCTTTTACTGTAACTACCAATATATAAGTGTGCACTCGTATCACGGGACGAGCAAAATCCAACATTACAACCAGCTCTAAAACATAATACATGTTAATATGCACATTCCTTGTACACGCGACGCGCAAAATCCATCACATCCAGGCCTAAAACATGATACATGTTAAAAATAGCCAATTCATTATCGGTATATATGTACAACGATCTGTACAACACAGACTTTCTTATAAACCTACTTTTTTCTATTAGGAGGTCCAGAAACTAGTATATCTTGATAATATTGTATAACCATTTGTTTTCCTGATCGCCAGAAGTTCAAATAAATCCCGCTTATCTGCACTCATGCTGTACAACCAAGTTTCGTTACAAGTCCTTCCCGCGGATTTACCAAGGCTTGCGCAGCGCGTTGCGCGTTGCAGTACGTTTGACCGCATTAATTTCGAAATTCCACAGAAGTTAACATTGCATGGTTTACGATATGCGCGCTTTGTCGGTAAAATTAGAGACGCTTACTCGAGCCGGTGACGGTCAAACAGCCGCGCGGAGTGCTGCAGCATGGGCTGTGTTATTGCTTATATGTACAAAATGCAAGAATACCTCCACTCTGCATGCTTCGAAGCTCTTGCTGATGATTTGAAAATAGGCTACTGCTTAGTTTGTAGCGGTATAGTAGCTGACAAAATGTCGGGGAACCCAGAAGTTAATAATTTTGTTAAATTTCCGAATAATTAATTATACAAACATTAGTCTGGATAGAGACTAAATTTCCAATATGCGCAATTTCCAACAATGCTGCAGGATTTGTACCTCAAAAAATGTTGGCAGAAAACGTTACCATCCAGTATTCGAAAAAATATTTGTTAATTTTCGAGATTAATTTGATTTATCTAACTTAGTAGAAAGCGAATGTACACATTTAAAAAGATGTGTAGGTTTACATCTAATTTAAAATGATTTTAGTGGTTTGAAATTAATAAAGTTGGTTAGATATTTGTAAATTCATATACAATTTCTGTTTTGCAGTATGTGTTTTTGATTAAAATTTACAACAGTCAGTTAATACCTAATGTTAAATAACATGTTATCTGACTAGTTATATTTAAGGTTATGAATCAATTGCACCATAAAAATCCGCTGTAAAATGACTTTTATTAAACATTTTTTTTCTAAAACAATAAAACTGTGATATCTCTACGTTTGACATCCGCACAAAAGCCCCAAGGTTCCCAGCTGTCTCATATTAACTAAATCAGATTATGTCGTTACATAAAGTTGTAACGAGTTTCCCAGATATCAGTTAATGGAACCGAACAATAACGTTCTGAGAATTAATGTCGTCCATGAAATGCGCTTTACGACAATACATAACGGTAACATGTATCTGTAAAACTATCGAATTGTAAAATTGACTTGAATTCACATTAAAACGACAATTATACAATTACAATACCGGGAAATAAATAGACATTGCTGTGGTTATCGCGTGAAATAGGAGTTCTTTGGAAACCTTGGCTGACCGTTAGCACGCGAGCTAGTGACACATTGCCTTTGGTCAAACAGGACGCACGCGAGCGAATTTATTCAGAAGTAGTTCATATGACCCATCGAAGGTCTGGACGTCGGTGACACGTCAGACACCTCTTTTATTAGTGAAGCGACACGTCATCACGTACCATTGCACCATTTTCTGGAATACATTACTGTACTATAAATACTTTTTTAATCAGGCATCTGTATGCATGACAAAATGTGTATCAGCTAAAGTTCTCAAGTGCCTAAGTCTATTTTAAAATACTAGGAATAAACGTTAAAGATTTTCCTAATATCCATGAGCGGTGAAAACATAAAAACTAAAACTTGCATGTGATCAGCAAACCCATTATTTACAAAGACGAAAAAATACATAATATCTGGCAAATATCAAATATCAGTGGGAGATGTGGAGTTAGGAACAAACTACAGTACAGTCCAACCACTTGGTAAACGGCCTGCGCGAGAATTTCTCGCACAAGCAGGAGAATTCCCCCTCCAGCTCCCTCCGACAGTCCAGTAACACAGACGTCTGCCAGTCCGAGTTTACAAACGGTTATTACTCAGCGATAGTGAAGGAAAAGAAGGGAGCTGTGGTGAGAGCATGGAGACTCGACCTCTCATTCGCACTTTTTATCTCTGTCCCACTGGTGTTGTTAGAAGGCCATTTTCTAAGCGGCTGTCTTAAACTGACTGACTGCATGACTCCAAGTGGAGGAAGGCCTAACTGGTTAATGATTCTTCTCTCTTAAGCCTTGTTCCCACTCCGTGTGGCAAACCTAGAGTTGTTCGGGATCTAACTTCGAATTGAGTTGTCGGTCAAATTTCGATTAGTTCCACGTACACGGGATGAAAAAACACACGGTCAATCCTTTGATGTCCAAGCATTTACCGACGTGTCACGGAAAAGGTCGAGCTACCCCAAGTCACCTCGAGCAATAACGGATATTTTCATTCCCACAACGCGAGATACGACAAACGTCAGACCAGGTTCGCCAAACCACAAGCCGTGGAAAGAACGCTTTATATAACTACCCATGGTTGTTGTAGTTACATCCACTTTTTTCATCGTTAAAACTTGAGACTTTCTAAATCTAGAGTTATGTTTTATTTTCGATTTTAACTTTGAGTTCATTTTCAATTAAGGGCGGCCGCAAAATCCTTATTTCTACACTAGTTGATTGGCTGATAGGGTTCGTTACATTGTTTGGAGATTAGCCAATCAAGCAGTTTAAAGCAGAGATAAATTTGGTTTTTGGACTAAGCCAGGCTGCGCAACGGATTCAATTGACTGAAGACAAAGGCAAAGACAATTTTCCCTCAGGTTATGGGTTTCATCTCCAGTATTAGTTTATTTAAATCTGGTTTATGTGATCACCTTTCTCCGTAACTGTCACAGCTTGTTTCAGCGTGGCACCACCTTTCTGAAAGGCTTACTACCATGAAAAAGATAATGTTTTGTTTGGATTAAAATGGTGATTTTCCTCAATTTATTTATTTAATTCAAAAAGTAACCATACTAAATCCCAAACTCAATCGGTTTACACTTTCTGGAGATGTAAATTATACATTTTTTTTTTGTAAAAAGATAGTGGGAACCAGGAGAACTAAACTTTTAAATTTTTGTTTAATCTTGATCAGCAAAATCATTTACTGAAATTTAGCAACTTATATAGTATCCTATAAATAAACAGGAATCAATACGAACACAAATTATCAAATAAAAAATAAAAGATTAACACCGTTTAATTTAGACAACACAGTTTTTAAGTTAAACAGTTGACTAAATTGTAAAAGCCTACATTGCATGCAGAAAGATACGATAGTTTATTTCCTAAGAAAATAGGCTAATAACCCATGACTACTATAAACTAATTATGATTAAAGATATTCACTTCACTTCACAGCAGGAAATAATTGTGGAACGTAAGAATAAATTAGAGAGCGAGTTAATTTGTAAGCTCCTGAACTGAACCCTGAGCAAATTGCGTCCAATACAGAGTCTTTTCAACACGCTGGAATTACAGTAATTCAATTCAATTTCTTATTAGGTAATTTTCCTTTCTGGAAAGATCTATTATATAGGTTTGATTTCTGCTCGTTAAATTCTGACTCACTTAATGGGCATTGATCCTGACTTTACATGCACGGCTATTTTTGTCTACTAGTCTTGAAGTTATAGTCGGAAGCATTTAATGTGTATCCTATCATTATATCCTGAATTTATTAAATACGCACTTATTACAAATATCCTAGGATTAATTATTGTTCACTATTCAGTCATTACATTCGGTACCACTAAATAGCGAACCAAGCGTTATAGCCATGACCACTGAAAGTGGTTATCGGACATAACCGATAAATGCGCCTACAAAATGTGTTGCTGATGTATTAGCCGGAACCAACGTCTTTGATTCTGACGTTACAGGCAAGAAAAGAATTGTCCAATAATTTTGACGTTACAACCGGAAACACGTGATCCTGACATTATATTTAAGACGTAAATGTTAAGTATTCCTTTCGTTTTGGCGAGGATCATTTAATACGGTCTGACGTTATAGCCGACAACATTTCATTGATTCCGATTCATTGATCCTGACGTTATAGGCAAGAAAAGAATTTTCCACTAATCTTGATTTTACAAGGAAGCACTTATGTGATCCTAACGTTATATTCAAGACGTAAATGTTAATTAATCTTACGTTTTGTTTTCATTGTTTCCGGTACTCTGATCCAGATACATTGATCCTGACTTTACAAGCAAGAAAAGAATTTTCCACTAATCTTGACGTTACAGCCGGAAGCACTTATGTGATCCTGACGTTATATTCAAGACATAAATGTTAATTAATCCTACGTTTTGTCTTCATTGTTTCCTGTATACTGATCCCAGATACAATAATCCTGACGTTACAAGCAAAAAAAGAATTTTCCACTAATCTTGACGTTACAGCCGGAAGCACTTATGTGATCCTGACGTTATATTCAAGACATAAATGTTAATTAATCCTACGTTTTGTCTTCATTGTTTCCTGTATACTGATCCCAGATACAATAATCCTGACGTTACAAGCAAAAAAAGAATTTTCCACTAATCTTGACGTTACAGCCGGAAGCACTTATGTGATCCTGACGTTATATTCAAGACATAAATGTTAATTAATCCTACGTTTTGTCTTCATTGTTTCCTGTATACTGATCCCAGATACAATAATCCTGACGTTACAAGCAAAAAAAGAATTTTCCACTAATCTTGACGTTACAGCCGGAAGTACTTATGTGATCCTGACGTTATATTTAAGACATAAATGTTAATTAATCCTACGTTTTGTCTTCATCTTTTTGCAAATTGTTTATTCATTGTTTCCGGTACACTGATCCCAGATACAATGATCCTGACGTTACAAGCAAGAAAAGAATTTTCCACTAATCTTGATGTTACAGCCGGAAGCACTTATGTGATCCTGACATTATATTCAAGACGTAAATGTTAATTAATGCTGTTGTTTTGGTAAAGATCGTTCATTATGATCTAACATTATAGCCGAGACCACTTCATTGATCCTGGTACATCTATCCTGATCAGGACTACTAACTTTGACGTTATAATCCGGAAGTACTAAATGTGTTCCAGACTTTAATCTGGTTCTACTAAATATTATCCTAGAATTAAAAACAAGACTATTTATTGTTCACTAATCCTGTCGTTGTAGCTTCCCTTGACCATTAAATGTGCACTGGTCATGAAGTGGAGTTAAAATCAGTTTGGTCGATTTTGAAAAAATCAAACTTTAAATACCAATAATTTTTATTATTGTTTATCAGCTATTTACGTTAGCCTACATTTTATAATCAATGTTGTTTTCGTTTTTATAACACACTCTATGAATAGCCTTTTAATAATTTTTAGATATTAAATTTGTCCAATCCATCTTTAGAAAAAACTAGATTTGTACACACAACAAAACTGAATAATTTTCTAATTTTCAGACCTACAGTTTAGGCGCTAGAGTTGCATTACTCACTGGTCTTTTGGTTGATATTTATGACCCTAAAACCTAATCAGCCTGTTGTGACTCATTCAATCCAAATAGCCTAACACAACAGTAATCGCGTTCCCAACAAAAGATTACACAAGAAATACATATAACATTGGGGGCAATGACATTGAACATCTGGCTAAACATGTGTTTGGTGCAATTTTACATCAACGAACGGTTCAATGAATTACAAGAAAGGTTCAGAATATTTAAATAACCTTAACCACAGGGACTTAATTCCTTCAAAACGATTCACAGCTCGTGTGTACAGTCTATTGGCTATCTTTGATTTAGAATATTTTCAACTGAATCTCAGTAGGCCTAAATTGAATGTATTAGGCCATTGAACTTTATTATATATCTCGTGATTCAGATGCGAGTTCCAATATAGTTACACAAATTGTAGTTAATTATTTCCTAAAATAAATTCTGCTTAGGACAAAAATCGGCCATGTTTTTATATTTTAATACGAAGTTAGTCATTTTTAAACTAGACATGAAATAAAATTGACGGTTCGCAAGTAACCCAAAAAAAAGTGCAAGAACATTTACACAAAATTTATTTATTCAAAAATTTCCCACAAGAAACTCGGTTCGCTAGTTAACGAAAACATTCTAAATTTAACCTATTCGGTGTACCGGATTTCAAATTAAAAGAAATAATAAGAATAGCCTAAGTTAAAAAAAAAACCAACGGCGGTGAGACTTTATTTCTTTCTATCGATTTGACTGTAAATCTTTTATTTCTAATTCATTTTTTTAAATGGTGGTTATTCAAAAACTTTTTTATCTTACAGTATTTTTTTAAATCTAATTTCACCGTTAAAATCGCATAACGGATAACTTGATAAATCAATATTTCATATTTGATTGACAATACGTATCTGAAGCCGATTAGGAATAAATAACGCAATATCTCTGGACGATTAAGCCCAAAAATGTCGTCTTTTAAATAACGTCGTTTTTTAAATGGCCAAATTAAAATTATAAAATTTACGAGAAACTTTGATGTACGTGTACAGTTGTGCAACATTATAGGCCTAGTATTTTTATTTTATTTCTAAAAGTTTAGTGACGAGAAAGTAAACAGTTAAAACATGCATCTGATACTGTATTTTATGAATGTAGGCCTAAAGGCCTAAGAAATAATTGCAAGACCCGGCAATTCTGAACCATATCCAGGTAGGCCTATTACATCACGCTGTATCAGTATAATGTGAATTCTGGCTCGCTTCTTATTACCAACAGCCGCAAATCACTGCACAGTGCACATATCGTGAGATGGCGCCTAATGCTGAAGGACATCCTGTGACTGTCCTTACCTTGAAGCTTATACTCAGTCTGGGGCATATGGGCAGTGGAAGTACTGAGTACTTCTTGATACGTTGACCCGGAAACATATCTAAGGACACTTGAGAACACCTCCGCATTCTAGCCGCCATTTTGGATCAACAGTTGTACCGTTCTAGCTTTTTATGTAATTTTAATTGACAAACCATTACGACTGGAAACGTTTATTTCTATACGAAGTATAAAGAAAATATGGTAGGTGAGTTGTAAAGAAAACCCAAATTGGACTTTTTATGTATGGATTGCTGTACGTCTGTGTATATAAGTGGAGACTTAACTAATTGTATGAAATTTGGCATGTAAGCCCATATCCCGGTAAGAATTTCTAATTTTTCAAAAACATGTTTTAAATTCGAAGCTAGTTTTTATTTTTTTAAATGTTTTAAACATTGTACTTCCTCAAAATTAGTTGTATTGATTTTGATAAAATATTGCTCAAATGTAGTGTCCTAATATACAATAACTAACATTACCCGTCGTAGCTTTGCCCACAAAACTTTAACTGTTTCAGTAATGTAATAATTTAGAAAAATAAAAAAATATATTAATAAAAGCGTGATTTTTAGCCACAGTGAATATGAAAAAATATTTCATTTTTAATATGTGAAAGAAATGGGAAATTCTTCGTTTTTTCATTACACTGAGAACTGGGTCGATATATTTGTATACTGTTTCATTGGTGGCTATTCTCCAGGTCCCATCTTTCCGGTAGCTTTTGTTGAGACACGTTCTGATGATCCTTCTCTCTGTCTTAAGCAGCGGGTCCGTCTTGTTATTGTTTTTGATTTGGAAGAGAGTTTCACTGGCATATAATGTTTCTGGGAGTACCACTGATTTGTAGTGGCGTATTTTTGTTTTTATTGACAGGCATTTTTTCTTGTACGTTGGCCAAGTTAGTAGCTGGGTTTTTTTAATTTTTGCTACTCTATTGAGTAGTGCGGGTTTTTCGTCCAGATTGTATGTTATGGTTTCTCCTAGATATTTGAAACATTCCACGAGCTTTATGGTGTTTCCGTTAATGTTCACTTTATTAACGCATAGCGGGTCCATGGCCATGATCGCTGTTTTTTCATGATATTCTCAAGCCTAACTTCTGCGCAATGCTATCAAGAATAATTATTTGTTCTCTTGCTTCCTGTAGATTAAGGGCAAGTAGGGCCAAATCATCTGCAAATCCTATGATATTTGTTTTAATGGCCTTAGACCCTGTGCCTATTTTAGTTTTAACCGGGTTTTCCTGTTTCCATATATTGATAATGAAATCTAATGCTACGTTGAACAATAAGGGAGATTGTCCGTCACCTTGTCTCATCCCGGTTTTAATCGGGAACGATTCAGAGATTTCTCCTCTGAATTTCACTTTTGAGTGCGTTTCCGTCAGAGTTAGTTCTATCATTCTCACGAGTTTTGGATGGAGTCCATAGTTCTTTAGAATCTTCAATAATGTTGGCCTGTGAATGCAGTCGTACGCCTTTTCGAAGTCGATAAATGATATAAAAAGTTGTTTGTTTGATAGTTTGAAATTTGCCATAGTTAATTTAAGTGTTAGGATCTGGTCAGAGCACCTTCTGTAGGGTCTAAATCCTCCTTGGTAGTTACCCAATTTAGGCTCTAGTGTATCTTGTATTTTATGGAGTAATATTTTCGAGAAGACTTTGTAGGTACAGTCCAATAGGGTTATTCCTCTGTAGTTCCTAGAGTTCGTTTTGTCGCCTTTCTTGTACAATGGATGGATTATTCCTGTGGTCCAGTTTTGCGGGAGTTTTTCTTCTTCCCAGAATCTGGTGAGATGTTTGTGCAGTTCCGCTATAATTTCCGTGCTGGCATTCTTCCATATCTCCGCAAAGACTTGGTCCTCGCCACATGCTTTGTAATTTTTCAATTCATTGAGGACTCTTCTTATTCCATCCATTGTAGGGGGATTGGAATCTTCTGGTTTTGAGTGAATTTCCTGATTTGTATCCACCTGCAGAAGTTCCGCAGGCTCTCCACAATTGTACAGTTTGGCAAATGCTTTACTATGAGCTACTCTTCCGTTTTTATCTTTCAGCATGAGAGTTGGGGGGTTGAATTTTTGAAGGTGCTTCCGAAAAATTTCGTAGAAGTCTCTGGATTTATTCCTGTTGAAGTTGTCTTCTATTTCCATCAGCATGTCTTTATGGAATTTTCTCTTGGTGTAGGCCCTATCTAATAATCTTGCTAGTGAGTTTTCTTTGCCCGGACAGTTCCTCGAAGGATTCTTCAGATTTCTGGGCTTGGTGTTTGATCCAGGCTCGGTGTCTTGCTTCTACCGCGGTATCACACTCGTTGTTCCACTACTTTGGGAAGTAGTTTAATGAAATTAAAATCAAATTTTTGCAAAATCCTTTCTTAATGCACCTTCACATTGTTGTAAGAAGGTACACTGAAAATTTCAAGTCTCTAGCTATAATAGTCTTGGCTGTACGTTGATTATTAAATTTGGACTGGGTAAGTAGTTTAATGGCGTTAAAATCAAATTTTTGAAAAATCCTTTCTTAGTGCACGCCTATATGGTAACATAAATATACCCTGAAAATTTCAAGTCGCTAGCTAAAATGGTTTTGGCTCTGCGTTGACTTCTTTGTAATTTGAAAGACACGCTTAGAATGCATAATATCATGATGATAATATTAATTAATTTAATATTAGACTTGCGACTAGCAAAATGTACTGTTATCAGTATATAATTGTTCACTCGTATCACGCAAAATGCAACTCACAACTAACGTAAAACATGATACATACAAAAAAATTGTGAAATCAGATTTTGAAAACGTGTGGAATGACTTGATCTGAGATGTTGGGTAACGAACTTGTTTAAGGTATTACCAAAATTAATGTTTGTGTCACATCGGTCCAAAAAACCACGATGGCTAACTCATTTTTAAAAGAAAATTCGATAAATAAACCTTTTTTAATAAAATGTTTTCTGTAAAAAATAAACTGAATTTATTTCATTGTAAAATTTGTAGACACTGAATAATGTTAAAAGAACAGAATTTAAATCTAAATTTGCTTGCAATGTATTAAACCCATAGTGAAACTGATATTAAATTGCATTATTATTGTAGACCTAATTGAAAATGGATGATCCTTGTAAATATTCCTTTAGGGTGAACCATTTACTGCATAAATGTTGATTACCACATTATTACTTAACAAATTTATAACTGCACATAAACAAATTTAATATCTTTATCCAATTAAGTCGTTATTATATTGAAATGAAGGCAAGCAAGCCCCGCGCAATCTGATTTTGACCTTAGATGACCTTTCGTTAATTTATTTCTCACTGACAGATTAGGATGCTGAAATTATTGCGTTGGCAAATAACTAGGTCTCAGGCGGTAACGTGTTTCTGGGGCGTTTGTACCGACTCGAAACAATTGCGTGTGAACTTTAACTATTCATGAGAAAAAAACTTATCATTTTACCCCATTTCAAAAGTAGATAATAAAAATTGTTAATGTTGATAACATAGTCATAAGGTGTATAGTATGTAGAGTAAACCAAAATAGAGATGTTTCAGTATATAGAAACATTTTAATGAAGTTTGATTCTTTAGAGGTTATGGTGTTTGGTGACGCCTGCAGGTGTCTTGGTGTCTCACTTCTATTGCAGGCTGGGTAGGTCCGCCTAGGGTCCACGCATTCCGCTGCGTTTCGCAGTTTGTAGGTTACATGGGGTTGGATACGGCCCCAGTTTTCTTTAACTCCATGTTACATTTACTTCCCAAGTTCACTTTTGCCAATTCCACGGGGTTTGTTAGTTTTGATGGGTTTTTACTGCCATAAAAATCCAACAAATAACTGGGGAAATAAAATGTAAGGCTAGATACGCTCGCCTTATAGCTTCGCAGCCTTCGGCGTACGCTGTTCCACCTTGACCTGACATGAAGGGATCTAAACCAAGAACAGATACATGAAAGATCAGATCTAGTTTAGGGCACTTTCGAATTTCCAAATCCATGAGCGCAATGTATTAGCCCATAAGGATATTTTGATGAAGTAATAAACAAAGATGTTATGAGAGGTCTTCATGATTCATTTTAGTTCTTCACCATAAGAAGTATCGAACCGGTGCTGAAAGACAACTAAATACCGAAGATTTTTTTTTGTATATAGAGTAAAAGGATAGTATAGAGTATGGTAACCGTTAGGGAACTGGTTTTAAGATATTGGTGGATGTATTAACAAATCCCCTAACGAACCAATTTTGTACTTTTTTTGAGAGAGGTTATACATTTTGTTTATTTACTTATGTAGGCTATTAGTAATATTTGAGAAACATTTGAACAAAATTGTTAGGACCTGGTTTAACAAAATACGTTTTCAACAATTTTAGATAAAAATGAAATTAATTTTGTTAATGCAAATTAAAACCCCGAGCAACTAGACTTGCACTCCAAATTTCGTCAAAGGAATACAATTAGTGAAGCGCCAACACATATATAGGAGACATCCGAGAAAAACCGTTGTTTTCGTATTACGGACCTGAAGATCTAAACATCAAGATCGTTTTTTCACGATCTCTATAGTTCTTTCATAGAACTAGAACGTTAAATGGTTTTAAGCTAAATCTATAAAAGGTTCGTCTTTTTATTTATTAAAATTTTTGTTTTCATTTAGTGTCAATAAAACGATATTTGTTTTTAGTAAAATTTAAAATATTGTTTCGCAGTTTGAGCCAGTATGAAAGTTGAAGCTAAGTAATTCAGATTTAACATTTTACTTGAGTGACTGCCAATTGGCTGTAACTCATTTTGACCAGATTGACGTGTTCAGAAACAGAATGTCATAGCTGAGACAAATTTAAAATTCTGTACTTTTAAACAATAAATTGAAAATAATCAGAGCGTGATTGGCAAAACGTAAAGCATTGACAGTTTTCTGGAAATTAAAATGTTGGAGATTTCGGTTGTTGCTTTAGACTGTGTAGTAATTACATTGCTAGAGACCTTACATCGGAAAATAAGCTGTTGGACCGTCTCCATCAAGCCAAGACCCAGACCAGAGACTAAAAAATATGTATATTTTTAAATTCCATGCTTCATACCGGTTACACTAATGAGAACGAGAGATCGACCTTAAAAGACAAGTAAAGTTTACTGCAGTAACTGCTATCCCGAACCTTGGACGCAGCAGACTGACCAATCTCATCGCCACCTCGAACACCGCCAAAGTGACGAGAGGGGAACTGTATGTGTAGGTATCTGTCGTATAAATATTATTAAACAGCAATCCACAACTTTGATTATAAAGTACTTAAGAAAATATATTTTAACCCTTTATATGAAATTTTGTTGTAATTTTTGCATTATGGTATGCAATCAGTTCTCTATTACCCTACTCATTCCCCATCAAACTCAAACATTCCAACCTCTAACACGTTCACGACGACGTGCGTCACTGCAACTGGCGGTAAGGCGTGGGTGACGCACTCATTTTAAAGTATGCTAGAGTAACCTTAGTCGGATTACATTTTGGTCTATTGTATTTGTTTTCTTTACCCTGGCACACCTTACAGGTAATTTAAAAGGATAACAAATTTAAATTCAATAGAAATATTAAAAACATAATTTTAATTTTCAAACTTAATTTTAAATAGGCCTATTATATTATATTTTTAGGTAAAGCAACATTATATTTTGGCCTACTGATTTTTTTTTCTTTATTATCTTGGTAAACTTTATTAGTAAACTAAAATTAAAACTCAATAAAATAATAACATCTATTTATTGACATCAAAGAAGAAATCTTATAACTTATGAAGTCTTTTACTTGAAACTTTATATGTGTATGGATCAATAACAGTATTCCACCAGTGATGCACGACGCTTACTATAGCAATGGTTTATAAATATGCATCGTGTGCCACCAGTGACGCACGGACATAACCTCTAAAATATATAAAACACAGTTTTTCCGATTGAGTATTACCTAAAATGATATATAGACACATATTCTAAAAATTTTACGGGGGAAAAATACGCCTATAGTTGAGAGTTCACGTTAATTACCATAACACAAAATGTTATACCTGTAAAAACGGCCGTCGTCATGAACGTGTTAATATGTGAAGGAGACCATAGGATTTTAAATATTTGTGATATTTCTACATTAGCCAAAAGATTTGCACTACCATATTTCTAAATAACGATTTTACATTCGCTTTATTATATTTTTTTTTTAATAACTCTCGATTCAAGTTTTAAAAATAGTTAATCTTGCCAAATTGAGAAGCTGCAACTGTTTTGTATTCTAGAAACAAAACAACATTTAACTAACCACAATCGTCGATCGTGAATTTGGATCCCGTAGACCCGCGTCATGTTCCCTCAGTTATGAGGTTTTCTCGCCCTCATTAAACTCACGACTCACGGGCATACATTATTCATTAATACTTTATGAACAGCCCGAGGCTCTTCAGAGGTTGTTGCGCATGCGCTGACGAATGTAAGTTTTATGAGAAAATGGGTAAATCAGTCTTTGTCGTTTGGGTAACGTATTTTCCTAACAATACTAATTGTGAGATGTAGTTTCTTAACATCACTTTTTTATTTACGCTTCTGTCCGTTTGCAGTCAATTGGTAAAGAGTAATGGGGCGTTCAAAATATTATATAATTATGTTAGGGGAGGCGATGTTCGCTTTTGATTACTTGGAAGTGTAAAGATTTAAAGCGCTGATTACACTGTCAAAAAATTAAAATTTTATTAAACAAAAAACTATTTCAATGTATGGCCTGAATGTATTTTTAAGTGTTTTATAACAGGAATTTAAGCAGTTTTGGCCAAACGCATAGACCGATTGTTTTGTAACTCGGTACGAAGGTACCTTGTATAAAGCCCGAACGACGTACGTGTAAAATTCCCCCCCCCCATTCACTTCCGTTTCAAGATTATGGCATCTGATTTCAAAAACGAGTGTATGCAGCTAAAAGCATCAACCGATTATTTTGAAATTTGGTACGAAGATATCGTGTATAAAGCACAAAAGAAGTATATGTAACATTTTTTCCTGTATACTTCCGTTTCAAGATTGTGACCTCTAATTTACCGATGACGAGTGTGCACTTCGTATACTGTATACTTCCGTTTCAAGATAAACAGCAAAACATTTCATAATTTTGACAACTTCATGATGAAAGAGCATAACATTCCAATAAAGTAGGTTTAGTAACATGTTCCGTAAATATTACGGTTACAGGTTAAATTGGCGGGAAAAGTTACGAGAGCTGACGTGGAGCGCTTTGTATATTAATTAAGAATATGCTGCGAAGTGTACTTTTTTTTTAACTACTATTTTTACCACAAATAGCGGAGTACTCTGTATCGGTAATTAACATTAGTTTTATAAATAATGGCTTCAATATGATTCATAAACGTTTGATTTTGTGAAGTCACTGATTCGGTAACATAACCTAAAATCTAGGGAAAGTACGCAACAATTACTATAATAATTATTATAGAAATAAGTGACCTAGTACACGACAGCCTTGAACGTAATTCGCGATGACGTCACTGACATCAGCTGTCGACCGAGTTCCTGTCTACGACGCCAACTTGCGACGGATCCATTAGTGATCAGCAAAACCGTGAACAGAACCCGACCGTATAATGTAGACCCTTCTTGTTTGCTCAGCTCTGCCTGTTTATACTTGGGAAAGTCGACCTTGAAGTTTACACCACGCGGCGCCTTTGAGCCCCGCCCCGCCCTGCCCTGTTCCTTGGAAGACGTTGTAACGTAAACTAACACGAGCAAGTCAACACTGGATTACTGTATCTCTGGATTACATGTGTTCAGTTTATGGTGGATTTGTAAGAAGAAATCGTAACGTTCCAAGGAATAGGCCTACTTTGTTTGGGTGTAACGAAATGTACAAAGGGATGATGGAAGGCACGCAAATGGATGGCGGATCCGTGTTCAGTTCTTTCAAAATATCGGCATTTCAAAAAGTGGCGCATTAATTCCATCATTACAGAGTAACCTATGTATGAAAACGATCACCGCATGGGGGTGCAGACTAGCTGCGCCTATTGAGAAGATTTAGACGTCCCTAGCGTTACCTGAGTCTTAACACACACTTACACAACACCACACTTTAACACTTTACACTCACACTTATATTCAGGGAGGCGTTAATAGCCTCAATGTGCTTTTCGCCTTAAAAAAAGGTATGAAAACGAACTAATCGTCTGTGAGAATTATGTACAATACAATTTGAAAACGAATTTAGGTATAATAATTGTTAAACATTCATTAAATCTAAATTTTAAATATGTTGTCTACGTTAACAAAAATGTAATAAAGCCATAAAAATATAATATGAAATCCGTCTCTAGCCTACACACGTATTCAAATTCTTTTCTTGAGATAATGAGCTGACTGACATTTTCCATTCCCTCTTGGGTTTCACCCCAACCAACTGAAACCATCCCTTATGTGATTAATCCACAGTTTAAACATTCCCCTGTACTCTGAACCCCACATCAAATATCAACCACATTCGCTTAAGGGTAGAAACAGGAATAAAATAGACACGCCCCGAGTATTTATAAAATGTGTGCTTGTGTTTAAACAGCTCAGTCGTAACAATTTTTGTTAGATTTTTTCTAAGTACAACAGCTGGGAGTCTAAAAAACTCAGGCGGTTTAAAAACTGTGAACCAAATGTTATACAAGTCGTAAGTTTTAAATTCGAGGTTGTAGACATATGGAAATGATATTTCTGTCTAAGGGAATTATATAACAAATTGTTCTTGACTTTCTTTCGATAACTGCAGAACTCTCTAATCGTTCCTGACTTTTTATCGATAATTGCAGAGCTCTCGAATCGTTCCTGACTTTCTATCGATAATTGCAGAATTCCCAAATTGTTCATGACTTTCTATCGATAACTGCAGAACACCCAATCGTTCCTGACTTTCTATCTATAATTGCAGAACTCTCAAATTGTTTCTGACTTTCTATCGATAATTGCAGAACACCCAAATTGTTCATGACTTTCTATCTATAATTGCAGAACTCTCAAATTGTTTCTGACTTTCTATCGATAATTGCAGAACACCCAAATTGTTCATGACTTTCTATCTATAATTGCAGAACTCTCAAATTGTTTCTGACTTTCTATCGATAATTGCAGAACTCCCAAATTGTTTCTGACTTTCTATCTATAATTGCAGAACTCTCAAATTGTTTCTGACTTTCTATCGATAATTGCAGAACACCCAAATTGTTCATGACTTTCTATCTATAATTGCAGAACTCTCAAATTGTTTCTGACTTTCTATCGATAATTGCAGAACACCCAAATTGTTCATGACTTTCTATCTATAATTGCAGAACTCTCAAATTGTTTCTGACTTTCTATCGATAATTGCAGAACACCCAAATTGTTCATGACTTTCTATCTATAATTGCAGAACTCTCAAATTGTTTCTGACTTTCTATCGATAATTGCAGAACACCCAAATTGTTCATGACTTTCTATCTATAATTGCAGAACTCTCAAATTGTTTCTGACTTTCTATCGATAATTGCAGAACTCCCAAATTGTTTCTGACTTTCGGAACTGATTAATGCAGAACTCCCAAATTGTTTCTTACTTTCTTTTGATAATTTCAGAACACCAAATTGTTCATGACTTTCTATCGATAATTGTAAAACCCCCAAATTGTTCATGACTTTCTATCTATAATTGCAGAACTCTCAAATTGTTTCTGACTTTCTATCGATAATTGCAGAACACCCAAATTGTTCATGACTTTCTATCTATAATTGCAGAACTCCCAAATTATTTCTGACTTTCGGAACTGATTAATGCAGAACTCCCAAATTGTTTCTTACTTTCTTTTGATAATTTCAGAACACCCAAATTGTTCATGACTTTCTATCTATAATTGCAGAACTCCCAAATTGTTCCTGACTTTCTATCGATTAATGCAGACCTCCCAAATAGTTTCTGACTTTCTTTTGATAATTTCAGAACACCCAAATTGTTCATGACTTTCTATCTATAATTGCAGAATTCCTAAATTGTTTCTGACTTTCGGAACTGATTAATGCAGAACTCCCAACTTTCTATCTATAATTGCAGAACTCCCAAATTGTTTCTTACTATCTTTTGATAATTGCAGAACACCCAAATTGTTCATGACTTTCTATCTATAATTGCAGAACTCCCAAATTGTTTCTTACTTTCTTTTGATAATTTCAGAACACCCAAATTGTTCATGACTTTCTATCTATAATTGCAGAACTCCCAAATTGTTCCTGACTTTCTATCGATTAATGCAGACCTCCCAAATAGTTTCTGATTTTCTATCGATAATTGCAGAATACCCAAATTGTTTCTGAATTTCTATCGATTAATGCAGAACTCCCAAATAGTTCCTGATTTTCTTTTGATAATTTCAGAACATCCAAACTGTTTCTGACTTTTTATCGATAATTGAAGAACTCCCGAATCGTTCCGACTTTCTATCGATAGCCTAATCGATAACTGCAGAACTCCAAAATTGTTTCTGACTTTCTATCGATAATTGCAGAACACCCGAATCGTTCCATCGATAATTGTAGAATTCCCAAATCGTCCCTGACTTTCTATCGTTAATTGCAGAACGTTGTTCCTTCAAGTGTTGCGACCTTTTGTCTGCTACTGACACGAACACAAGTTTTCTTGTTTGAGAGGAAGGGTTTTTTCGCACTGGTTATTCTTCAACTACCAGTACTAGCATGTAATATTTTTAACAGTCTCAAAATATTTGGAGAAACTTTCAAAAAACCAATTTTTTGGTCAAACTTTGTGTTCCGTTAAGGTTATTCTTGTTGATGTTCCGTTACACGGTTTCGTTAGACGTAAAGTGTCTACCCCAACCCAGGACAGGGTAACGTTTGTCAGCGTTTTCGTCTCTCACACGAAATAATTAAGGAATTCACCCAAGAAAACATTTGATTTGCTTATCTCTCAAGCGAGTCTGTTTTAAGTTCTTGTTTTCAATAGTTGTATACCGTCTACTACTAAGACCGCTCACTCTGCTACTTCATCCCTTACGAGTTAAAATTTCGAACTCGATTTCTTGCAACATTTCTTAATTGTAAAATAAAGAAGGGTGTATAATAATATAGCGCTACTAAATACTTTATCTCATAACATTAGTTCAGAATGCACAAAAATAACAATTACTTTTTAAAAAATTGCAGTTTACTATTTTACAAGTAAAGCTCAAATAAAACTGTAAAATATTAACGTTACCATTATTGCAGTGCCTATGGTTCACAGATTTTGTTCCTTTTTAAATACTTCACGAGTGCAAGCACGTGACTTTCTAATTAAACTGAACGTTGAACTTTCAGAAATACCTTCTCAGAGCTAAAACAGTCGCTCCTCCATGTGGCTATATTAAACGCAGGCCTAACACTTACAAAAATAAAGTCGGAATTATAATTTAGGGTCATTAGCATTTTACAGTTTTCTTCTGATACGAGGAATTCAAAGCCTTGTAAATATTTTTTGAAAAACTCACTGTACTACATACAGTACGAATATGTTAAATGAATGTACAGAGTTAACAAGAGGCGTATAGACAGCATTTAGGTCAGTGTAGCTTCAAATCGGATAAAATCATTTGGAGACAATAATTAGAAACCTAGATTGTGACGAGGGGTCGAGGACCTATAGGCGGCTAAGGTACGAGAGGGAGAAACTCTGGTTGCCATAAGGAAAGAAACAAACCTGAAGTGTGGCAGACTTATGACTCATGTATTGATTGACATGTAAATAATGAATCGCGTAACGTGCCGACGGCGAGCGCAGTGAGTCAGAGTTCACAGTTATTTCCATTTTTGTTAAAGGTACGTTCTGAAATGTAAACAACATCTAGTGACCGACAACGGCGTGTAATTCTTCAGGACCATTGGTTGTCGTGGTGCCTTCGGCCTTCGTTAAATCTCATTTAGTTCACCACTACCGAGAACTTTTCTGTTAGAGTAAAGACATTTTAACATTACATACAGCTGACCCAAATGAGCACAAACGTCAGGAGTAGCCTAGGCCTACTCGACGAAAAAAAAACGGAAAAATCACTTTGCAGAAATTCTAAAACCTAATTCCTAAAAAAAACCTGTTTACTCAAATTTTAGTATACGACGAATTTTTACTGAAGACATTGTAATAACAGAATTCACGTTTAAGATTTGTTCGGGGAAATGTAAATTTTTATAAATTTACTCCAGAAATTACACCGACAGATTTTAGGGAAATTACGTAACTTTTCCTATGTTTATATTTTTATTAATTATATTTCCTATGTAACTATTTTTATTAATAGTTTCTTAAGCTGATTGTTTTTTTTTCTTTTTGAAATAACGATTTCATTTGTATATTTAAGGATTATCTCATTTTTTTACCAAGAAGTAAAATTTTAGAAACATTTTTTCCGAGGTACTTGTGAAAAATATAACGTCAACCCAAATTACACCGAAATTAGCTAATTCGTTTAGTTTCCAACAACCGGTTTTGAGATAATTTATCTATTTTTCATTTTTTTCGAAAGACCCTGAAACGGATTTTTGGGGGAGCGATATAGTGACCCGTTTTGTGTGGGTACTACAATTGGGGACTACAATTGATTCTACTTGGACTACGTATGTAGCTTGCATGGGATAATCCGATTTTTCCCTTTCTTATCAAAAAAAAGGACTTCAAAAATTGTTTTTTTGCCAAATTAAAAAATGTCCCGGGATAAAGGCAAACCAGCCTTACATGCTAAACCTTATTAAATTCTTTCGATCAGTTTAGTCTCTTGTGACGTGCACATACACAAAGATGGAGAAACGTCTAACTAAAAAAGGTCTGTTATTGAACCATAAACAAAAAAATCATATATCATGTTTGCTCTTCCTTTTTTATTTTAATTACCATAATTTGTTCGAAAACACGACAAATTAACATAGTTAGTTTTTAACAACATAACCTGAAACTTATTCAGCTGTTAAGTGAAATCAGCTGATCTTTACGAATTAATATAAAACAACTGATCTTTTAATATAACTACCAAAATTAAATTCAAGATTTTTTTATATACTTAAATCGGTCAAACCTCTTCGTTGTTTTCATAGTGTAGTGGTTATCGCGTGTGCCTCACACGCTCTACGTTCCCGGTTCTATCCTGGTGGAAACAAATGAATTTTTAATTATAATTAATTTAATATGAGACTTGCGACGCAAAATATACTGTTATATCAATATAAACATGTTCCTCGCATCCATGAGTACAGCAAAATCCAATACAAAGCCAGTCCTAAAACATGATAATTGTTAAAACTTTTTCACTCAAGGACAGCGGACCTGAAAACGTCAAACTTTGTACGATGAGAAAATAAACACGAAACATTGAGGGTGTTTCTAGGTCATAAAACGTTTTAACAAATTTTAAATTGAGAACCCTTTCAACTATATTGGCAACAAAACTTTAATTCATTTCCAGTACACTGTAAGCTACTTCATTTAGCGAACTTAGTGGAGGATCTCAATTCCGCAAATGCGCGGACGCAAAGCTGTGCAAAGTTTCATAGCGCGAAACATAACCTACAAACATAACGAGTCGAAAACAAAATAAAACCAAACATCATTTTACAAGTATTTTAATGCGACCGAATCAGAACCGTAAATTACAATTAAGGAGCACAAGAAATGTGTCTTGAAGACATGTCGACAAAGTTTGAGCTTAAAAATAGTTTTTGGCTGAAGGACGTCTTTTAGTCTAATGCGCTGAAGCAATAAATCTCTCTTATCCAATAAAGTGGGCCGTGCTTCAACATCTAAGCGAAAATCGGACAGCTTAAGAATATATTGCAACTGGTTTTGCCTAACAGGTACTGTGTACGTTTCATCGGTTAATCATTGGTTTAAAAATAATTTTAATTTAAAACCTTCAGAGAACAGCGGACTGGTGGCTGTTCCCACTTGTTTGTGTTTTTTTAAATTCGAATTCGACGTTAGAAAGCTTTTCAGTGTTATTTTTACGTGAAATAATGGCAACGTTTATTATTGCAGAAAGAATTCAATATGTTTTTTTAAAGATATATGCTATTTTTACTAAAAGCAGATGTTCTATAATAAGAAACCCGTGTTCTTTCTTATTTTTTTATGTACGTAAAAAAAGTAAGAGATGTGTTTATAACAATATAAAATGAGAAACATGATTTCGTTGATATTTCGTTTGTACTTTAAAACAAACATTATATTCAAATGTAGTTCAGTTGAATCGAACTTTTAATTGTTTTAGTCTGAATTTTTTTCAAGCGAATTTGTCACTTTTTGGAATCTAGTTTCAATTACGTTAAAAAGATAGCTTCTTGCCGATATTATTATTATGAGTCTATTTGTTGAAATCTAGGCTAATTGAATTCTGTTTAAGCATTCTGCATTCTTATTTAAGCAGCAAAATACAAATATAAAAATTCATTTACGCCTCATTTCTCTTCCAAACTGTTTTCAGTCGAATCGTTTTCTGCGAAGACATTTTTCATATAAAAAAAACTATTTTTAAAAACTATTTTTTCACAAAATATAAATTGGTCCCTAGACGTGCAGAAACTATCCAAAATTAATCGAAAAATGCTAATTCGTTTAGTCAGCAGTGACGTACACCACAAATAGTCTTCTAGGTAAAAACAATTTTTTGGACTCATATAACCTGGACTCATATAAAATTATTTTCAATAAAAATATGAATATTAACCCTGACTGGAGTCAGATTTATTTTTGTACATGTTTTATCAGGTGAAATTAGATTTTCAAAAACGTTTCAGGAGCCTACATAAAAACAAAATGTTTTTTTAGAGTTTGAATGACCGCAATTTTTAATCGATTGAAATGTTTTCCTCGATAACAAACTGCTTCAAGCTGTTGCCAAAATCAATTCTTGTGACAAGTTTAAATCAAATCGGACCAAAATTTTGTAAAGTTACACACAATGACAAACGTATTTTATCGATGCGCATTTCTAGGTCTTACCACGATGGCCGCTACATTCCGATGGAAATTATCTAAAAGGTGACATTCAGTTGGAAATACACTAACAAAGTATTTCATTACCTTGTTTACGAAAAAAAAAACAATATTGATATGAGCAGACGAAATACATAACACGTAAATCTAGTAAACATGGACTTTTAAAATAACAGGTACTAAACTATATTTGCGACTTAAATGGTCAAGATAAGGGAAATGATGTAACTGATAATACAGTATGTTTTTTGGCTCGTACACTGAGTACTACGTGATATCTTTACGTGACGTTTAGGCTGTCACTTAAGTGTTTACTGTAAACACAGTAAAAACACAACGTTTCTTGCCGTACTATTAATTCAATTATTTAAAAGAAAACTTTAAAATTAATCACTTAAGTACTGTACCAGAACAAAATTATGTTGCGTTTGCCCCCCCCCAAATAATAATAATAGGCCTACGATTCAGAAGCTATTGGTTTGTCACATTTTTTCTGAAATTGTGGTTTTAAAGAAACAAGATTACTGTGTAACGAATTTGAAATACATATAAGAATTAGTTTTAGGGAAAGTCACAGAAAATCCCATTTAGACCGAATTGACCCGTTGACTTTACTCCCGAACCAAAATTTTCGTAGAGACACGGTTATTTGAGTACTTAAGGTGTGTCCGATAAAACTAATGTTAATCTAAAACTGTTTTCTTTTTTTACATTTTATCAAACGAGGCTATTGGGATTTAAAAAGGAGGGAAGAACATTTATAGGTACAAAAGTACCGGATTGTCTCTCGGGGGGGGGGGGAGGTGTAGGCAACTATTTTTAAAAAAATGTTACAAAATTGTAAGTTATTTGTAACAAATGATGATTAATACAGTATCTTATTTAAGAAATATAACTTTCTAAAAGAAGCATCAAAAGTGGTCCCGAGGAAACGATAATTTGGTGGTCAAACAAACAGGGTATACATAAATTGGTTTTTATGACAATCTGATAAAATGTAATACAATTTAATTTCCCCCCATCCATTTCTCCACGAAACAATTACATTTATTTTCTTTTAAAATTACAAAATTTTCAACATTTCGTTATAAAGCTATGATTAAAATTCTTCAAAATACAAACGATAAAATTGTTATAAGTTTAACATTAGTCTAATGAGGTATTAATCCAATGGCCGCTAGTTACAGCTCGTATTTAAATTTTAAGATATTCAGTTTTCTTCCTTTCTTACCTTTGAGAAAAAATCTTATTTTCTTAAGGACTTACATTAATTTTTTCAAGTATAGTTTTTACCAAAACAACACCTTCGAAAATACACTGTACTCTAAAACGATATAAATTTATTTTACTTCAAATTCGCTACATTGACTGACAAAACTAATTCCGAGATATTAGTAACCTAACCGTTGTTGTTTCTTGAATGAAATTCAACACTTGAAATAATTGGAAGAATGTTTTTGCAACATTTTTTTTTACATTTCAGAACAGCCATTATCCTGCAATGATACAATTGTATTTGGCTATGTAGCCATGACTCGGCAGCTTAATATCGAGTATTTACAGCTCAACAACAAGAAGTAAGTGCTTCAACAAACACGATCATAGAACGATAATTACAAACAGAAGAAAACTTAAAAATATGATTGGACAGAAGCAAAGTTTTGGGCGAAGGTTGTAACTCACAAGGGCGGGTCTACACTTAGCAAAATGGAATCCATTTATTAGAATTAATCAATAAGATTAAAGATTGCGGCCCATTTCTGCAAGTTCAACAGTTTGAAAACATTCTATTAAGTTAATGCTGAGGGGACCGAACCTAGTTTAGCATTTAGATTGGAGGCAATCGCAGCCTTGGCCGTTACGTACAAGCTCTGGATTAGGTTATGATTTCAGAAATACGTAAATAAAAATAACATGTTCACTGGCCAACAGACGCAAATTTTGTGGTATTTACTGTAACAGAGATCTATTTTGTTGTTTTCCTAAGTTTGTTAATCGCTTGCAGAAGAATTAAGTTTGGCTTATGGACCGTGGGTTAAAAGCTTAATTAACCTAAAATTTGTTTTCATGGATAGATCGATGGTCTGACAAACATCTTGGTCTGACGTATAAATGTGTTCATACAAAGTCGATTACCTGTTTGCGAGTACGTTGGGCACATCGTCAATTGTGCAATGGATTTTGAGTCAGTGGTAGCTACATGTACAGATGTTCTTTGTTCAGAGAAAACAAGAAACAACCACACTTGTTTACAAGTTTAGCCAACTTTAATGACGGAACTGGCCATCCGTGAGCCCCAAGATTTCAAAAAATATTTAAAGAGGAATTTGAAGAAATACTTTGACGAGTTTCCAAACTTATTCAAAGGCAAGATACGACGATGATGCTAAAAAATACATAGTAGCTGCTCTTCCGCTGTTATCTAGCGGAAAAAGTACGAGAACTTGAAGTTCGTTTGCGCAAAACCTCGGAAGGCTCGGACCTGAAAGTTACATTGGATGTTCACAGAGAAAATTTTTTAAAGCTACAAGATACTCAGTCCAAAATATCTTGTTATTGTTAAATCACACTTCACTGTAATCACGCACAACAGATATACTACTGAAAATGAGGATAACTGAGGTCGTTTCAGAAAAGCCAATCGAGAATTCCCCATGCACGTTTCAACATGTCAGACGGTCGGCTCAAGTTAGGTGTAGATGTTGAGCAGAGCTCCCAACCCAACCAATCCGCCGAGCACTTTGGGACGGTCGAACATGTTGGACAAGCCGCTGATGACATGTTCCATCGTGGACTGCATGCTTGAATAGTGGATTATCACTCCGATCTGGATCTCCGGTTTGTTTTCGTTTTTTTCTCGTTAGGGTCAACCGTTCTTGGCATCAGAGGTTTACGCACAGACCTCGGATTGAGGCTACTACACAGCGTAGTAGTTAGTATCTTGCTAGAAGTTACAGACCTGTGCAGAGTATATTTTAGAATCTACGTGCTCTACTTCATTTGTGGAGGAGGTAAAAATAAGGTCTTACAGCGTTTTTACAAGCCTCAAGAACGAGTGACTCACTTGTACCTAGGGAGACGGCAGTCGCGGTTTATATATCCGGTGTTATTCCCGAAAAGTAGATTATTTGAATTTTAAGTTAATTGTACACTGACTTATGGATATACCGGGTACTCTTAATAAATTGTTTTAAGAAATTAGGCACTTTTTTTGCTCCTAAAAAACATCCTTGAGCAGATAGATATGTTTTAGTACTACATGTAAGTAAATATTCTCGAAATTAATGGAGCCGATTGTTGTTAATTTTTAAGGATTTTTTAGCCAAACGGTTTTCTCTTAAACTTAACATGTTAGCGATGTAGACAAGGTTTAGTTCCCAGCGATGTGAGCATGCGCAGAAGAAAAGTTATTAAATACAAACAACATTTTGGGGTTCGGAGGACTTAACATACTTTCTATATGGTCTAAATAAGTAAAAACCTAACATTATTAAAGTAATAAATGTAAAAATCATTGTACTAAAAACCTATGCACATATGTTCTAAAATATAAACCAATAATAACAAGGCATCTCCATTTGTTTTTAAATACAAATATAGGAACAGCTGTTTTAATAATGTGCTTAGCGTAACTTTTGCGTTTTTTAAAAATCAGCTGACTATTTAAATCTAGTGTTCGATGAAAACGTTTTTCGTTGTTTTGGAAAATAACGTATTTAAGTTACATTTACGTTTGTTGAATAAAAGCGTGCAAAAACTCAAAATAAACCATTTCCCACTAAAATATCTGATTCGATTACTGATTCGACAAAAAAAGTGAAATCTGTCTAATTTCTCTGGCAGTTCATCAGATTTTTCTAAAATTTTGGCCATACTGTTTATTAGAGACTTCAATTAATGTACCAAATTAAATGGAAAGGCGGTCAGGTTTTATTTTTGATTTATTTCCTTTATTTCCGAATAAAGTATTTTTCTTTTATATCAAATTTTATATAAATATATATATATATTTATTATATATATATATATATATATATATATATATATATATATATATATATATTATTTTAAGGCGAAAAACACATTGAGACTATTATCGCCTTCCCTAAATGTAAGTGTGAGTGTAGTGTTCAAGTCGTAAGTGTAGTATTGTAAGTGTAAGAGTGTGTTAGACTCGGGTACCGCGAGGGACGTCTAAATCATCTCAGCTAGTCTAAATAAGTGCAGCTAGTCTGTAACCCCTGCGGGGTAAATTCACTATACTTCAGTTCTGAAACTTCTTATTCAATCAAAAGTTGTCCAAATTCTGATGATTCGATTTTTCTTCGTTTTGTCTGGGTACCGAAAATTGGGTTGAAAAAAATTTCTTTGACAAAATTTTGAAAAACATAATCCCGAGATAAAACAAATCTAGTTTAAAAATTTCATCGAAACAGGTCTGTCACTACCGATATGCACAACAACAGACAAATAGACGTAAATTTAAGTTTATTTTTGGAATTAGATGGTATGAAAATGGATATATTCGTTATAATTTTTAATTCGATTTTTGCATTATCACAATTCTTTCTACATAGGCTACTTAATATGAATATTAGCTTAAGTCGAAGTAATAAATTGAAATGAGGAATTTAAGGCTCGAAATTAAAAACAAAATAATAAAAACCAAACGTGACTTCCTGTGAAAGTCCTATTTTTGCTTATTTACTCTCGATATTTTATTTTAAATCGATTACACTGACTTAAGTTTTATATCTTCATATATTATATGAGGAAAATGTTAGAAAAAAATCAATCATATTCTGATTAAATATATTGATTTTCCGTTTTCTTTACTCCCCGGAAGTTTTCGAATCTGATTATTTTGGGAAATAATTGAATACGAGAAAGTTTCTGTAGTGCCTTCGATTACGTAACACCATTACCAATGGACACTTACGCTTGCACATACTGTAATGTAAGTTTACTTTTTTGCGAGAAAGTCGCTGATACGTCAGCCCCTTATCACATAATCACAACAGCTTTCACACTTTGAGGACACGGCATAAAACGTTGTTACGGAGACATCGGACGCCTACGCTGATCATGAAGTTTTTATTGCCCACAGGTAAATTTGCATTCGTGACTATTCACAGCTCGTTCTTGATTTGATTCGATAAATTCAATCCAGATAAGGCAAAATCTCTCATGTAAATCAAAAAAGTGAGTGCCTTTCTTTTCCTCGAGTCAGCTTCCTGGAACCACAACTGAGCGTGAACGTCGATTTTGAATTTGCATTTTGACTGGGAAACAAATTGTAGATCTTTGGTTAATAACAGTCCTTTTACTTTTACAACGTACTGTGTCTAAACAATAAGTACAAAGCTGTAAAAAAGATCAAAACTGCTACAGAAATAAATGGTGGGCAAGCATTACAAAAACTTTCTTATACATGCTTTTTATAAGAAAGCAGGAAAAAGTGCTTCTTCGATCTCCGGAAACTCACTGAATTTCATTGTTTTTCATTTACTTGACACATACTCGGAGTTGACGTACGATTATAAGTTTTTTTTAAGAACACAAATAAATACCACCAACGGATACTGGACGAGCCGCATTATCGTAAGTACACAATATAGAGAAACATAGCTCGTCAGTTTATCAAAATTTGAAGGCGTTATTCAGCAAATTAGTATAAAGTACGAGCATATTAAAATGTTCGTTTATGTGACGTTATTAAATTTTGTTACTTCAGCTTCCATCACGTCAGCGAGACAGTTGCGCGCCCCAGTTACTTTATACCCTCAGACTATATAGCGATAGTGTTTGTCCAAACTTGTTGCACCTTCGCCAGGAGACTGACGTATTTTTAACCAATATGGCCGTCCAATCAACAATTTATTTTCAGCGAAAAAAGTTAATCCGTTTTACAAATACCTTTGTAGTGGAAACATTTTCCACGCTGGAAAGTTTGTTAAATCAGTTGAATTTTTCCAAACACTGATTTTCCTTGTGGAAACAAGTGGGCTATGACTTCGTACGACCATCAAAGCAAACGCTTCAAATTCCGCGTCCCAATACCGAAAATGTAAAACCGAATGGTTTGTGTATTGAATACGTGCCCTTCCCGCTTCCCCCTCCCCGACATCTTTCATACGAAAATACCGGCCTTTTTTATTTTCTCTACGTTTATCCAAATTAGCGATGGAATTGAAAAGGGGTTGATTGAAACGTTGATTAAAAGAGTTTCTTAATTCTCCCTATTCGTGAAAAAAAGTGTATCTGAACGCATTATTGCTGTTTGTATGCAACCGCGTTTATTTCAAACAATGCGGATGTTTATTGGGAATAGCATCAACGGTTATCTATCATTGATTATACAGTAGGCACTTAATCGTTTCGCCTATAACGTAAACTTCGTAGCACTTGTAAATCACAAACAGTAAATAAATGGTGCAATAACATTTCATAAAATTTATCCCGAACACTGGAATTATAGGATTAGTTTCTCAAAATAGGTTATTAGATTTTACTCATGTACGAAGAACAACTCATACAAGAAGAACGTATCAAGTTCAAATAAAATACAGTTACGGTGTGAGAGTAAATCGACTCAGCGACACTGACTAAAGTTATGAATTTTCAAAAAAGATAAAAATTTGATGAACTGATTTTGAGAAATTAAGCCATTTTCAAATTTTTTTTCTGATAACTCCCGAATCGGATATTTTGGGGATATAACGTACAACACAATTTATTGAGGTACTTACGAGACAAATTTTCAGTTTTTTTCTAATAATACCCGAATAGGATATCTTGGAGATATAATACACTACGATTTATTAAGGTAATTACGAGGTCGACATTCAGTTTTCCTGATAACTCCCGAATTGGATATTTTGGGGATATAACGATAACACGATTTATTGAAGTACTTCCTACCCGATTTCCAGTTTTTCCTAATAACTCCTGAATCGAATATTTTGGTGGATATAACGGTAACACGATTTATCGAGGTACTTACGAAGCCGATTTAAAAATTTTCCTGATAACTCGCGAATCGGGTATTTTTAGGATATAGCGTACAACATGATTTTACTTAGGCAATTTCGACGCCGATTTTCAGTTCTTCCTAATAATTCCCAAATCGAATATCTTTGGAATATAACGTACAATACGATTAACTGAGGTACTTACGATCGAAAGTTTTAACAAAACTGTATGTGACAATATCGTGAAAATTAGATTTAAACAGTTTTCGGACCGAAAATGGGCTTTAGAAATTGTTTTTCTGTAAAATTTGATCACGAGATATGCGCAAACCTCTAGTACTAACAAAATCAGTAAGTCAATTTATTCATCAGCGCTGAATAGAAACATACATCTTTTGGACCCCAAGGGAACTGAACACCAGATAGATCCATCAAAACATCAAGATCGATTTTTGCGTAATCACCAAACTATCGATATACTTTACATAATGAAAATATAAAACATTTTACAAAACCAATGAGCAAAAACTTTTATTTTTAACATGTTACACTAACTTCTGTTAATCTATGGTCCGATACTGATAAAATGTGAATTACGTATTCATTAATAGTTGTTTAAAAACGAAGTATGGGATATTTTCATAAAAATTAAATGCTTAGGTTGCAATTTCGGATGTTGTTTGTAATCGATGCTGAGTGTTGGTAAACAATCTTTGTCGATGTAATTTCAAACTTCCAGTGAAGTTAGAGCCGAAGCCCCTTTCTCTGATGTAACAAGTTTAGAATCGTTTTCTGTTTATAACCATCCACAAATTAACGATCACTGCTGGTGAAATTGCAGGCATTTAGGATGCCACGACCAACTTGATGGGGTAGTAAACGTCATTAAAAATATCCTTTAAGGTGATCAAAACCAGTTAACATTTAAACTAGTTCATAGAAGGTATATTAACGAATTTCCTTTGGAAGAAGATATATTTAGGCTATCGTAGTAAGACCCAGACCGGGGACACTGAAATAAGCAGTCATACTGACTTCTAGATCACTTTTTGAGGAGTCGTTAATATATATATATATATATATATATATATGTGTGTGTGTGTGTGTGTGTGTTTTCACAATTTCAGCCAGATTTGATTCAAGCCTGGCATAAAAACGATTACGTTCAACAATTTCAAATCTTTAAAAATTTAAGATTTTTTTGAAAATCCGGTTTTACCAGCGTTAAAAACTGCGTATATTGGTTTTTTAAATGTTCAAAATCCGTTGAAATTAAGAAATTTAATTTGATGAAGGTCGTATTTTCAATGTAATTTGAAAGTTTTTAGTGCATGTGCTGATTAAGATGGTGAAATCAGAATTTCAAAAAGGGTAAGATAGAGATTTGCTTTTATCGCGCAGCGAAACGTGATTGTTTAAACATGTAACGGTAACAGCTGTTGTAACTTGTCTGAACAGCTGGTCTATTAGACAAAACCTTTGATATTAACAAATAGTATATACACTATACTTCCCTCAAAAATCCAGTTTTAGTGCTATAAAAAATCGGCTTTACACTACATTTGTACGAAATTGCTAAGACGATTTTGAAAAAAAACTTTTTATTAAATATCTGACAAAAAAGATCTTCCAAATATTTTTTCCCAATTTTAAAACGGTTCAAATGGTAAATTTCATCGAAATTAGTCAATTCGTGTTATTTCCAAATCATTCTTGCACATACAAAAGTAAAAACACTTTTTCACGGATTTTGCTGCTTAACGAAACTGTTTAAACTATTATCAAAATCGATTTTGTGACAAGTGAAGTATTAATACACACGTGTGTGTATTTAAAATTTCAACGGCCCTTCAAAATACGTTAATTTGAAAATAAACACCTGAAATAAATTTCTTCAATTTCAAAACCCACATCAACTGGATCGAGTTCTTCTTTGATAAAACCGATTTTGAGAAATTTCCCATCCCTCCTCTAGTATATGTTTTTGAGATAAGCAGGAATCAATAGTCGGTTTATTAAAAAATTAAAGCCCCACAAGGGTGTAGACAAGCTGCACCTATTGAGAGGATAGACGTCCCTCGCACACTTAGTCTAACACACACTTACACTTACATTTAGGGAGGCGATAATAGTCTCAATGTGATTTTCGCCTTAAAAAAATAATAAAAATAAAATAAAAAAAGTAAAACAACTTATTTGTAATGCCATAACTGCACACGGTTGCAACAACTCGGTGTGAAGCAACTGTTGCCAAAATATATTTGAAGGGAAAAGTTTCAGTTTCCATTTATTATATTTAACGCTCTCTACAGAGGACGGATGGATTACACCATCGAGTCACTGATTATGTCACTTTTAATTAGAGGCCGGATTTACAATCACTTCCACGCAGCTAGAGCTCGTTAATAATCAAGATGCACGATCAGCAGAAATTCATTCTTTTTATGCCTTTGAGGTTAAAATTGTCAGTGCACTGAAAAGCAACAACCGTTCAAAAGTACAGTCAGGTTTTTTAAAAGTAATTAATCATTGCAAGACTGCAATAAGTAAAATACACATATTTAGCCCGTTGCCTTTTCAAAATTATTGTGTAGATTTTTGTACACCAACTTGTGAATCCAAGTACATTTAGGTTTCGAGGTTAATACATTCAGAACCGATTTTTGACGTTATAAAAATCGAATGCGAGTTTTAGTTAAAATAACTTTATACTTCAATAACTCTGCTAACATAGCTCCTACTTTTAAGAAGGAAGGAGGGAAGTTTGTGTACCTCAAACTTTAAAAGTAGAGGAAAATAAGGTGTCACGGTTTTCGACATGTTCACATCTCAGGCTAATTAATTATGTCATCCGAAATATTTTTCACGAAAATACTCGCACTTCCTACTCATTCTTTCTGAAAATGTAGAAATACGAGCACCGATTATGCGAATATCTGCCATATGAACATCCGTAAGATTATTCGATTAGTTTGGTTGGTAGCATTGTTCTTACTCAGCAAGACGAATTTTGTAAATAGCTCTGTTAATTTTCATTTATCCTATATAGTGTTCTCATCAAAAAAAAAAAAAAATCCCTTACAGAATAATAATATTATATACGTATATTAATTATCCAACCACAAAGGAACAATTAGTTCGGATAATCGATGCTTTACTTTAATACGTGTTATAATAAAATTTGTATCAAGTACACATTAAATATTTAAATAACTTATGTTTTTATCCTCTCTCAAACTGTTTTGCAAAATTTCTAATGCAATATGGTTTGTGTTCGGTTTAAAGTATTCTTACAGATCATATACTTCCATCTGTGGTGTATTAGTACAATACTTCTTATGAACATCAGATAGGTAGCTTTTCCAAGTGTGGAACGTCTCTTAAAATAGTAGTAGTGCATTTTGATTTTCTGCACTGGAATAGAAGCAACGAAACCTCCAAATAAGGATCAGAAGTCAAAAACTAACAAAACAAATATTCTTTAAAAAAAATTAATGGTTTATTTCACCACTATAATATTTCATAATGTATAAACGAAACTACAATACAAAATGTACACTTCTCTTACAATATAATAACTATATATAAAGTGAGTAATATACAAGGGGTTGTTTTACAGATAATTAGGGTCAAGCAAGAAATAATATAACTTTTTTATATAAACAAAAAACAGTTTTGTCCACATATTGCCCTTGAATATGTGCATAGGTATTGCTAGCTTATAATATTCTAAAACACTGGACAGTAATAGTAAGCGAAACACAGGCAAAGCTTATAATATTCTGGTCGCCAGCGGTTAAGGCAGTGTCTCACACGAACTGACTTAGAAAAATAACACCACAGTAGTTCACCAACCTCTAAATCTAAGTTAATAAGTAATAAGTACAGATTTGAAAGATTTAGGGTTAAGAGACATTTAAAGTGAATAATATTGTGGTAATCCCCACTTGTATACGATTTTTTATACTAGAAATGTATTTATATAAATCACAAAGACAAATTTCGTTTGAGTTTACGCAATAAATTATAGGTGGCAGTGCGTTCCGAGAATCGTACGTGATGCTCGAACACGTATTGTGCAAACTCAAACGATATCATACTAATTACAATAAAATATTTCAACAATTAACAAAAAAGAGGGCTCAAACTATATAATGAGCATGGTAAAAAAATCTGTAAATCTACAACCTAACCATCTCTATACAATCTCATACCGAATACAAATTCTTAAAATACATTCATAACTAGATTTTATTAGGAAAATGTATACATACACTTTACAAACTCTTTAAAAAAACTCAAGAAACACACTGAGAGATGAATCGAGGTATTTTACTGATTGTTTTGTTTAAAAACAAATCGAAGGAAAACGATTCTAGGTTACGCTAAATCCAATAATTTTTTTTACTCTAAAGAAAGCAATACATATAAAAATATATATTTAAATTTGTAAATATCAGTGTATAAAAATGTATACAACAAGGCAACGTTTACCCACAACTGAGCATGCGAGTTACACACTTCAAAAAATAACTACCTGAATATTACAAAAATTTATTCAGATTTACAAACATGAATGGTTTCTCAAATTGTATTAGTTTTGTACGAAACTATATTGTGAAGCGCTTAAACAAGAAATGCGTTCAGGTAACTCGAATGTAACTTATATAAATACAACGACTTCGGTTCAAAACTTCAACACTGTACATTATTTATAACGGACTAAATAAACAATAATTATGGGTAAAGCGTTACCTTCTAGAACGAAATGAAAATACCACTATCCTTCAAAAATTATTTATAATTACAATTTTGTTTATTTTGTTCTTCACTAAAAAAAAAAGACAAGAGAAAAATATCTACCTATACAAAATACTAAGCGCATCATATATAGTGTTAAAATATATCCACATAAACATCAATGGTAGAAACATTAAAACAGATATTTACATACAAGATATACAACAGTCTAGGAAGTTCCTGTCTAGGCTTCAGCCTTAAAAACTAAAACAAGAATTGTAGGACTGATAAAGGAAAGACTAGGCAAAACAAGAACGGGAAAAGAAAGGGGGCATACAAAAGTTGAAAACAGGAAAAGAAAGGGGGCACGTTAAAAGCTGAAAACGTGTAAACATCTGACTGTACAGACAGAACATTTTGTAAACGCGGAAGTCAAGCAATAGTAATAAAATAAAAAAGTACTTATAGTATATACAAGATAATTACACATAAGCAAAAAAAACAAAGGGGGAAATTTTAGTAAATAAAATTTCAAATTATTAAGAGAATTGTCAATTAATTTACAGTGCTTTAGAAATAAGTAAGTATTCATTGTCAGTTTAGCTAAAATGGTCCCACGAGTATAATTTCCCCCTTGAATTTGGTAAAAATCATTGCACAATATTTTTTTTCGAACTAAATTTGAAACAAATGCCCCCTATGGTCAGACTAAAAACTAAACAAATCTGAAAAACCTGGTGTTGGCTAATAAAAATTAAAAAAAAAAATTAACTGTCGTCGATTCTTATGATTGGTCAGTTATTGAAGATGTCATATCACAGCCTATTAGCATATTCCCTGGAGCTTTGCAAATTATCTGAGCTGATTTTTTTTAACTGGGCCTTAACTTTACTATCAAAGCAGTCCAATGTATATATTTCAGTAAACATTGAAATAGTTTAATAGACTATAAGGTACTGTTAAATGTTCTTAATTACAGAGATCATACAAATTATCTGAACAACCGTTTCATTTAAATACTATCAATGAAAGAGGACCAATATTACGTAAATATAGTTACATTATTGCAGTATTTAGAAAACAGAACTTAAATCTTTTGAAATTCACTTATTACAAATTTCATCTTTTTGAATAATCATCAAGACAAAGATCTAGACAAAGAAAAAAGTGCTTTATTATTTTTGCAATTTAAATTAAGAACATTTAACATTTTACAAATTGTGCTTAAAAAAGCTAATCTAAACAATAAATTACAAAAGTGTATTGCACATTCATAAGACGATAAACAATAAGCAAAGTATCTAGTCACAAAGTAAGGCCCAGAAAGTGTGGCGATGAGATCAATGCTCAAAGTGAGCTGTGCTTATATTATCATATAAAATTATTGTGGCATGCATCTAAACATTGAAACATGTACTTAATTCGGACCAATGTATTGGAAACGTCTTTCGCAACACGTATAATACTTAAGGCTATCTACTTTTTCAGATTTAAATATTAAAAACTTTTTTTTACTTTTCAAATATATTTTAAACGAATAGATGTACACTTAAATCTTACTACTGTATTTGCTGCCCTTACGGTCTGTAAACGTTTCTTATGACTAACAATTCACTTCAAATTAAAAAAAAAGTTTAACGAACCAGTTTTTTGTTCATCTTTGCCGGATCACTCACTGAATATTAAACACGTAACAAGCTTGACAAAGGTCCTGAATTTTCTGTGCACATGATCAGAGGTCAAGAGTGTAACAAAACAATGGCGAAACTGTCCAGTTCAGCAGTTTATTAGATTGGCGAACGTAGTATCCACCCAACCCACACCGATATAATCACACAACATATCGGATACATCGGGTGTGCACGAAAACTCGAAATGAGATCCAGAGCTGGAACTTGCGGTATCGAAGGAATCCAGATCGGTTGTTAAATTCTCGAGATCCACTTTGAAATCCGAGGGTATCTGAAGGAGGTCCGTGAGGGAATCGAGATCTGCTAAGCTAGGGTTCTCACCGGTACGACCTGTAGCCGCCAACTCGGACTCACAATCCATAGGTTCTTCTTTAATCATCACTTCATCCTTAACTTGAAGCCCTAACTCTTCTTCCGGTTCTTTTTTAATAACCATCACGGGCATTTCCATTTTAACTGGATCGTATATCCTTCGTTCTAATACTTTAATCTTCCTCGTTTCCGGTTCTCTCTTCATCTCCATCTGAAGAGAACCTTCGTCGTAGAACGTAGCGCTCTCGGGGGAATCGGGAGTATCACAAGATGGACTCGATGGCACCTTAGCGTGGATCGCCGGAGGTGACGTCGTGAACTGACGTCCCTGACTTTGCCGCATGCTGTCTTTCAACTTGCGATCGATCGTCAAACGGACTTTCAGTTTACTATGATTGACTGCACTCAACGATGACGTTGTCTGGATAATTCCATTTCTTCTGATTATCGTATGCATTCCGTTCTTCTGTTTCAATTCTGTGTTATGGTTATTATTTGTATCGTTTCTATCGGGCATGATGGGACAATGGTTGGGGGAAGACTTCTTGGGTTTCTTTGGCCTTGGTGTAGACACCTTGGGAGCGGGCTTCACACTCTTCTTCCTGGGTCTGTACTTATAGTCAGGATATTCTTGCAGATGCATCAGCCTTAACCTCTCCGCTTCTTCGATGAACGGTTGCCTTTCTTCTTCGGTCAACATCTTCCATCGCTTACCTAACCTCTTCGAGATCTCCGCATTATGCATATCCGGCTGTTGTTCACAGATCTTGCGACGTTCGATCTGCGACCAGACCATGAACGCATTCATCGGCCGCTTGATGTGGTTAGGATTATTTTTCTTTGTCTGAAACAAAAAAAAAGAAGAGATTTGGTTATTTTTAGTTAAAATATAATCTTAATATATTATTGCACGTTCATACGGAAAAACATTAAGTTTATTGTCCATCCTAACACGCAGGTGCTTGATGTAAAGGCTACTACAGGCTGGTTAAGGACACGCCTGAAGCTAATGAAATCCAAGAAGCTTATATTATTTATTGTTTTATTGAACAACCTTGTAAAACCTCAAATCTCGTCAGATTTAAAATAAAACAAAGCCGTACCTTTATACAGCGTATAGTAGAAGCCATTATACAAAATAATTAGATTGCAAAGTTCATGACTAAACCTGTGATAAAACAAAGAGCCTATTGAAAAGAGTAAACAGTCTGGCAGAAGTCCGCAGTATGTGTTCTGTTCAAGGCTCTTCCTTATTGGTTCATCCAATGCCAACTCGATGCCTATTTTGGTACTCTAATCAGCTGTTTTATATCGGAGAATATTAATTTATATAAATATACAAAAAAAAATAAGAATATCTTTGCATTCGATAATATGAACGAATATCTTATTAACTGAAATACGTGAATGTCAAATGTATTAAAATATTATACATGTAAAACGCTAAATTAATAATGGTCAGTTTAAATTTAATGTTTACAAAAAGTAACCAGGCCCTACGACGTAGTGAATATACGAGTTGGTTTACACTAAAATAGGTATTAGTGTAGCGCGAAATATTGCTACCAATAAAGTTAACATAGTGCGTCCAAGGCAGGTTTGCATACGTTTTGTTGTTGTTGTTGTTGTTGTTGTTGTGTGTGTGTGTGTGTGTGTGTGTGTGTGTGTGTGTGTGTGTGTGTGTGTGTGCGCGCGCGCGCGCACGCACGCCAGGCTTAAATTTGTACCAGTTTTTCAAGTTTTACTATGTACAGTACGATGTAACAAGCAGGACTTAAAAGTTTGTAAAAAAGCGCCTGGTAAATCACAGTTCACGTTTTATTGAGTACAATACTGAATTCAATCACTTTACGGCGACCATAATTATTTTATTCTTCACACACGCATGTTTTCTCGATTTTAAATTTATTTTAAAATTCTTACAGTTTTAATTCAACTTAGTCGATCCGCGATTTCCTACTTAACACGAAATCACGGAAAATGTACAAAACAATTTTGCTCAAGTACTACGGTTTACTTGGCCTACCAAGCATTATCTCAGCGATTGACTCACATCCGGCAAACCTAAGCCTATCTACTGCGTTATTTGCGCTATTATCTACAATTTTCTGCAGAACATAGTAGGCGATCATTGGCAAGACGATGATAACAGAACGGCCAAACAGAACTGATTGTGGTGCTACGAAGTAAGTACGTAATCACTTCAATTGTGCCAGTTGTGTCAATAATTTCGATGGCCTAAACTGGAGATTACAGTAAATAGCGCGACTCGACGCGAACAAGAGACAAGCGTAGCCTATGCTTCATCAAATGACATATTTGTTGCACAGGCCTAGGTTTGATCGAAAAATGTTATTTATTCTCAAACTAGCCTATAAACCATTAGTTATATAATGAAAGTTAAAAAATGGTTTTTTAGTATAAAATTGTACAGGGACACGTTGCTGATAGTACAAACAAACAATGCAAATAAAGTACAGGAACTTCCTCACATTCATTCAAGACTGAAATCTGAAAATCACATTTTGCTGAAACTAGTTGGGTATACGTGAAGAATCACAGCTCTACCAAGTTTTTGTATCAAAATCTGTCAAGTCACTTTGTCTTCAACCACAAAGTGCAAAAACTGACTTTATACACATACAATCTTTATGCTCACAGTACGTAATTCATAATTCGTATTGGCAGAACATCAATATAGCAGTCAGTTTACAAGAAACCTGGCATACTGGTCCCAATATAGTCAACAAACTACAAATATTTACTTTCAATTAAGCCTAGCATACAATACGTACGGAATAACGATATCCTGTCAAAATTAGCTTAAACATTGAAAATGTAAGATAGTACTACATTTCTGCTTCCGGCAATAAATTATAGCAGATTTTGAAAGCCGCGTTGATTCATACACAGTTTTACTAAACGACGCTTAAATAAAATTTTAAGGACGTTAGTTTTATTAGCGGCCTCGAAATGAGTTATTTACAGTTTACGAAGTCGGGATTCCCGGGCGATCATCAAACTCGGAAAGTTGGGCCAAATCTTGTTTAAACACCGCTCGTATTTCAAATCTCGGCGGCTCAAAACATATTTACTCAAACGGGTCGTTTTTACGTTCCCCAACAGAAAAACAAGACAAGTGTTACGGAATTTTCTGAGCGTTTCGCGGCTAATTCTGTCGTGCCGCGAAATATAAATCACCGAGAAGACCTTGCCATTCCGGCGAGGTTAATATATTTACCATATGTTAAACGTTCCTTGCCAAAATATAATTTCGCGCGTTGCCTTGTTCTATTTCGAATTGGGTTAATCACGCGTTGAATCTGTAAACCTCGATAATTCACTGAGGTTAGTTGAGTCGTATTTAGTTCATTAAAACATTCGATTTGCGTTAGTTGTAGTCTTTAATGAATGTATTTTGTTTAAGGTTAAAAAAACTGTCTTAGTTTTAAACAGTCGACAATATTTACCTACGCACATCGGTTGAGACTAAACCACTAGTCAAGACGTTCTGAACTTGCCATATATAGGTCAGGTAAAAGTGACCCTATCGAATTCGGTTTTTTAATCGATAAAACTTAAAATCTTTAATGTATCTAAAAATCCGGTTTGGGAGTTATCAGTAAAAACTGAAAAAATATAAGTAAAAAAGAAAAAATATAAAAAAATACATTTCTCAAAATCGGCTAATTATATCTTGCTCAAATTTGCACTAAAGGAAATTTATTACTACTAATAATAAAAAACACAGATACTTTGTTTTGTTTTTTCGACTTACAAGAGGCACGTAATACTTTACTTCACATTTGATACATATATGGATTTTTTTAACAAAATCTGATGAACCGATTAAGAGAAATTATTAGACATTTTTTAGTTAACAATACTTATCAGAGAAATTATAACGTTTTCGAACGATTTACTACTTCATAGGCACCAGCAGGATGTAAATGTGAATGTGTTCCATAGAAGATGCTAGAAATATTTCTTGGAAAAAAATCAAAACTACAAACATCACGACAGCTGATTTGAACGTTTACCTACTTGGCGTGACACAGTGACATTTATTTAATGAAACGACAAGGCTGCACTGTAATACAATTTATTTAAAAAAATGTAATACATTTTAGACGTACAAAATGATTATTTATTGCGCTGGTAAAGGAAGGCCAAAGCTAGAAAATATATTACACGTGATTTTACCAAAATTCGATTTTTATTCATACATATACGTTTCAGGATCCTACGCCCCCAAAAAAACGAACAGACGCCTTCGATAATCAGCAAGTAGGTGTGAACGTGCATCCAACGGCCGACACGTATATTTTTGGTGCCCAAACCGCAGACCACGTTGCACGTAGCACACTTACTGTAATTAATCACGTAACTACGGTACCAGATCAGATAATACACTTAATGTCATTTGCTGGTATAAAAAGCTGTAAATTGTGTTTCTCCATCAGATAGGGCAGCTAGTAAATGTACCGTGTTCTTTATCTGGCCAACAACGACAAAGATTGACCATTGAACACCGGCCGACGTAACACGCGATCCTGTGCAGTGGCAAGAGACAGTTGGACATTAATTCGGCCACGATGAAATGAAACGATCAAGCGAACAAACCGAACGCATTTCAAGTTATTCACTCCATAAACAGAACAAAATCGGTTCATCTGTTTTTATTGAATACGAAGATTTGTAACTGAAGAAAACAACATTTAGTTAAGGATTATATGCGAACTAAAACTGAATGAAAGGTCAAACGCGACTTACCGTCAAACTCATTACTGCACACCTCCGGACTATTAATTGCTGCAGATATTAAAAAACCCTCAAACCGATAACACTCGAAAACAGCGCAAGATAAAATTCACTAATTAAAAAATAATTATCTAAATGACGTTAACTTTTTAAATTAGTTCAACGCACTTTACTATCTGTTCTGTATTTAGCGAATTTCCAAGTGAAAATGAGCTAGTGGAACGGCCATCATATACTTCATATACGAACTGACCCAGGACTTCTCATTCACTGAACTATCTTCATTAAATTGTAAATTCTATCGCAATGTAGTCTTAATTAATACACAAAGCACTCCACGACAGCGCTCGTAACCTTTTCCGCCAATTTAACCGGTAACCGTAACATTTACGAACATTTTATTGGATGGACATTATCAGAAATGTATGCTTATTCTATTTTAAGCGGTGAAATGACGTTCAGCCAATACTACAGGAAATACCCAGTAACTACACTCTGAACGTTAAATCACAGCCCTAAAACAACAGAATTGAATGGAGAAAAATCTTATGCATACGTCTTCGGACTTTCAAGAAGGTACCTTTGTATTAAATTTCGGAACAATCTGCCAATGAGTTTAACCAAAATTGTGTACACTCATAATTGCAAATCAAAGGCCGCCATCTTGAAACTGTAGTAAATGGGAAACAATCGTACGAGCTTTATGCGTTTGGACCCATTCTTAAATCTGAAGCCGCCATCTTGAAACAGAAGTAAATGTGGAAAAATCTTACACACGTCATTTGGTCTTTATACAAGGTACTTTCTTTCGCATCTAATTTAAAAAAATCGGTCAATGCGTTTGGCTATAATAGCGTATACTTTTTATTGCAAATTAAGAGGCCGCTACCTTGAAACAGAAGAAAACAGAAAATTCTTACAATACGTCGTTCGGTATTTATACAAGATACCTCCACACCAAATATCAAAACAATCGGCCAAAACTTTGTAACAAAAAACAAACCTAATGCTGAACTGTAGAGCTGAAACAAAGACCTCGCCTCTCTCGTTCAATAAGGGAGAACCGTACACAACCATTTACGTTCAAATTAACAAAACCGATCTCGCACGTTTTATAATTGGAATTAAAAACATTTTTCAAAAAGTAATCTAAACTCGTGCAACAAGATTAGCGTGCGCTAATATATTGCAACTTAATTTCGTTATATTCATAACACACTATTAGCAGTGCGGTAACAGCTTGTAGGTAAGTGGGGTGGGGGGGGGGGTGGAGGGTGGGATTATTACTATATTATTTCGTCGGTTGACTCATGTAACAGCCTTCCCATATGGCCGTAACGACCGTTGCTGCAGTTATAACACAACTGTTTCCGTTCCTAACCAGACATAACAGTTTTGTCGTATTTTAAAAATGTTAATACCGTAACAGATGCATTTCGAAAGATGTATTTTATTTTTAATCGTGCGCTATTAAATATGACAGTTATGTTTTGAACCTTTCGTTGGTAACTGCGATGTCGACTCGTTTTAAAAATAAATCGGGTCGGCATTTTGTTTTATGTTATTAGCCTACCACTGTCAGATTGGGAAAGGTGTGCGCATGCGTAATATCCCTTTGCATAGGCTTATATTATCAATACGTTTTGGTTTTCCGGTAACGAAAAATGTGTTTCTGTTCTTAATGTAATATTTTTTCCCACTACGAATAATGTTATTTTGTTGACTACATATATCTGCCTTTCCTAGCTTCTAACATTTCATGTTTGTTGACACGTTTCCGAATACTTTCATTATCAAAACTTTTTGCTCCCAATACTACTTAATGGAGCACAGCAAAACGTTTTTAATAGAAGTACAGTACACCCGAGGTAATTCGGCACGTCTTGTAATCCGTCGGTGTTGTGTTCTTTAATAATAATAAAAATTAGAATTTCACGTCAACAACTTCCAAAAGAAATTCCGTGAATTTCCGTAGAAAGAAAAAGCAATTTCTCCTTATTTTCACAAGAATGAAACAGAAAAAACAATTTGCATTTTCGACAAAAAAAATTCGGGCTTTAAAGCCAGTGATGGGTCGGCTCAATAAATTCAAGAAACGGTATGGATACATTTTTTTGTCTATTTCTGGTGAAAAGCTATCGTGCGATGTTAATGTTCTTGCTCCGTTAATACAGAAGTTTAAAGAAACTAGGCTTAGGTCCGAATCAAATTTACAGTGCGGACAGAAGAGGTTTATTTTGGTGAATTTTTTTACAAAAAACTTTCGTTCATAACTACTGCTTACTGTAATGTACATAGAGAAGTTTTTAAGTTTTTCACGGTAATTTTAAAAGGTCTCAAGTTATTTTGTTTTTATTTCCACGTAATTACTTTTTCTCAGTTTGCACAATGATTTACTGTTATTTTTCTTTCTTTCCAAATAATCCGTTGTTTTCGGTTATCCGACAATAGCGATGTCCGACATACGCTGGATTACCGAGAGTCTAGTCTACTGAATTCCGAAGTGAGTCAACAAATATAAAATGTTTCAAGCTAAGTAAGGCAGATGTTTGTACTCCAACAAATTTGTTTATATTTTATAAAAGTATTTCTATACGAATATGACGCGGTACTGTGTGTATTGAGTAGATAAGTGAGCCGTATGCACTAGAGGTACTATGGGATCGCTAACCCGCCGCAATCTTCAGTAGTAACTGTTGCAAAATGTCAGGATAACTAATAAACGATAAAACACAATATAAAACAGAAACTAAATAATTGACATACTATCTATCAATCAAATAGCAATCGTGGCAGAAATTCGAGGTGTTTCCATCTACAAATGTAAAACATAAGGCCTAACATGCAATGGAAAAATTGTTACGCTATTATTGTGCTGGAGCAATAAATAAAAGCTGACTTCGAATCACAGCTGTTCCTTCATAATACTATTTCAATTGTGGTTATGCTTATTACTTTTGTTTACGGTAAATACAATATAAATAAATTCTAGAACTGTGTAGTTTTCTGCGTCTCTGAACTACACTTTGGATAAGACAAAATTTATTGGTATTGATTTAGCTGTATTTAACTGTTCAAATTTACTTTAAACGTTTGTATTTAGTTAAAATCGAAGCAGTAATTTTTTGTTTCGTAATTAATTTTGCTTTGTAATTAATTAATGATGAGTACATCTCAAGGTCGTGTGCTCGGGACTTCCAGTTACTGCAGTACGCTTTCCCGTAACGGTCGGAATCTACAACAGTCTGGCACAAAGTAAGGACTTTTAAGCAGAAAAAAATACGCATTTGCCACGAGGAAACGGTAATCAATGTTTAAACGTACACATGTGATAATTATAGAAGTTTAGACAGCGTTATAAATTCTTTGACTAAATATACAGAACTGAAATGACTCTTGACGTAAATTGTTTATGTAAAAGTGACGTAGAAGCTCGAACCCAGCAAAGCTCCTGCTTATAGCCTTTTGGTTGTCTAGTTTTAGACAATAGTTTTCCAATAAATATTCTTTTTTATTTATAAATTTTAAAACATTATGAAAATATGATTTCACAAATCTTACCTACAAAAATTCGACCTACATTTAAAGTATAAGAAAATGAACTCTAGACCGCAGTCAGGTCACGTCAACTTGCCAGCTACAAGCTGTTAACACTGCATAGTTTATGGCGAACTCCTGTAGTTCACATTATCCAGTATAGGCATACCCTATGCGCAATGTTAGTATAATCTCGACACAAAGCCCAAAAAACAAAAAATTACTGCTTCGATTTATCTAAATACAAACGTTTAAAGTAAATTTGAACAGCTAAATACAGCTAAATCAATACCAATAAATTTTGTCTTATCTAAAGTGTTTTTACTCGAGTGCTTAATAAATTGCAAATAATGATTCACGCGTTTATATCTACAACTTACTCTATATATAGACTTCAGATGTGGTTTGTTACAATTTATTTAATTTCAAGTATACTTACGGATCTTACTTAATTACAAATATAAAGCCGTATAAAACCAAGTTGACAGGTTTATAATCTCAAAACGATTTACTACGTTATAATTATAATGGTTTAAATTTTTATTGGAACTTAATTAATTTAGTTCTATTTATGGAAAACTTTTTCTTTGTAATTGGCAACTGAAAGGCCTACATGTAAGCAATACAATCAAGCTGATAGGTCTCTTGAACTTATGTTCAAACGTGAAGCCACTAGGAAAAAGTAATTACGATTATAACCACAGAACGACTTACTTTTATATTATAATGGTTTAAATTTTATTAGACTCTATTAATTACTAATTTAAATACAAGGTGTAACGTTTATCTCTATAAAATTAGGATGAAAATATGTTTATCATGAAAAACAATAGGCTTAGATAATCTTAAATTCTGATCGTTAAAGAAAAACGATTTACATTAGGATGGTACGATATTGCGTGTGCCAGGAGGTTTTTTGCAGATTTTGAAGAAATTTGGCGTGTATCTGGTCTACCCACATCGTATAAAAAATCTCAAACACTTTTTGGTAAAAAATAAGCTCATATTTTGCTAACACGTGGCCTATTATAAACACGAAAAGTAAAAGCAGACAAAAACATAATCCGAGAGCTTAAGGGAAAATGAAAAGGCATAAATTCTCAAAATAGGTTAATCAAATTACGTTCATGAAGTTTTAAAATCAAACCCAAAAAACACTAAGCAGACTGACCGCCGTCGGGTTAATATATTCGATTTACTTCCGAACATTAAACCTTATACTATACATTTAAAAAAATAATCGCAGTTATTTATGCAATACCAAAATTTTATTAACGATTATGCGGAAAAACATTTTCGAAATCTGTCAAATATTTAGTTCACAACGATATGCACAAACTTCTGAATAAAAAACAAAACTGACAGAACCATAAAAAAATCAAAATCGACTTTTGTTCACGATCAACATATATTATGTACGGCGAGTCACCTACACTGCGGTACTTCCTAGCCAAACAACGCAGGCCTAACACGTTCACAAAGACCTGTGAAATCGCGTCAAAATTGCCCAACGTGTAAATTAAATTTCGCCTATCATTTGTTAAACGCTGAAATGTCAAGAGTAAATGTTGGTAAAAGCGTCAAATCACGCAAATGTCACGAAAGTGAGTCAGCTGGCGGCTTTATTAATCAACAATGAACCCCCCACTCAACCGCCACACTTCTCTATTTCTAGCGTCTTTTCAAAACCTACACACACACAAAAAACCTGTTTACGTATGTTTTTTTAGCGAGTTTCTATTGTGACACGGAGTTACGGGATTCGGGACTGCAGCCTCCCCACTGGAATCGGAATCAATTTGAAGAAATATGAATCCATTAGCTATCTAATTAAGTAAAATAAAAATGTCAGTTGGCATAATTACTATACTCTTTATATAATAAAACGACGATTCTCTGAATCTGACTTGCTCTGGTACAGCTGGTCTGGGTTAAAGTCTTATCCTTGAAAGGGAAGGGGGAAAAAGGAATAAGTACGAGCCAGGACAAGATGGACATGAGTGTGAGCAGAGAAATAGCAGACAAAGAGTTAGTCTTCGTTATCTGAAGTGAATTATATCGATTAAACAATCGATAAAAATATTTATAAAATATATTTTTATTTATTTCTTTTGTAGCTTTGATCCGCCGCCTCGGTGGTCTAGTGGATAGCGTACTAGGCTTTCACCCCGAGGACCCGGGTTCGATTCCCGGCGAGGGCTTGGCATTTTCATACGCTATAAATCATCCCATCGCCTGCATTAACCCAAGTGTGCACAATAGTCGGACATTACAAAAAAAAAAAAAAAAAAAAAAAAAAAAAAAAAAAAATTGTAGCTTTGATTTATACTACTTTCTATATTTCATTTTATGTATTTAATGTAACAGGGACTGTCCAAAATATACCATGTATGTCTACTACAATAAATATTTTTTTAGTTTTTATCATATTTAATTTATTACCTTGAAAAACTTACTTAGACCCATATGGAATTATTGAATCTATGCATAAAACTATTGGAGATGTTAATAATATTTTATGAGTTACCAGGTTTATCCTTGGTTCAGCTCCCCCCCCCCTTTAAACTGGCTGGATCCGCCCATGTCTGTACGTTTTCATGAGCAGTCTGCAGTTGTTATTAATTCTATGCGACCTATTAATTCTAGCGTTCGCAATTTTATCGGACTTGATTCGAACTTGGCATTAAATATGACTGGAAAATAAGGTGTTTAAATGTTTCGACATTAACTTCTTTTTTTAGTCTGATTTTATTTTTGCAATGTGTGTTAAAATTCATTCAATTATGAAAACAAAACAGCATTTTAAAATTTCAACGATTACTGAAGGCGGAAAACACGAAAATGATTGCAGTTGCAGTTCGTGTTTCGTGTTAGTGTATTTTTTTTTTTTTTTTTTTTTTTTGCTTCCAGTGGTCACGAAACTTGAAAATCATTTAAGCCTACAAATATTTTCACTATACAGACAAAAGATTAAACGATAATGAACGTAAAAATAATAATAGAGTGACAAACAATTATATAACATTAAATAATAATTAATAAACATTAAATTAACTACGTAGAAGCAAAATTAATACACAAGAGCACTTTTGAAATGACCTTGATGACAAATTATACACGGTTTAAAACGGAACCGCGATGATGATCTAAAACATAGATCAGTCAAAACGCACAGATCCTTCAAATCTATTTACAACTTTATATTCGGCCAGCTGTCGGAAACAACATATAATAAAGCGAATAAAATCCTTTGGCAAGTCGAGAATAAATATTTGGATCGAGATGTTGGCAAGATTGATAACCGGAACAGCTGTTTGCTGCGTAACGGATGACCTTGAACAGGCCGACTACCTGTACCACGTGAGGAGGCACAAAAATCGACGTAATTAAGAACACTGTATATCGTGATACGTAATGTTATTTATTTGCGAAACTGTTTCGTGTTTAGAACGAAATGCGTCATATGGTACGCCGTTGTTAGCTTCATATACAAATATTTACTAAGTTAACAGCTTTGACATAAATTTGCTAGGGGCAGGACTATTATTGTTTACGAACTGTTCCAATTTCATAATCGTGTGTGTGTGTGTGTGTGTGTGCGTGCGTTACAAGAAATAAAATTTCGAAAAACAAAACCTATAGTTGAAAATAAATTAAATTGCGAAAACATTACGCAAACTTTCTCACATTATGAGGATATCGAAAAATGAAAGAAAAAGATGAAACAAAAAATTGGCACAATTTCTTTAAATGTTTTTATCAGATTTTTGTTACAAATGAACATTTGTGACTGAACTCAGCTAACAAAATTTGAAATAAATAATCAATTCATGTAAATCGGGGGGGGGAATAAGACGCATTTTTTGCTACTTCATTTTAGCGAAATTTTGTTAAAATCGTTAAGGGACGATTTTTATGCGTTCTTGGCCAAAAAGGTATTGAAAAATTATGAAATGAAGCGAAGCAGATTTAGGCTGCACGCCACATAGTCAATTTGTTTAGTTTCAGTTTTCTTACGTTAAAATATCTGTAAAAACCACTTTTTTTTAACTCATGATTTATGCATAAAAATCATAACGACTTCAAACGGCCACAATATTTTTCTTATGGGAGAAAGAGTACAAAAAAGGCAGTTGCCATGAATCAGACAGAGAATAATGAGTTTTTAGAATCGTCGCTCTATGACAAGACATGGAAGAAGGAAAACATCTGCCAGTGCCTTATCTATTTACAGATTGCACCACTAACAAATTTCGTATTTTCTATAATGTAAGCTATGTGTTTATCGTTTATAAACTGAATTACTACAGCATTTGAAAAGCACACAATTAAACTCGTCTTCCAGCTCCGGGTCATGCATGACCTGAAGAGGCTAATTAAAAATTATATTTTTACATAGGCCTACTTGTATGGCATACAATTTTAGGCTTTGGATCAATACTATCTAAAGCCTAAACCTCCGTTACTCTGTCTTAAGCTCGTTACTGTGCAAATTCGTTGAATCGTTTCAAAATGGCAGTCACTGCAAATTCATAACTTTCTATCTTGGCCTACTTCACTGAAAAAGATATATTCAAAAACGTAAAAAATTTGAGCAAAGTCTGAAGAGCCTATTTTGAAAAAAATTACGTCATAAAATTAATGCGAGTAAAAAAATTCGGTTCGATAAGATGTTAACACATTTTGCACTTCGGGGTGTTTTAATTTCAATTTAAACTGCCGAAATAATTAAAACAAAAACAAAACAAAATGTTGATTACCAAAATGTACATAATTGGTGCCAGTTGTGCCCACGCAGCAGATTAGCATATCAAAATCTTGATGATATCAAATCATACTGGAACACGATAGCTAACTCAAGGTCAAACGGTATAATCAAGGTCAAAATCAATGTTCCCGTAATTGATTACAACTGGTTTTATAGGCTGGTCGTTTTAGTCAATGCCTTATATAGATAGGCTTATACAGGGTGGTCGGCAATTCCTGAGGGGCGTGGTAAGGGTCAAATTTGTGGTAATTTTGCGATGAAACAAACTACTGTTTGGATTTTGTTATTTTTAGACATATAAAACAAAATTATAGATACACTTTAAACATTGTAATTATATTACTTTATACAGTGTTAATACCATAATTTAAAGTGATAATGAATAGTTATTTTCGAAGGGAGTTCTGCACTCATCCTGGAGACTACTCGAATTTGACGATTTCGATGAAATTTATATGTAGACCTACATGTCGTTAACTCACATATCGTGATGGCTCCTTTTTGGACAAAAAAATCATTAAATATTATTCAGAAATCGCCTATAATGGTTTTTATTCAATTTAGGCCTTCAATGCCTAACAAATCCAATTCATCGTCTGTTTGGTAAAAAATTGGTCATAACCATTTTTGAGGGATTTTGTCATTTCAAACTTTATAACCTAAAAACATAAAAAAAGAAAAAAATAGGCATAATTTTTCAACAGTATCATATTTTTTTCTTTATATTTACGTAACATTTTTTGGTGAAATAATTGAATTCGGAAGACTGTTTGACCATTCTTTTGTTAAAATACAATTTAAGTAGGCTTAACATAACCTCATGAATGTTAGACAATGAAACGGCTTCAATTACTGCTATTAATGAACTACATTTACCTGCAGACTGAAATCGGTAAAACCACAAATAATTACTCAATCCCCTTTAATGTAATTTCCATATTAAATAAAGCTGGTGTACTAATTTGCATTAATATTTCGTGGTTATCGCTTCATCAAATCAATAAAAATATCCACACGTGCAATATTTAATGGGTTTTCCTTTGCACGTAGGAATGTTTTGTGACCGATTTTATCAAGTAACATAATGTTGGAATTCCAAACTACTGAAATATTTGTTTTGGCTAATTGAAAACATTTTATAATGTTAACATTGCGAGAAATACTGGGAGCAGTTATTATTTTATTTCGAAATTGAGCGAGTCTTTATTGTAAAACCCGCACCTGAAACTATGAAATGCGCACAGAATCTAACCATAGAACACGTTAATATTTTTAGCCGCAAGTTTGGTTGGATTTGGTTTAAACGTAGCACAAATATTTACCGAGAGAATTGAAATTAAAAAATTTATATAGGATTTTACACAAAAATGTGTTGTGACAACAATAAAATGTTTGGTTACCTTACAAATTTAACGTCAGTGTCTACGATAACCCTCACAGCAGGGCAGTCCACTGCCGCTAGTTCCGATCAGAAAAAATTTTCCCTGCTGCTCACAATGTACTTAGTAAGGTTCAACAGTGTTGCCAGATTGAGGGGAGATTTTCTATGCGAAATGGGAAGCTGGGAAATTTTGAGGACCAATATGTACAATCTTATCTAGGTTGTAAATTCGTTTTCGTACTGAAGAACCTGTTAGTTTTGTTGAGTCTCCCAATGAATACAGAATACTGTACACTGTAGTCAGTGATTCTTGTGGACTACCTGAAATCCAGCGGTTGGAATTCCCCAACAATACAATAATAATTAGTAAGAGGGTAATAACCTCTTCAATACCCACACCCAAACCGAAATCCTTCCTGACCGTTACTTTATTGGACAAATCAAATTTTAGCAGCTTTTAGTGCGCATGTCTATCGTCCCCATCGCATCACTTGTTTCTGCTTGTAATTACTTTTCATCAAAAAATGTAAAATCGTTTCACTTTAGGCCTTCAAGTTTTCACATACTCTCCTTATCTTGTGATCGGTGGACATGAACATTTAATAGCTTCTGCGTATTCAGTCTTAACATCGGCAAGGAAGTACCGAACTGGAAAGGTTAATTTACATATACGTGATTTATAATTGGAAAACTGTTTACAATATCTTAAAGTAAGGAGCTGGTGGGGGAAATACGTATACGGTAGCAATTGGCAACACTGGTTCAACATGTCGCTAGAGCACGAATTGAATGATTTTGGTACTGGTACCCCAAAAGTAAAGAAGCTCTCGGATTCGCAGTGTGAGATACTTATAATTGAAGTGCAGACCAAAGACTTCGGAAAGACCAACATTTTCCTCATCCCTTCTTAATTGGAGTAAGAGACGATATCCCCTATTGTTTACCTTTTCTTGTTTACTGGGTCTACACCCCACTCTTTTTGCACCCAAAATCATCCTTTTTCATTTCCATTCAAAACCAAGAACACCACGTCTTCCAACACCTTCTTGTACTGCACTGTTGTGGAGTAACGAGAAGCATCATGGCGTTTCGGCTTAAAAGTAAACTGTACACAACTGTGTCGCTCGCCGCTCATATAGTAGGCCCTACTGTATCCGAGGCCAAATACTTTTATGGAAATTTTCTTTCAATTACACAATTTTAATAAAAACGTGTGTGAATAGCTTTACTAACTGTTCCAGCACTACAATAAATAAATATATATATATAAATATAATATTTAAAAAAAGAAATCTTAAACTAACAAAAAAAAGGATTTTTCGAAAATTTCTTACACCTTCTTTTGAAGCCAATTATCTCAAAATTTGAGACGCGTTTTTCTACAAAATATTTCGGACTACTGGAATTGTTTCCATTCCTTGTTCACTTTAACAATGCAGCGACCACTGATCTGGCTGGCTCACAAGTCTCCGCGATCAGGAAATCCTGTAGCAATTAGTTTTGTCCGGGAATTATCAGCCATCCTGAATTCGGATGAATGACCCGTGAATTCAAAGAAATGTCGTGATTAAAGGGACGTAGCCTACATACATTATTATCGCCACGCTATCGTTTATGTTAGCCAACACGGATCGCGACGATGACGCCCGGAACCGGCCGAACCCGAATGACAGACGAGAAACAACAGTCGCTCATTAAAACTACCATATTTGTCAGCAGTGTTTAATACTGTCGATAGACGGAACAGAGGTTAACTGAAAATGAACGATAATCACCATTCACACATTTTAACCTTTCAAAATTAATATGCTGATAAGAGAACGCTTACTATTTCAAATGTCAGAAGTTAATTAAATTTGAGGTTAGTTGTTATTGGGAAATCATTTAATGAAACCAGTTTTTAACTTATAACTAAAGTGTAGGCCTGAAAACGGACAAGTTAGGGCTGTTTGAAATTTAACTAAATACCTAATAAGACTGTGGTATTGCAAAATATTACGCAACTTCTCTACGACAAAAAGTTGATGAAAAACCGATCTTGAAATTTCGATTGATCTATCAGTTTTGGGGTTCCCTGAGTAAAAAAAGGTAATGTTTTTTGTGTACATCGGTGGAAACTAATATGCTTTTCATGATATCTGACATTTTAGTCTACGTTGCCTGTTATCTCAGGACATAACCAAATCCTTAAAAAAACAACATAATTTTGCTATATTAGTTTCACAGTTTGTCAAATATTCACGATTTATGAAGATTCGTTCTTCTCGTTAAAAGGAAGAGAAGTTGCGGTCGCAAGAACCTGACTGCCGTCGGTTTTTATTTGTTTTTTTAAATTTCCTCTAGAACGGTAATTTTTTATTAATTTTTATTTTTGTAGACTACCTTTCCATTTAAGCCCTATCGAAAATATGATAGCATTTAATGATGTACACGTTCAAGTTTGCAAAATGTCTGTGCACCATTTCTTCGACCAGTAATCTGAAAATCCTGAGATTAAAAAATTAAAATAAAGAATGGATTTAAGAAATGAAAAATACCTAAAACAAAATTAGGTACAGTATTAGGCCCATTATAATATCTTATCTGACAAAATCGCTGTTGTTTTTAATAGTAGGCCTGACCTAATGTTATTTTTATTTAGCCTAAGTATGGAAACCATTGTACTGTACAGACTGTCTATATTTAGGCCTAATCATACAATTCGTACAGAATCCATTATCCGTACTAAGTCCTTTATGTTGATTCTTAAATGTTTTTAAAATGCACTGTACTGAAGACGGATTTAAAGACGCGAACAAAGTTCAACAAGGTATTTGTATTTTGTGTCGCAGTATTTCTACGAAATAACACCGCCCAAATAGTAAAGGAATTGTCAGGCCAACAAACTAAGTTTAAAGACTACACTGTAATTGAATTGTAATTGACGACAAAAATAAGTTCGTAAATTTGTGGGAGGGGGAGAGGTTCTGTTAAGTGGAAAATTATCACCTTCCAACCTTGTAATTGTTTACAGTAATGGCGCACAAAAATTATAAAAAATTACACGAGAGAAATAAAGTGAAACGAACAGTGTAGGATGAAGGAGTGGGGAACAATCGGGAATTGTGAAATAAATTTAATAACAGGCTGTGAAGAAACGTTCGAAACGAAGATTTATAGGTTAGACTAGTTTCTAAAACTAATCAAATAAGCTTATATAGAAGAATTATTTTGTCCGAGGCTTACAAAAAAATTACGTAAACGTTTTCATATTGAATTATTCATTCCAGGATGTAAAAAATATCGATAAAAACTACGGAAATCGACAATATTTTAATAATTTTAGTTACTTCTTACGGAATATATGATGATTTGTTACTCCTCAGTGAGTGATTTAACGTTTTGTTTACATACTTCTGTATTATTTTAAAGTAAAAAAATGATATTAATACCGCTACACAATAACACGGCACAGGCCCTACGGTATTTTACAAATTAATGCGTAGGACCTACTACTGCATCCCATGTACACCTGTCTTCTAAAAAACGGATCGTATAAGCCCACACTAATTTTACAAAGAACAAACCTACCCGAAAATAAAAAGAAGGCAAAATAAAAAAATTAAAAATCTCAACAACTGAAATATTAACATCTTTTACAAACACTAAAAACGTTTCCGGTACGTGTGTTTACTCGGTAAACCTTTTAGTGACCAGTTTGTTAACTCCAGCGACTTTAAAATGCCAGAATATAAAGAAAATAACTCGCAACACCCTCAGCGGTATCTTCCTGAAACATTTTCAAAACATAACCTTAAAATAATTCCGCCAGGAACGCACGCTTTATTATTTGGCCTTTATTTATAGCGGCCCCGCTTATTACCGGATATAAATTTGGGCAGAGATACCTCCGCTGTGTAAGAGAGAGGACGTAGTGGATTTTCCAAAACGACAAGATAGGAAAAGAGGGAAATTGGCCAAAATGCTCGCAAAGGAAATTTATGTTCGGTACGTGGTGCAAAGCGTCACGTCCGGGAAATTTCTTGGGGATATGCGGGGGGGGGGAGAGTGCACGTGATCTAATAGAACCCGACTGTTCAGCTCGGACTGGTCGTAAACGATCACCGGGTGATTTTATTGTCATAGAAATTTATAAAGCATTGCGATAAACTTATAGTGTCAGTAGAACTGCCCATTTTTGTAGGGAGTGGACTTAATATTTAAACGAGTAGCTATTGTACTCGTAGGAGTAGCCTATTGTACGAAAAGTTGGTTTCAAATAATATCATTTAAAAATATTACTATAAAGAGTTGTTTACATGCGGTAATATATATATATAGGACTTGCGCAATATTATGAAATGTACATTTCTTTAAAATTACAATAAACGATTTTATGATAAAAAGTATTCATAATTCTTTTTTGGTATTTTTCGATATTTATAAATTTCCACTTCAATAGTATGAGAAAATAAGTTTTGTGAGTGCAAAATACTTTATATTTATTCTATTCAAAATATATAATGAGCAAAATACTGACTGATTTTCTTACAGTAACAAAAAAAAAGGTACTGTAATATAAATAACTAAATTTGGGTTTACTGTCACGTTAAACTATAACCTACTGTTAAATTGACGGAATTAATAAATGTTATTAAAAAAATACATTTCTGACTACCATAAGTGATTAAATAAATAGTATTTTCTGAAAACAATATATGAACAGTTTTTTACCTGTAGTTTTTTTATCTTATAAAACGCAATACAAATATTCAAGTAAAATCTTCCATTACAGTTTGCAGTTCCTAAGCCTGTCACCGCAATAATCTCAATAGGTTTAGGCCTATATTATGTCACAAGTGGGTTATTAAAAGATATGTAAAACAAACAAGAAGTAGGCAGCCATACTGTACACGCTGCAAACAGATGTTGCCAAGCGGTCTAGTAAATTAGGCCTATCTATTCTATACCTCGTGCACTCTTCCAAGTGCTTACGCCGTACCTAACACATCAAACACACCTAATTTTAGCCTACACTGTTAGTCAAATCGTATTCAATATTACAATGTACACTACTTATGATTTAAAATTATAATTTATAAGTAAAATCTTTATTAGCATGTTCTAATGCTCATAACTGTGTTCGAACTTTGATCTCGCTACCTAAACTTATAAAAATAAACATAACTTCTATTAAATTCAAAACACATTGTAAGCGATAAACAGTAAAATTTATTTTACTTGAAAAATTAAAATCTCACAAGGCACGAAAAAAAAAAATACTTCATGTAATTACAAAATTATACCTCTGCATATAAAATATTAAAATTTTTTTTTAATATTGTATGCAATAAATCTTGCTCTACTCATAAGCAAGTCCATTTTGATATCCTAAAATTGTATTAGGGCCTAATTCATATGCTCCTAATACGTTTTCAATGCCTCTCTAAATCAACTTTTACAAAATACCAAACAATTTTTTACTAGGCTAGCCTATAATCGTTTAGTACTAAAACAGATTATAAATTATAATTGTAGATTTACTATTTAAATTATAATTATATATTTAGGTCTAGTATCAAAGTAACGGCTCGGATTTTTTTTAGGTCTAATTAAATAAAATTCGTACAACTTAGTATAACAAAATAATTAAGTTTTCAAGAATATAGCCTATTCTTATGTAGCCTTTACTTCTAAATAAACAATTTTTAGCACCTTTTTAACAAATTCGAAAAATATTAAATATAAAATTTCCAAAACAATTTTTAAGATAAAAAAATTCGTTTTCCGGAAATATTCAAAATTAATTTGCTTACATATTACAATAATTGTTATGAATTAAAGAATTAAAAAAATAAGCCGGTTACTGTATTTATAACAATCATCGCTTTTTATAATAAAAATTCCAAAAATATCAAAACAAATTAACGTTTATTGCAGTTGAAAAAATAACAAACAATTCTTCCCGAAAAATGCTAACAACGAAACAAACAATTTTAAAATAAGACTGCAATTTAATTATGAAATACAAAAAAGCATATATTACAATAGCCTACAAAAATAATAAGTCCTACAATTATAATTTATATCATTAACTATATAAATAATTTATACTATCATAACTATAATTTATTAAAGGCAAATAGTTTAGCATAAAAGAAAATCGTTTAACTCCATGACATTTGAATCCATTTATTTGAAAGTGTAGTACAGTAATAAATTTTGTATTCGAATATATAATACGAAAATAAAAATAGCATCAAACATATACGATGTTTTAATGTTACGCATAAATAATATGTTGAAAGTGAGCATAGAATATAATAATGTGAAGCGTTGAAACTCAAGTTCTGCTACTTAAAGGGGATATATCGAGAGGGACTTGCAACGGCATAGCAAGTCCAACTAAGCGATAAGTCTATCTCATTTTAAAGACACTTTTATAACTACGGTTATTTTATAACAACCTACTTTACATACATAAATATAAAATAAAAATAATATTTTAAAGAAAATTGTCCATCACGTTAGACCAGTTAATTTTACCAAAGTTAAAAAATATAGGCTATATGGAAGACTATACAATTAATAATTTAGAAATTATTATAAGCAGTATGTTTACAAAATTAAATACAACAATATAAAAATAAATTTACGTTGAGCGTGTTATTTACAACAGCTTAACATTTTATACATTAACAATTATTAAACTTAAATTATTGTATATTTTGAACACGCACTTTATAAGTAGGAATAATTTATATTATATGTATTAGCGTCCTACTATAAATACAGGCCATTATTTTCATGAGTAAGTACGCAGTTTATATTTCATTTATATTAATTTTCCATTACCGAATATTTTGTTCTTTATTTCCTACAACGAAAAATAATGTTTCCTAATATTGTTCAAACTAGTAATTTTAAAAATTTATATTCTTGGGGCTGAACAAATTTGAAAAATAATTTAGCTTTTCGTCTTACATTTTGTCAAATAGGTTGAGATATATTCCACATAATTCTTTTTAACAATCGTTCCACGCTAAATAAAACTTTGACAGTAAAAAAAAAACTTCGGGTTTTTTCAAATACAGAAAATAAATAAATTCAATTTTTCTTTTAAATCTCACCTGAGTAGCATCTGAATATGGTGTTGAAGAATTTTTATCCACAAGCTGAGAACCAAAAAGAGGCAACCCACTTTGAGTTGGGCTGTCTGACCGTAGATCGCCTTGCTGGGGCACCATATTATTTCAAAAAGATTTTCTCATAACCCACAAACACTGAACAGATTTTTCTTTTTCACAATCACAAATTTTCACTAAAAAAAAAGTTTAAAAAAACAATCACGATTAAACCAGACTTCGGATCTGACTACACACGCTGACTCTTGCCTATGCCTCTTTTAGCAGACATTTTGATCTGTTTCAACCCAATGCCACCCAAAGACTGAATAGGAACCGCATGGAAACACTAGGATATCCTAAACATCAACAACAGTCCCCCTCCACCACCTCTCCACCAATAGGAGAAGTTATAACGCTGTGACGACGTCACTGTGGAGTAGGATAAAGCTCGTACTTGAATACAGCTGTTTGTCACAATTTTAAACTTTTTTCAGTAACAAATTTAAACTATTTTCAGTAACACAAATTATGAAAAATATTCTATGTTCATAACCTTACTACTTTCTAATAGTTTGATTTTAAATAAAAATTTTAAAAATATACATTTAAAAATATTTTAAACAATAATTTTGAATAAATGTTTAGTAAAATTTTGGAATATTTACTTCACTTTAATTACTGGAAAACCATCAAAAAATACGTTTTTAATTTTTGTTTTTGAGTACAAATTAACATTTTTTCTACAAGAAAAACATCCATCAAATATTACAAACTTCAACATGATTACAAATCTTTTAAAATCGATCGGAATTTAGTTAAAATAAATATTAAAATATTTTCTACAGATTACAAATTATTTTCCAATAAAACAAATTCTACCTAATCTTCAGATGTTGACACTCGTGTGGCAAGATTTGAACTGGGGCTTTATTCATTTTAATAGCACCACACTGACGCCGCTTAGTTACAACGTTCGACGCCAGATGGTAGCACACGATGGTGATTATAATCATATTACAGTGCTTTGACTCGTTGATAATGCACTTTAAAACTATAAAATTAGTACGAATTACGTATGCTTCTCATTATCTGTTTTTAAATCTTCAAAATAAACACTGCGTGTTGTAAAATGGTCACGTGATTACTCTCAACTGTCCAATTTTTTGTTTCAATGAATTCTTATTATTTTAGTCTGTAAAAAGGTAAAAAAATGTTATTAACTACCGACCAATTATTTTTTATTATATTTATTAAAGAACTGACGACAGCTTATAAGATTTAATTTTTAATTTTAACTATAAAGTAATAAACAAAAATATGTACACATATAGATAAGTTTTGTTTATAACTTAATAGTTAAAATTTAAAAAAATATTTTTAAGATTATTTCATCAATATCGCGTTTCGACCGTTAAATTAGCAACATCATTGCTGCAACTGTGTGATGCATTTATATATTGCAATGTTCTTGTATTCTGTAGGCCCTATTGTGCGGTCTGTTTTCACGCAAATAAAATGAAAATCAATTTACGTAATTATTTCGTAATTTAAAGGCTGTTTAAAAAATTGCATCAAGCACTGAGGGAAATAAAGGTCAAAATCAAACCCAGAACCATGAAGTGTACACTGATCCTAACCTTTAGAACATGTTTTTAGTGGTCCTTCACAACTTCATAAATGTCTTAGCACTTTTTTTTTACGTTTACAAATATATTTTTATACAAGCATCATATTTTACATTTACAAATATGGTCCAATTTTGTTTACACTTTCACCTGGTTTGCTTTGGACTAAACGCAGTACGATTGTTAATTCATTTTTCCTAACTATAAGAACACTTTCATTTAAAAGCATTAATGATATTTATCTGCAGTTTTACGTTGCGATACGCATACGTCTAGACACTTTCGTTTAAAAGCATTTATGAGATTTATCCGCAGTTTTACGTTGCGGTACGAATACGTGTAGACACTTTCGTTTAAAAGCAGTAACGAGATTTATCCGCAGTTTTACGTTGCGGTACGGATACGTGTAGACACTTTCATTTAAAAGTAGTAACGAGATTTATCCGCAGTTTTACGTTGCGGTACGGATACGTGTAGACACTTTCATTTAAAAGCAGTAACGAGATTTATCCGCAGTTTTACGTTGCGGTACGAATACGTGTAGACACATTCATTTAAAAGCAGTAACGAGATTTATCCGCAGTTTTACGTTGCGGTACGGATACGTGTAGACACTTTCATTTAAAAGCAGTAACGAGATTTATCCGCAGTTTTACGTTGCGGTACGAATACGAATACGTAGACACATTCATTTAAAAGCAGTAACGAGATTTATCCGCAGTTTTACGTTGCGGTACGGATACGTGTAGACACTTTCATTTAAAAGCAGTAACGAGATTTATCCGCAGTTTTACGTTGCGGTACGGATACGTGTAGACACTTTCATTTAAAAGCAGTAACGAGATTTATCCGCAGTTTTACGTTGCGGTACGGATACGTGTAGACACTTTCATTTAAAAGCAGTAACGAGATTTATCCGCAGTTTTACGTTGCGGTACGAATACGTGTAGACACATTCATTTAAAAGCAGTAACGAGATTTATCCGCAGTTTTACGTTGCGGTACGGATACGTGTAGACACTTTCATTTAAAAGCAGTAACGAGATTTATCCGCAGTTTTACGTTTACGGATACGATGTAGACACTTTCATTTAAAAGCAGTAACGAGATTTATCCGCAGTTTTACGTTGCGGTACGGATACGTGTAGACACTTTCATTTAAAAGCAGTAACGAGATTTATCCGCAGTTTTACGTTGCGGTACGGATACGTGTAGACACTTTCATTTAAAAGCAGTAACGAGATTTATCCGCAGTTTTACGTTGCGGTACGGATACGTGTAGACACTTTCATTTAAAAGCAGTAACGAGATTTATCCGCAGTTTTACGTTGCGGTACGGATACGTGTAGACACTTTCATTTAAAAGCAGTAACGAGATTTATCCGCAGTTTTACGTTGCGGTACGGAACGAGTTTGGCCCTAATTTGTAGGATTGTGAACAAAGTTTCAAGAAGATAACTTATTGGTAAGTAAAGTGTTTTGGTTTATTTCATAAGTTGTGTAATATATCATACTTCTGTACTACGTACAGATAGGCTTAATAATTTATCTGCATTTAAAGATAAATTCTATTTTAATATCTAAATTTGACGTATTTCCCTGGTCACGTTCATACGTCATATTATCATGTACCTATACTAAGCTTATAGTTGCTTGTGTTTCTTTTATAGGCCTATGATTTCATTACTGTAAATTTCCATTCATAGTTTATTGAAAACATTATATATATATATATATATATATATATATATATATATATATATATATATATATATTATTGTTGTTGTTAACAATTCACAATATTCTCCTCTCGAGACAAAAGTTTCGCCTTAAGTCCAGCCCTATTATTTTTGCTGGAGTTAAAAAAGTAAAAATGCTGAATATCTTGATCCAGCAAATGATTTTCTTACATTAAAGAATGGCGGCAATACAAAAAACTTTTTTTATGTCATAACTTTTTATCTTAGACTCTTCTGAAATCCTGATTTCACCATTGTTAAACAGTGTTGAAATCTGGTAAATGTAGCATTTCAGTGCTTATATATGTTCAGTACGCAGATAAAAGCATGTTGTGTTTTAACGCGTTTAGATTTTCAAAAATGTGTTTTGTACAAACTTTTTTTAATTTTTAAAGATTAATATTTTGAAATATATGAAATTGTTCTTTTACGTAATGACATTCAATGTTGTTAGTTTGGAAACTTTGCATCTATCGTGTCAGCGAGACAGCTGCGTGCAGGGTGAGCGATTTGTTAGCCTACACAGTGCATAGGTTACTTATATTAAAAAAGTATCATTACTGAATCAATAAAGTAACTACAAGAATTAGTATCTACGAATATGCTTTACACTACATTCTGTTGTGTTGCTTTTGAACGACCTTGAAAAAATCCGTCTGTCAGATTAACTGTCGTGTCATTTTTTTCTTTCATTCAAAACGAACCTACGTAGCCTACAACCCAAGACAAGATGACAGGATTTAAAACAGCTGTTTTGTTTTGAAGTATCAGATGTTTGTGATGTTGTCAGATTGTGTTATAAATAAACATGTATCAGGTTGATGTGGAAATAGTGTTATAATAGTTGCGTTAGAAGTGGCATTTAGTCGCATTAGTCAGTGGAATAGCGAGCATTTCGCTAGAACGCTACATACAGGTCTGAATTGTTACAACTGACTTCATGCAAAAAGACTTAAAAATGACACGCCGAGCAACGCTAAACCAAACAACAGCGTGTATACGCAGAAGAAATAAACTGCATTGTTCCACTTCAAATTGAGTATATTTCATCAACAGTCCGGCTTGAAGTAGACACTCGCGAGGCCCGAGGGTAGGTCTAATAATTTATTACACGGCTGACATTGCTGAGGGTTGAAACGTAAATCTCCCTTCTGGGATTGATCTTCAACCCTCAGCGCCGCAGGAAAGATCGTTAATTTGTTGACACGTTGTGTGAGCGAAATTATTCTTTAGCTGCGTGTAAATTTTTTAACTGAAATAAAATGCAAAACTTTTAGACTTTTACGAGCATCCGAAGTTTAAAATAATTTTTGAAGCTGAAAACATATTTAACAAAGTTAATGTAGATACCGTGAACTCTTTTATCAAAAGTCCGGTTCAGTGTGCGGTATTTTCGTATACAAACAGATTTTGAAAAAGTAGGTAGGTCTTCCTTGGATTCTATCCGTTTTCTGATCCCTTGAGTCTATTAAATGGATTTTATTTAATCTCTCTTCTTCTTTTTCTTCTTCTTCTTCTTCTTCTTCTTCATCTTCTTCTTCTCCCACGCGCGCCTTTGTGAGGAGGTGTGTGATGAAATTCGGCTTGTTGATATCTCCTTCACCCAAATTTTGATACCAAAATCTAGAGCAATAACTGTTAATTAAAAACTGTATGTTCTCCAAATCGGCTCTAACAAATTTGATCAAGTTTGTTCATATAGTTCATAAATACCTAAACAAATACTGGAGAGTCTGTTCACTCTCCAGAAAATACAACTATAAACAACCCTAAAAAACGTTTCTCATTTTTCCCTTATCACATATGAAGGATCGTTACTCAAGTTAATGAAGTAAAATTAAAATAAAATAGCTGTTCGGTTTTTCCTATTTACTCCCGAACGGTGATATTCTTTTATTCCAAATTTATTTGGTACATTGATTTCAGTTATGATTCTCCGTTTGTGATACAAACTTGAGCGCGGTTATTTAGAATAATCCGATTAAATTTATTTTTTGCGGCAATTTCACAACCGATTTTTTCGCGGAAATAATTCGACGCGAGAAAATTTGTGCAATATTTCTGCCGTAATTTATTTACTTCAGAAACGATTAACCCGAACACAACGGCTTCGATGAATCGATGCGAGCGTCAGACTGGGTGTACAAGTTACAAACCATTGACAGCTAGACCCGAGACAACCAGACGGGCCAACGTAATGCAGTGAAGTAGCTAAACACGTTGGGACACGTCGCTAAATGCCAAGGTTAAAACTTACTCATTCTGTAAGCAAGGTTATCAAACTCCTGCACATTGACAGCAACGTTAAATATAATTACTCACTCATTCTCCCTCCCTGCCTCGCTGTACACCTACACTGTTATTAAACAGCGTGAGTTGTGTCTATAGGCGCACGGTGACTGCTCTCTCGTAACGGATCCACTTTCAATACTTCGGAATCGACATTAAAAACTAATTTCAACAAACGGACAACGCACTAACAACTGAGTGACCTTGGGGAGTCACATTTTGTGGAACGAAATAAAATGAATCACACTTTGATAATATACCGCGTGTACAAGGCCTAGGGCTGCGTCATCACCGGAGGAAGAGACGATTGTAGCTGCGCCAACATTGGTATCTTGCTCAGAAATCTTTGAATGTACGACTTCAAATGTTTTCAAGATGAAATAACATTAATTAAGTAACAATTTTGTAAACAGAAATGGTGTTCTGAATTTTATAATTCGACAACCGTTTTCAAATATCGCGACCAACTTCTTATAAGAACCGCTACTTTGTAAACTACTATTTGGGTAAACATCGGATAATAAACAGGATTCGGAACCTTGAAAAGAACGCCGATTTTGACCTTTAGAACATTATTTATTTATTTATACCAGAAAAAATTATTACAATACATTGCAAAATGCATAATAATCTGCAGAGGGATAACAATCCGTGTGCAGTCTGGGTACCTTATAAACTAAAAAAATAAACTGAAATAGAACATAATTAACATTATAATAAAAATTCTAACTGTTTTCTTTAATCCATTTTTTCATTTTATTTTCAACTAGGTTTTTGTTTTTTTAAATCTTTAACTCATTTGGCAACTTATTAAAATGTAGTATTGCCTAAATGTCGCTATCTTTAATACTTATCGATTTATTCCTTTTTGGCAGAAAAACACTTCTAAACGTACACACAAGTTACATTTTTTGTTTGTTTTAGGACGAATAACTGAACACATGAACACAGACGTTCAAAGTAATAATTATTTTGTTGGCGTCATTGAGTAATGCGTGTCAAAACTAAGATAAAGGTTTTTTTAAAATAAAATATCAATAATTTTCTTCTATAGTGTAACGAGAAAGAATACAAAAAATTGTAAATTTAAATAAAATATCAGCATCAGTAGCGTTGTTACGAATTGAAGAAAATACAAAGTTAAATACAGTACAATTGTATAAGTTCACTAACTGGGATTTAACAACAGAAGTGTGTTTAACCTGATTTGGTAACATGATCTGCAATGAAAACACCCCGTAATTAAAGTATAGACGTTAAAAGTAAATAAATAAATACGAGATAAATGAAACATAGGCAAATGGCCAAGCTAACGTGCATTAATTTTATGTTGCAGTATTTTTAATTTATTTTGAATTATGATTTTAAATTATTGGCTCTTGCCACAAGTTCTCCTTCCAACTTTCGTCAGTAAGAAACCGAAAACCGGCTTACAATATTAGAAAGTTTTATGCAGAGAACAACTAATAAAAAATCTCTATTTTTAAGACTGCAAACCTGTTATACAAATTTTAAAATTGTTATTATTTTTGTGGAAGAAAAGGCAATAAAAAAGATTTACTAATTTAATATTATGGTCAAATTTAGTCAGTTGGAGTTTTTTTAACTGATGCTAAGAGCTTAGCAGAACATTGTTAGATTTAGTTTTGTTTAGTCAAAAACAATTTTTATCATTAATTTTCTGAAATACAGTAGCCTAAAAAAAATAAATATCCAAACAAAATTTATGATTCGATTTATCGCCGAAAAATCCGTTCATGGATTTACAAAAAAAAAAATACTAACCTACTTATCAAAATCGTTTTATCAAATTTTTCTCGTATTTGAAGACTCATTAACTGAAGTCCCGTATACTAACGTTACCATACGTCCCGTTTTGGGCGGGACAGTCCCACTTTATAGTAAGTTGTCCCAATGTCCCCACGATTAGCTGTGGGACAGCTAAATGTCTCTCTTTGAAGAGTAGGCTGTTTAATTACCCAATAACAATATTTAAAAATGTTTTTTTAAAGAGTGTGGTGTTATAATTACAATCAAAATTCTCTTTTCGTTATAATTTCTCCGTAAGTGTTCCGCCGAACTCTTAAGCGCTCGGACGTGTTACGCATTTCTTCCAAATTCTGAATTTAAGATTTTGAATTCAATTTTGATTTAAGTTGCCAGGATTTCTATACAATGTTGTGATCTTCACAAAAGTTACTTACACAAATAAGTTAAATGTGTGTTCTGCTTTGGAACAGAAAATATCTGGTCACGTTAGTTATAAATAATATAAAACCGTTGTGTACTTTTAAACCGAGCTCTTTTATTTAAAATTTTGGTACAATGACAGTTACGAATATTTATACAAAGGCAATGTTTGAGCAAAATTCCTATTTTGCGAGATTGGCTTGATTTTACGACTTTTTGTTTACGGCTTAAAACTCCGAAGAGATATTTTCGTATTGAAACTGCAAATAATAATTTCAAAATTAATTTTGAAAGCGTCCATAGGACGATACGACTACGAAATTCAAACGAAACACAGACTTTTATTTTACGTCGTAATATTTTGCCCAATAAAAATAACAAACTGAGCAATCAAGCCATCATTGAGAATCTTCGTCGATTTAGCGCGACTCAAAAATAAAAAGTTTCGCTGTAAAATACAAACAGTTCCGGACAAAGTAGTAGCTAAACCTCGGCAGTACGTTGCTGGGTGTTCGCATCGCTCGTCCGTCATATCCACTCGCAGATGCTGACAAACCTCGAATAATTCTGACCGTGCTCCGTCAGAAATAGAAACTTCATAAAGTAGGAATTTCTCGGGCTCCGTGACTCGCCACTTTTCTAAACGCTCAAATTTTGTGGTCGTAAAAGTGATTCCCGTGCTCGTAAAAACTACATTGTAAAACAACGCAATCAAAATGTTTTTACCAAAGTTGAGCGCCGGGTTTACTGGCAAAGTTTTTGGATCTGTTTTACTTTATAACTTGTTCATCGCGAGAGATCTTGGCCTGAGTTCAAGGTTTTACCTGCCACAACCTCGCTTACGCACGCGCGTTCACGTTCACAACACATTTTTACTCTTCCTGCTACGCAAAGTACTTAAACAAGGATCTCTACCAGCGTTGCTTTGCTGGTAATTTTGGTCTCACCGAGACATAAAAAAAAATTAACAAGTAAAGTTACTTTACTCGCATTCCACTTTTGTCTCTATTATAAATGTTGACTTTTGTGTACTTTGTGGTACATTTGTATTCAGACTAATCTTTATATGTGATCCACACTCGGTTCATTTTTTCTGTTCCTCAGTCAGCTCATTTTTAGATTAACTTTATTTTTGAAAACATTACGTACAGCTTGTTTTCAAGCACAGCTTAGGTTCTACAGCAAACTAGCCGTGGGTACCTGTATTGCTTCGTTCTAAATGAAATGGTTATTAGAATTTACTACGATAATTACAAAAAAATGCTGTTTTTGATCAAATTTCATCAAATTTTAATCTTAAGGGTTGAAGAAGTGTTAGAGGTCATGGGGGAAGTGTTCTCTAGGGGGAAAGTTTAGGTCCCGTGAAGACAAACAACACTGCGAAGTATTGCGAAGAAATATCTCTTTTCTCTTGGATGACATTGAATTGTGAAAAATAGCGATTTTTGGATAGGGGTCAGTGTGAAGGGTGCGCCACTTCCGCAGTAGGCTATTTGTCCTTAGATCCTTAGGCCTTAAACAACTTCTGGGTGAAACTGTGCGAACATCTCAAAAGGTAAAAAATTTTATTCATAAAAACAGACTTACAAACTATCAGCTTTATATATAGTAAAATCTCTCTATAACGGCAAAATGTATTGGTCCCTTCCCATTCTTATAGTAAAAGTATATATTGTAACTTTCTCTATTGAGGCCAACAATATTTCAGAATCTCTCTATAGCGGCGAAACACGTGCACACTTCCTTCATTTCTACTCTATTTCTCAGTATGCCCACAAGTCATTTGAGTGTTTACAAGCAATGCGTAAATTTTAATTTAGCTAATTCTTCTCTGTTGTCAATATATTGAAAAATAAAAATAAAAAGGAGGCCTATTATAACGAACGGAATAACTTGAAGAAAATTCGAAAGCCAGAACTGATGAAGCTCTCTTGCAATAATTTCAGCAGAATATTACCCTTTCTCACAATCACAGTATTTTATTCATACAGTACTCTTCGATAAATATTGTTTTTTTTAAATACTGTACGTTACATAGTTTTATTTAAATAAACGTTGCACAAAATACTTTAAATCAAAATTAGTGGTTAATACGTTTTACAAAAAAAAAACAAAAAAAACATATTTTATACACCTTTTGATTGATATAGATATAGCCTACACCTCTCTATAGCGGAAATATCTATTGCGGCGAAAAATAACGTTTACTTCATTGCCGCTATAGAGAGATTTTATACTGTGTGTGTGTGTTTTTGCGATGCAAAAAAAAGGTGGAAAAAATCTTTTATAGACTCTCTGGGGTAGGGTACGCACAACCCCAGAGTGTGGGACTCAAATTAAGTTCAAACTCAAGTTAAGATATATTGTTACCCACTAAAAAAACCTCCAAAAGCATTCCTCCTCTGTAACACCCCACTCCCCACGGAACCGCCGCCAGGTGAACTTCGTGGGAAGGTGGACTGGCTGACCGCCTCTCTTCTACAGCATTGGCTCTCCTTTCTTGATCCTCAGCCCTCAACCTCTTCATGACCATTGCAGCGAATCCCGCAATGGCCCTCCAGTTGGCCTCTGAAGCCATCATTGTTGCAACCAGACTTTCCGGTGCAATGCTGCCTCGCAGATATGTTTGCAGCTTCATCCTTTCCTCGTCGAATCTCCGACACCGGAAAAACACATGCTCCGCATCTTCCTCCACTGCTGGAAGACAGGCCGTGAGACGGAACAAGTAAGCTCGGAAGCAACCGTGCTCAGTGAGAATCTGTGTAAGATAGAAATCCACCTCCCCATGATCCCTGTTGCACCAATCCTGGATGTTACCTATGAGTTGGTATTTCCATCGTCCATTTGCTGATTCGTCCCACTGTCGCTACCATGTCTCTAGGGTCCGATTTCGCTCCTCTGTAATTGCTATTCTATGATTATACCACGGCTCAGCACTTTGCCTGCGCCAGTAGAGCCTCGCTCTTTCATCAGCCATCATGTGTGTGTGTGTGTGTGTGTGTGTGTGTGTGTGTGTGTGTGTGTGTGTGTGTGTGTGTGTGTGTGTGTGTGTGTGTGTGTGTGTGTGCGTGCGTGCGTGCGCGCGCGCGTGTGTGTGTGTGTGTGTGTGTGTGTGTGTGTGTGTGTGCGTGCGCGCGCGTGCGTGCGTGCGTGCGCGTGTGTGTACAACCTATGTATACATTACTGACTTCGGTAAGTTATGGTAATTTTATGTCCGGCTGGGTAATTATTACGGTTGAGATTGGCAATATTGGTCTATACTTTATATTAGGTAAAAAAACAACAACAGCTATTTCTACTACAAACGGATGAATGCACTGTAAGAAAACAGCTTTATAGTTTGACTACGTATCCAAAATCAGTTGCTATGCAGCTAAAAATAACTATCCATCAGTTGTCCTTTAACAAAGCCAGACTAGAGCAGCCTTTATGTTTATTTTATAACTTCCCTACTCAATCCCACGGTTTCGCATATAATTCATCCTTCGTACAAGTAAACATTTGTAAATTGCTCAAGTGATTCTTCAATTGTTATCGATGGAAAATGAGCTGGAGGGGGCACCCAGATCAGGAATCTTGAAATGAAAATAGTTCCTGATCTTTAGATCACCTTTTGAGAGGTTGTAAAAACATGTTATACATATATCTTCGGCTGCCAGTTACTAATCTAAAAAAAAATTATCCACTTTCCAAGAAAAAATATTTTGTTTGATGTCTAGTACACTGACGAGAGTACATATTGCTATATACAATAAAAAATCAAGTCAGTTTGAATCTAAAATTAAAACTTTTAACTTTGTATACTTTCCTTAAGAATACATTTTACTTCACTTTTGATATAATATAAACCACTAAAGATTTTGTTAGTTATCTTTAAACCGACATTTTGAAATATTTAAAGTTTAAAAGGTAAATTAATTGCCACGTAACAGCCTCGCCATCCTGAATCATTGCGTTACGTTGGCAGCTACATATAATTTATTTACATAAGTACCCGAGCTAGCGAAATAAAACTAAATGGTTTCAGGTAGTTACTTTTACGGCCAGTCTGAGAGACCTTCAGAAGTGTCATTTGCAAATCGGCGACGCAGTGTTTTGACTGCAGTGCTATATTAAGTACAGTACAGACGCATATAGCCGAGTTATGTCTGCCCCGACTCAAGTTAACAACAGCATATCGTTTGTTTTTATAGCCATGTGTACTATAGTCTGTTCGTTCTGAAAAAAAGGTTGGCTTGCAGTAAATATTATTAATGCAATGTGAAGTTCGTAAAGAATATAGTTTTTTTAGGAAGAAAAAAGTTGACTTGTATTAAATACAGTATTATTTATTCTATGTGAACTTAGCAAAGAGTTAGTTTTGTTTTTTATATCAATGAGTATTATACTATGTTCTTTGGAAGAAAATGATTGATTTATATTAAAGACAGTATTATGTATTTAATGTTAACTTAGCAAAGATTATAGTTTTGTTTTTGATATCAATGGGTATTATAATATATTACAATATGTTCGTTCGAAGAAAATGACTGGCTTGTATTATACATAATATTATGTATTTTATGTGAACTTATCAAAGAATATAGTGTTGTTTTTCATATCAATATAGTAGTCTGTAATAGTACGTTATTATAGTGCATATGTTATTACAGTGTGATCATTCGAAGAAAACAATTGTTTTTTTGTTTTGTTTTGTTTTTTAATGTCCGACTATTGTGCACTCTTGGGCTAATGCAGACGATGGGATGATTTATAGCGTATGAAAGTGCCAAGCCCTGGCCGGGAATCGAACCCGGGTCCTCGTACCCGGTACGCTATCAACTAGGTCACCGAGGCGGCAGAAAACAATTGGCTTGTATTAAAACAACATTATTGTACAAAATTGTACAACATTATTATTGTACAACAAAATTGTACAACTATGTGAACTTAGAGAAAAATATAGTTTTGTTTTTTATATCAATGGATATTATTGTGTGTTCGTTCGAAGACGACGGCTGGCTTGTATTAAATGTTCGCATTAAATAATTTAAATGTCATGATGTCGTATTTAAGTATTAAGTGACATACATAATGTCGGCTCAATTTTGTTCGTTCAGAAAAAGGTTTTCTTGTATTAAACTGTAGACGTATTGTCGAGAGTAAAGTCAACTACAGCATACCGGTTGTTTTTATAATAGTGTAGTCTACTAAAAAAATGTTCGTTTGAAAACAATACAGTTTAATTGTATGATTTTGGTTTCAAAACATTTCAGTATGAAAAATTATACTAAATCTCAACCCACAAGCTTAAAGTTGTTCAAAATGTAGATTTCTTGTGAGAAATATGTACATGCAACATATTTATAAATTTTAAAATTACTACAAACATTGTCCGTGTGTTTCTGCATATTGCTGAAGACTACACGTATTCACCGACTTCGATGAAATTTAGTTGTAAGTTTACTATTCTATAATTTTTCTACATATCACTTTTTCTTGCTAAGGACATATAAATAAAAATTGTACTTTATTTTAATTCGGCTTCAACGATTAAATGTTTTTTTAATCCTTAATTACTTAAACCAATAAAACGTTATGAGTCGCTATATTTCCAAAACAAAACCGATTCGAGAACCATCGAAAAAACAGCAAGTCGGATTATTTTTTTTCAAAATTACATTTGCTCAAATTAAATGATTCAAACTTTAAATCAGTGAAGCAATTTTTAAATAGGTCATACAAATAATTTATAGTTGATTTTCAGAGGAAACCCCGAAATAAATCTGCTTGCCTTCGGAATAACCTTTATTTTTTATTTACTCTCGCCTTTTATATCAAATTTGGTTTTACCGAGTTTTGTTATTAAATCGTAATGACTGAAATCTTATTAACAGATTTAAAAAAATTAGACCGATTTTTCTAGTCGATAGCTTTCAAATCTCATGTTTCGGAAACTGCCTCTGAAACCTCTTTCAACACTAACTTAACGTGAGAGTACACCGTTTCTTTAAAGAATTATTCATTTAAACTTTTACATAGTAGAGGTGATACTATCTGTGATATCGTTACATAGTATAACTGCAACAACTATTTTGCACGTGTAACAAATTACTCGACTAAACCTTTTCAGTAATTTGCCAAAAATTTTGGAAATACTGTATTTCTGCTTGACCAGTTTCTCGGACTCTTTTTCTGTCTTGAACAATGACTACCCTTGTCTGGATGATTTGTTAGCTCATTTATTCACGACAACTATTCAAAGTCCGGTATTAACCTGACCTTGAACGTAAGGGATAAAGATGGAGACCACCCCTCTACCTGTCAATGGTACTATTTATAGAAGTTTTAACAAAGATGTCTCACATAGTCATATATAAATAACAGTCTAAATAAATAAAATTGTAAAATTCATAAAAAATACAAATATTACAAAAATCATATTCATAAAAATTAATGTGATTTTTCGTATTTTGATCAATTTTTACCAACGTAAGATAGATCAAGTTTGTAACTGCCATATTCTACGTCGTTTAGATGAGTACCAGTGACCCGATTTCTGCGCACATATTCTTAGCATATTTCATTTTGAAATACGATGATTCGCAAAATATCGATATAAACTACAGGTGGGTAAGAAAATACCAAACTGTTAAAAAAAACTGCTATTCAATAAACGAAAAACAAACTGCTTTTCCAAACGGAAACAAGCAGTTTGAATTGGACTGGTTCGTGATTGGTTAAACAAGGAACAGCTGTTGGGACTTCTCCAACACCCACGTTCTATTCGAACGTTGCTGTAAGCGCTGTAACTTTTTTCCTGCTGTTTTTCTGCTAACTGTTTTCCTGCTACTTTTCTTCAACCTGTTTTTATGCCTTTTTCCTTTATTTCAAAGTTCTTGTTGATTGATGCTTGTAGTGAAGTAAGAACTGTTTTGGGCTTTGTCAACGTTTATCTCTATTTTGTTGCGAGTTGTTTGAAAGTTTTAAATATAAAATTTGTTGTTCAAACATTTTTTAAACTGTAAAATCAACCATAATTGTGTTTTATATTAGTTTTTCTCCGTAGTTTACTTTGTGTTTAGAAATTTAAAAATATTTAGTAGACAATTTTGAAAGTTTTCTTTTACTTTTTTTATGTTTTTAGAATTAAGTGTATAGCTTTTAATTATTTATTGGATGTGTGGACTTTTTAAAATTCACATTTTCTATCTCTTGTATATATCTTGAATAATTTTAGGTTATTTTAGTACTTTTTCTAAAATTTTGCAAAATATAGGCTACATCTGAATATAATCAAATCTTTTAGTGTCATATATTTTAAAATTATGGCTAACCGTCAAAGAATCCATAAAAAAATTTTAAACTATTTTTTTAAGGCTGAGAATGAAAAGGCTTTTTGCAATATATGTAAACAAGCCTTATCTTATAAATCCAGTGTGACTAATTTGAAAGGACATTTATAATAACCTAATGTTAATAACCTATAATTTTGTAACTATATAGAGCTAATTTTATTTGAACACATTTGGCCTATGTTCTTATTACTATGTTTTACTTATTAAGGTTACTTTTTTCAGTGTTGAAAAGTGAAAACCTACTTTCTCCCAAATAAAAATATGACAGTAACATCTCACATTTTGTAAATACATAACCTAATTTTATTTAAACGTATTTTTTATATTTATTATCAATCATCAATATTTTTTAATCAACCAAAAATATTGTAAATTGTTTGCATTTCAGTAAATATGCAAAGGAATATTTAATTTTTAAGTAAAAAAAAGAATACTTCTTTTAGAAATTCATTGCATTTTGTAAATATAAAATGGTATACATATATATATATTACGTTTTGAGAATGTAATTTAATTATTACTACACTTATAAGAATTATTTTTTTCTAAATGCTTTACACCAAAAAACAGTTAGGACATGGTGGTAATGGGAATGAAAAAGTAGTCTTAGAAAACTGAAGTTTGTGCTTATGTTTTAGCTGCTAATACAACTTCGAGTTTCAGTTTTCTAAACCTGTTTTTTCCAACTGTTTTCCAAACAGTTATTTTTTTCCAACAAACAGTTCGTTGATATTTTGTAAAAATAGCAGACATGCCCATCCCTAATATAAACCACGTCTGCAGCAAGCGGGCAAAGTTCCTTTAATGTTTTGTAGCCGTCTGATACTCATTCCAAACATTCCATATGGGTATTCTTTTTCTCATTTTCCCCTTGAAAAAAGCTTCCAAATGTGTATCGTTTTAAAAATTAATTATCTCATCAAGTAAGTTTTCATGACCATCCCAGTTGTGTGACAATGGTTATTTTCTAAGTGCTAAGGATTTTCCACAATTGCTCAGCTACTTCTTGATTTTTCTTAAATCATGAAATATGTTCTTAAATTCTTTTGTTAATGAAGTTAAATACTTTAATATTTAACTCATAATTCAGTGGAAAAAAGTCAATATCGTCTTGTTTCGCCTTAATATCTTCAAAAGCAAGTCAGCTGCTTTGCGTAAATTATTTCAATTTACAAGATCGACTTCACTTATGAATCTAATTACAAACATTTACACAAAACCTTAGGAACCACCTCATTTTATGCGGATGTTTAGTTTTAACCACTTTAAAAGGATTTAATGGCACGTAATAAAGTTTAAAGCAATGTGTTTTGCACTATTTATTAGCAAGCGAAGGTCGAGTCGGTTAACGAACTGTTTGACAAAGACAAAATCGGCGCCTATCGCTGCAGCGGATCAGCTACGAGTTGTCAGCTCATCAGAAAGCTAAACGTAGCGAGTTGAGGCGCCTGGGGAACAGTTGCTGCCTTTATGTGCTGTTATCTGTGTCTGACAACGGTCCTCTTATTTAAGCTTACACTTAACAAATACTTCACTGATAAAGTAAACACTGACACCGACAGAAATATGGGCCTCTGCTGATAGTCTACTTTACTGGAGAAACCGAGTCCCCTACGTTAACCTAGATTCTATTCAAATATTTGTGCTACATTTTGTCTGGTTGGGATAGTTTAAAAATTTAAGAGTATAGTCATACGTGAATGTTGTCAGTGTGTTAAAACTACTCTATAAAAATAATAACTTCGGCACGCAGCTGTCTCGCTGACATGATGGAAGTAAATTTCCAAAAGTATTCTCTTAATCTTGACCTTTTTGAAATTATGATTTCACCATCAAAATTAGTATTAAAATATGCGTATTTCATCATTTTAAACATTCAAATTATATTAACGACAAGAAACCCCGACTGCCTTCAAAAAATTTCATTGAATTTTAAAAACTAAAAATACCAATTTATGCAGTTTTTAACGCTGATTACGATGGTGAAATCAGATTTTCAAAAACATTAAAGACAAAAATGTTACGAATTTAAAATTTTTTAAATGGCCGCCATTTTGAAACTGTTGAACGAATTTTGCTGATTAATGAACTCGTTCAAGCTATTACTATAATCGATTTTTGTTCCAAGTTTGAAACAAATAGCACCAAAATTGCGAACGAGAGCATACTAAAACACCCCCACACACTTATTTATAAAAATAAGTTTTGACGACCCCTCATAAAGTGATCTACAGATAAGGAATAATGCTCATTACAAGGTCCTGGGTCTGGGTCTTACTATGTATGATAGCTGCTCCAATAGCTCATTCTAATGGAAATTTACTAAAAACCGAAAATAAGGCGTAATGTATAACAGAAAAATTGTTACGTTATGTTAGAGATAATGTTCTAAACAGCTGATTTAGCACCGCAGTTGTACTTTCGATAATAGGCTATACTATTTCAACTGAGGTTATGTTTTATCATTTTTACAGTTGTTAATTTGAAATATTTTTGTGTTTGATTACAAAAACACAAACAACTAAAGTAATTATTACATGCGTTTTATTTGTCACAAAATTAATAAAAAATTTCCGAAAGATGAAATTTCGCACAGAGACTCCGTTCTCGTACTGTATATGCTCACTTCAAAAGGATTCATAATTGACCGATATAAAGTTGGTTGAATGTTTTTCTTCACTTTTTATAAAACCAATAAATTAAAGAAATATATCCGGAAAACTGCATCAGTTGATTTTATGGTTTTTTTGCATTCTATTCGAATTCAACAAGTGCACAAATACTTTGATTAAATCACGAAATCTACACGAGCCAAGCACTATTGTTGCTATTATAAATACTGTATACTGAGAAATCCTAATTTCTGTTACAAAAAGTAACGGAAATCAGAGACGCCTGCCTTTCATTAAAACACATGAATCACTGCTTTCCAAAAGTTTCAATACCCAGGCATTTGAAATACAACATGTCCAGAATAGAAACTTGTAACGTACCTAAGTAACAAAAGAAACAGTTTGAACCTTACTACTGCATTCTTTGAAAATTAGTACAGCCTTTTCAAAATTTTACAGCCCCTTTTAAAAGATTTCTTGAAAATACAGTTAAGTTTTATTTTGCAACTAAACATTTAATTATTTTAACGGTTATCTGGAACGTGGTTTTTTTTGAAATAATGACGATAAATGTTTAACTCATTGGTTTTGTCCAGACCAATTCATTTTTATCCACTCATTTTCGAGGCATTCATTTTATAGCCTAAACAAAACTGAATATACGTGTAGCTGTCTAACTTTTAGGAAAACAACTGTTTTATTTGACGTTTAAAGTTTTGTACATTTTAGAAAACTATCTTCTATTGCGTCAGCGAGACAGTTGCGTGCCACTAATGTAACGCATTGTTGCACCTTATTAGATTGAGGCCAACGTTATCGCACGTATATTTCTCAATGGCTAAAAAAGTTGTAAAATTTCGTTAAAAAAAACTCACCGGAAATTACTGACAATCTGGCGAAAACATAAGGGTCCCTGGGCCAACCCTACGGACCCTAAAACACAATGGAAGCCATAATTGCAACTAATAACAACCAGTGGACGTCTTGGCATATGGATAGAGAATTCAAATTAATGAAATTAGCGAACCAAAGCATCCGTGTACTACGGGAACCGCAAGGGGGAGGGGTTTCAATTAGAGGAAATGAAATGGACTCCAAGTTTTGAAATTGTAGTCAAAGGAACCGCAATTTGCGAAGTCAAACACGCGACTACGGCCAGAGGGGCTGTGTAATCAATACGCCTGGCAGAATGGTATTTAATAAACATTAATTTGGCAAAAATATAATGTGCCCGATTCGAAGCTTGGATGCAATTTGTAAATTTAACCGTGAATTAGCACGCAATGTGGGATTACAGGTTTGGCATTCCTATAGGCTCAGCCCTAATATTGGGCGATCCTGTTGCGTAGCTTCGAGTCCTGTGGCACGCAACTGGTTCGTATGAAACAGTTCTAATCCTTATTTTATCTTTATTTATACTATTTAAATGCGTAAGTGTATTGTTTTTCCTTATTGTTTCTTAATCCATCACACAAAATAACTGGAACTCTAAAATGACTGAGTTGAAATTCGTCGAAATAATATAATTTTTTTAGGCGAAAGTTTTGCAACCAAGGCAAGTCAGCCACGTTATACTTTTTGCACTCCCTTATCTTAACTGATAAGACCCTACTTAATCCTCTGACCGAGCTGATTATGTGAGACAAACTGTGCTTAGCCCTCTGTCTGAGTATGGGTCACACGTTGACACTCTCATCTGATTCTGAGAGACTAATTCTTTACTTCTAGCTCGCATAGACTGTGTGACACGCTAACTCCTAATAATCATGAACTGTTGCTATCCGTGTATTACAGCAATACCTGTAAACGCCAGAGTGCACCCACTTGGATGTAAGCACTCCGGGCACCAATCAGACACTGCTATCTCTCAACCATTAGGAAAGTAGAAGAAGTGGTTCTGCAGGTTCTGCTATAGAAGTCTTTTTTTCCTTGAATAGAAGTGAAACCTTCTGGGTACCTTTACTTTTTTCTATAGATAGATCACCCAAACCTTTCTTTGAAGAAGTGTCAGGGTCAGCATATGTGCGCAGACTCACAACTGATACCAGCTTTTCTAACTTGTCTAATTTGATGAGGTTTGTCTAACTTATTTCGAATTTGTTTACCAATTTTACTGCAGTAGATGAGTGAGAGAGAGAGAGAGAGAGAGAGAGAGAGAGAGAGAGAGAGAGAGAGAGAGAGAGAGAGAGAGAGAGAGAGAGAGAGAGAGAGAGAGAGAGAGAGAGAGTTATTGTGGGATCAGCTGCTCACTTCAGCTGCCTACTCAGGTTAAATGTTACATTTATTTAAAGTACAGATATATCCCAATTTTACAATGTTTTATTAAGGATTTAGCTAAAATTTAAAATTAGTTAAATAAAAAAAACACTGTGGAAATTAAATAAAATTTATTATAATGTATGCAAGTAATAAAACAAATGGCATTATATCGATAAAATAATAATTTTCTTCAACCGACGTGATTGAACCAATAAAATGTCCGCCATATTTGAAAATCACTAAAATAATGCGCAAAACGAAAATAAATATTTATATTTACTCTAAAACGGTTAAGAAAGTTGGGTCTTACATGATGATCCATAACTGAAGTCAGTGCAACAAATTTTAAATAAAAGACAATTAGTTTCGAATCATAAATGTATTTTATTTCAAATTTCGAACACTACCCTGTGTGTATAAACATAACATGTTTATATACCAATGATCAATATTTGGAACAAAATCTGATGAACCGATTTTGAAAAATTCGGCCGTTTTTTTATATTTTTAGATTGGAAACTACTTCTAATTCCAAACAACCATTCATATAAAGGACATGTTCAGGTGGTCCACGACTACGGGAAGGATAAGGTTGCCTATTCACGCATGACCTTTCCGACTGATCGGCCAGGCTTGTCGACTAGGATTAATGTTGCGTGTCCAGCCTACTGAATTTATATAAAAACATTCATGTGTACAGGTTCTGCTCTGCTCCACTGACGCCATATTGAAACTGTTTCCCATAACAACAGCTTAAATTTATGTGAGTATCTTCACAATCATTGCACAAGGCGAAATTAAAATCCCCCAAATATTTTTTTATTGGTAAATTTTGTAATTTTTTTACACCGTTCTTATACAAAACTATACGAAATAGGCCTATATATATAAAGAAAGTATGGTTATGGTGAAATAATCGTCCATAAGATTTTTATAAAGCAATTTATTTTCAAGTCCCATGATTTCAAGAAAGTATTTTACTTGGATCAGACTGTATGTCTTCGCAAATCGCTAGAAACCCAAGTAGACTGTACGATTTTGATAAACTTTGACACGTAGATCTGGTTTTCCATAATGTGGGACTACATTTAAACCTTTATGGGGGAATATAACAGTTAGAATCGTATTTTCTAATTGTAGAATCGTATTTTCTAAATATCGATAATAAGGATTTCATTAAACATTACTGAAATGTAGTAATCCATAAATTCTGTTCTGTAATCAATGCTTATTCCTTATACGAAATCACCCTTCTTTTTAAAATCTAATATTTCAAACTAGATTGTACGCTAAAATCAAACATAATATGATTCCGTCAACAAAAGAGCTGAAAGCACTCAGGTGTGCTTGGTAATATCATACTCTCAGAGATAAATCAGAAATCCATTGTTCGCTTCATAAACTGCTCTTTTCGTTCAAAGATTTCACTTGAATTTCAATAGTTGAATATTATAGGGTAATACAGTACTGACTTTTACGAAACCGTAAGTACCTGTAGAAGATTGGGAGTGGTTCAGTGAATATAATGTAATGCGAATGAACACTATACTGTAAAGTGATATTTTCCAACGTCATTTTGGATAGCGAAAAAGAAAATATGCAATATGCTTTATTTGAAAATATTTTGTACCTGACGAAGTACGATATCGAGATGAAAACAATGCACGATATCGAGATGAAAATTATTATAAATGTTTTAAAACAATCTAATGATACTGAATAAGGAATCATGGTGAAAACGAAAGATGGTTGAAAAACAACAAAACAAGGATTATAGTCGTTTTTTATTATCATTATTAACTAAAAAGCAAACAGCATAATTATTGAACAAATAACTTAACGGTTGTTTTTTGTTATATTATTTTTGAGGTTATGTTTATAATTTATCAGCCTACTGTATGGCGAACAAATTAGCAAAAACGAGCTGGGTTAATCGAGTAACGGATTATACCGCAGTCTAGGCCAAAGCAAAACATATTTATTGTCGGTCCAATGGTAAGTATCGGTGAAAGACCCTTTTTAACATTAATAACATAACACTATATAGTTAAAAAAATTGTTTAGAGTAAAAAGAATAGTAAAATATAGAGTTTCTATGATTGGTAAGCTAGATTTAGTGAAACCTTCACTAAGTTCTTGTTTCTTATAATCTTTATATCTCTACAATATAGGCTGTGTGTACGCGCGCGCGTGTGTGGGATATATTACGTCTATATATTTTTGTTACGTAGTCAATGATTCCACTGCTGCGCGAACAGTTTTGCTGTCGTTGACTTTATTAACCCAGTGTTGCCAGATATTAATACGTGTTTTCCCCACCAGCTACATAAAATTTCCTCAATTATAAGATTTTCTAAAAAAAATCTCCAATTATAAAAAATAATAATTATATATATATATATATATATATATATATATATATATATATATATGTATGTATGTATGTATGTACGAGGTGGAGATAGAAAATTATAAGTAGAACGGGCCATAATATTGGTGACCAGTATAGATATAGTTTTTGAAGATGGAGATTCTCCGAAACGCGTCAACGAAAGTAGAATTGACGAAGCTAGGGAAGGCAGATCATTATACTGAACATAGTGACAATAATCGTAGCAGAAAAGAAGAAGAATATAAAAAGAATATATATGTATATATATAAATATATAATAAATTATATAACCTAATTGCATCATTTTGTAAATAGATGACAAACTTTATCTTTTCATTAAATTCATCGTAATTGGGGCTGATTCTATATTTTACCTGAATTATAATTAATCATAACAAACATTATAAAAACATTACATATTATGGTACACAAACCATTTAAAAAAAAATGCAAGTTCCCCTCCGCGCTTTACGTTATTTCCTTGCCGATTTTGTCAGCTGAGAGCATGAAGAACTCGAAGACTGAATCAGCTGATGCTATTAAATGTTTACAACCATCAGATATAAGATAGGTCGCTGATAAGATAATACTTCAAAATATAGTATTTCAAAACTGACTGCTTAAAGTGAAGAGAATACACTTAAAGCAGGTGTTACAATTACTGTATCGCGGTTTTTAGTTTTTACAATCTTTAGATGAAAAATAATTACACAGGAAAACAAGTGACGGGGCGGAAGGCAGACAAGCGCACTAAAAGCTACTAAAGTCTGATATTGTCTAATGACTGTAATAAAATAATTACGGTCAAGAACAATCGCGGGATTGGGAAATTCCAGCCGCCGGATTTCAGGTAGAACCAACAAAACCTCAACAGGCCTTTCTTTACGAATATAAAGCCGCCTCGGTGGCCTAGTTGATAGCGTACTGGACTTTCACTCCGAGGACCCGGGTTCGATTCCCGGCCAGGGCTTGGCATTTTCATACGCTTATAAATCATCCCATCGTCTGCATTAGCCCAAGTGTGCACAATAGTCGGACGTTAAAAAAAAATCTTTACGAATAAACATTTAACCTAGTTAAGACAGGAAATGTTATTCTCCAAATTTTCTCAGTATAGAAACAAATTTCCCATACTTTACCCCAAAATGTGCACATAAAATTAAAATTTCCCAGTTTGGGAAGAAAGATTCCCCAATCTGGCAACACTGTCCTAACCTAAACTAACCAGGTTAGGCTTAGCGCTTCAAAAAGTGATTGTCACGTACAAGTACCCCCTGTGAGAGGCATAATAACCATCTCCGGTAATTTTCTTGTAACTTTGTAACCAGTCTTTATAATGTTTCGACCGCCTTGCTCAGATGGACATTCCCGATAGTAACAACTCCTTAACATTTATAAATTTTTTATTCAGCGCTCAAATAAGTCCTGCAGTATTAATTTACTGTTGGTTGCTAGTCAGTAATCAGTGACTCAAGTCCAGTAATAGGGAACAGTTTACGTCTGAACTTGCGGGACGTATTAATAACTTTGACGTAACTAAAACTGATACGCTATAGCTCAGGCGATCGGATGGTAAACTAGTTACCTGAAAACTTCTCGTGTAAATAGATCTCTTCAATTTAATTTAATTAACTACAATTTCACTTCATAGGATCACCGTAATGACTGTACACAAAGTTATGAAATTCTATATGCCAATAATTTGTGGTAGAGAATCAATTAATTGTAGACAATGAATATCCAAGTCTGTAGACGCTGTCGGCCATATTGAATCAGCAATTATTTATATGAATATATGCATTCCTTTTAAACATCTTTGTTGTACCTTTAATTAAAAAAAAGAGTTTATAGAAATAAATGTAAATATATATTTACATTAACAAATTCAAGCTCTTTAAAATGATATACTAAACATGATTTAATCTTAACTAAGAGCTGGACAATCTGTATCGTCAATTAACCTTTCACGGATACTCTTCAAAATGTGAAACACAACAGACACACTAAGGTTATAAAAACTAGAAAAATTAGTAGTTTTTATTCTGTTTAAATCTTTTTCGAGGTTGTTTTAATTGCCCTGGACATTTTTGAGTTCCTGAACACAAAATTTAAACAATTATTAGTACAATTTTTACAACGGAGCAATAACTTAGAGCAAAAATTTCTGAAAAACTACGTTTTTAATGGATTAAAATTTTATTGTGATAAACTAAAATAATCTTTTAAAATTATAAAAATCCCTGTTTTAAAATGCCTGATATATTATAAAAAATAATTGGAGTTTGAAAAAAAATATTTTACACATTGGGCAAAACATTATTTTACACCATCGAAACAGGCTGAGAAGTTCAAAAACGCATGGCAGTTAACAGTAGTAAGGTTAATATACCAGTGCACAGTGGTGCTAACTTAATTTAGGTGGGAATAAAAAAATTCCCTCCGTAAAAAATTGTAGTTGAAATTATTAATAAGACTTATTTTTGTATGGTCCTGTAGGCCCCAGTATAACTTTAATGGTTAACTGCTTATATGCTGGTTATGAATCTTAAAGGGAACAGTTCAGTGTAGAAGACATCAGGGTCTACAGCCACGCCTATAGAGCTTCAGAAGTACTTTGAATGGCCATTTTACTTTCAACCTTATCTACCAAGGTTGGAAGCGTTACTTACAGAAAACGTTACGCAATGTCTACTGAAAATTCAGTTTGCAGCATTATAACCGGAGGGGCTGAGAGCTTAGGACGCTTGGCCAGGCATCACTACCCCTAATTAGCACTCACTTGACCGCTCCGGGTTTACGTTATGAGTTGGTGAACTCGGCTCAATGTACAGTCAGTATAACTTTTTCAGTTCGTCATGTAATGCCATAAAAATGTAATGTTTAAGGAAAGATATTCCGACCAGTATGTATTACTTTAAAATTGTTACATTAAGTATTATCTGTTAGAAGTAGGTATTCATGCTGAAACGTGGTAGATATAGGTGTAAACAAAAAATTCCTAAAAAAATTAATCCTTTAAACCAAGTGTAGTCCGTACATCTGATTACAAATTATATAAATAATATTGAACAATAACTAACTACTTTTACTTTTACATATTAAGTTAAAATTTATTAATATTTCTAATAAGTAATATGAATAATGAATAATACTTGTTAGAATAATAATACTTGTATAATAATAATAATTGATATTATTAATAATTACTTGTCGAAAATACTCGTATATCTTTTAATTTCCTCTTAATTACCTTTTCATCTAAAACTAACATGAACACTTAGGGATCTCTCTGTCGTTGGCCAGGTCTGTTAATAAGGTCAGGTGAATTAATAAGCAACACCAGGCAAGATGGGATAACCTTCATGGGCATCCCATAGTATGCGCCTCTTATTTGTTGTTATTTTAAGGCAAAAGCACATTGAGGCTATTATCGCCTCCCTAAATGTAAGTGTGAGTGTAAAGTGTTAAAGTCTTAAGTGTAGTGTTGCAAGTGTAAGTGTGTGTTAGACTCGGGTACCGCAAGGGACGTCTAAATCCTCTCAATAGGTGCAGCTAGTCTGCTCCCCCTTGCGAGGGAAGCGCCTCTTAAGCATGGTTACATATGGAGGGCTTAAAGGAGCAGCAGACTTCTTGGGCAGAGCACAACTTAGGAAAATCATGGGGCTTATTGCTGGGCTCTGTGGTCTGAGCGTGCACACGAACAGGATAGGTACCACCCGTGTGTAGGTCGTGCAAGAAAGAGGAGGAGACTAGAGACCACATAATTCTTGATTGCAAAGCTCTTGCTGGTAGGAGGCTAGGGGTTTTTGGTTTCCAGGGATCTTCAGCAGAATGAACTAGTCAGTAGATTGTTCGAACTTACTAAGGGCGTCAATCTGCTAAAGAGGTTTATTTGCATAATAAGTCTGTTGATCCCAATGCCTAGGGTTGTATTATCCCTTCCTCTAGTTTGAATCTAATCTAATCTAACATGAACATTTAATATTATCGTAATTAAGTGGTTCTTGGACTTAAATGTCTTGTAATTTGATACATATTACAAAAATTACATTTTAATATCAGTACATGTCGAATTGAAAAAGTTATACTGGTTGTAAATTGAGACCAGTTGATGAGTCATAACTAAAACCCGCAGCGGCCAAGTGAGTGCTAATTAAGGGTGGTGATGCCTGGCCCAGCGAACAAAGTTCACAGCCGCCACGAACCTTTCCTCCGAGTATAGTACGTATTTCCGTTTTGTAGGAAGGGAGTGTTCGTATCTCAGTCGGTAGGACAGCAGACAGTTCGCAGGTTCAAATGTAGTTACTATACCGTTGGTTATCTGCAAGTTACCTACGTCCATAAAGTTAAGAGCGTAAACTTCAAAAAACGTTTTGGATTCTTACATGGTTTTTAAATTGTCTGCCTACAGACCCGATGTAGTGATTTCGTTTAAGTTTGGTAATTTTCATTATTTTGTTCACATTTAAAGGATTTTTTCGTTGTTTTATGAGTAGTCAAATATTTCTGTGGGCAGCTACCAGAAAATACATTTTAAAAATTGAAAACAATCTTCAAATGGAAAATTCATACAGCATACTTTTTTTAAAAAACCAGGTATAACGATCTTGCTTAAAATTTGGACTTATTATAAAGACTTAAATGAGTGTGCATTTAATAAAATAAAAAACATTCGCGAATAGGTAAATTAGAAAAAAATTTCTCGAGAACCGTAACTTTTAATGACATCAGATTTGATGTTGAGTTGTATACATTCACTTACGTAGAAAAGTTTATTATAATCTGTAGAAATTAGTCGACTTAAAGTTTCCCTGTTCCTAATGTTATATTTTTTTAATGTAACAGTTTTACATTTTTTCGATTTTCTTAAAAGTCGATTTTTACGATTTTCTTAAAATTCAGTTTATATTGAATCACGATATTGAATCCTGTTTTTATTTATTCGATAATTAATTTTTAGCATTATGACCTATTTTTCCGTCCACCTCGTAAAGGCTACCGCTGTTTCGATACCTTACTCTTTCATCTTCAGGCCGTAATACAAAGCGGCAAATCCCTCTGTCGAGGTCGTCAAACCAAATTTTATCGCGTGTTTTAATCGTGTAATTGTGTTTAGTGTTTGTGACGTGTGTTTTCAATGTTTTGTTTAACTTTGTGACGACCTCGACAGAGGGATTTGACATGTTGTATTACAACCTGAAGATGAAACAGTAAGGTTTCGAAACTACGTTAACCTTTACGAGGTGAGTAAAAAAGATCACTAGACGGAAAAATAGGTCATAATCCTAATTATTTAAATGTGAGTTCCGGTGGCTATGTTGCAATATGAAATTAATTTTTGTTTGTTCTAGATTATGTATAAAAATGTTTTTGCCCAGCTTACATTTCAGTTTTCGGTAAACTGGACTGACAGCCGGACAGAGACTAATGGCTCCGATTCTAAATATTTTGTTCAAGATAAGATTCGGCAAAGTTGAATGAACCGCGTTCACAGATAAACTTTATCAGCACAGATAAACAAATTTGTGGTTAACTTAGTAACGACTGCGCTATACCATGCTTTGCCGCCACGCAATGTCGCTGTTTAATGTCTACTAATTAACTGACTGGACAGTGTTTTTCAATTATCTGACCAAAACTAAATTTATGTCAGTTATGAGTATATACAACATTCTCTTTGAGTAACAAATTTTATTTGTAAAAGGGATTTACTTATTTTTCTTTTTTTTTAAGACTGGACCTTTTTGTTTATTGGATATTTTGCGGACCACAAATTATAAGGGAAAAGTATCGTCAAGACCACATCTCGAACCTAATCTTCAACCACTAAATAAAACTATAAGAATAAAGAGGTTCACAGGTATTGGGAAGACCGGGTTTATAGTTCAAATTTACAATAGAAGCTAGCTCGCTCGCACGCAGTGTACTTTGTATGCCGATTTGTTGTGGCAGTGTTGCCAATTAGTGCTTATTACCTCTGTGCCCACTACACAGTCAGAGATTGAGAGTAGGAGAGCTGGCAATGTGTTGTACAGTGGCTCAGCTGGAAGTGAAGACTTCTCCAATCAGATAAACACTATCGGCATAAGCGTTATGTATAGGCTACATAATGTTTCTGTATTTTATTTAGACTTACATGCCAACACTCTATGACAGAGTACTGTACTCCGCTCTCTCACTGGTTCTGTTCGATACTTCCTACCTGTATCAGGGTGCGGTTATGCATGCACTGTTGTGATCGTGTATTCAAACGTAAATGGCTCATGTAAGGAAAAGGACCGCGCAGAGTTAACTGATTCGGAAAAAGTTCTTTCCGTGTCGTTCCTTTCCTTGCGCAGATGCGGATCGGCAGTTCTGTTTTAGGTTTGGCTACTAAAATTAATTCACACTCTCTAATCGTCTACGGACACACAAATGATGGCAAAAGTCCTATTAAAAAGTAACATTAAAATAAATATTAAACCATGATTTAAACCAATACTTCAACGAAATATTAGCTTTGGTTCAAAATTTTGGGTTTAAATTTACATTCAAGAACAAAAAATCCTCTAGATTTTGAAACTCTTACTATTTGTTTTGTGTAGCCTTATTTTATCGATTTATTTGTGTACTATATTCGGTACGTCATCATATATATGACTGATGTTTTAGTGAATTTGAAAAGCATCAGAGATTGTTTCAAACTTCTGATAACATCTTAAGATCTACATTTGAGATCAAATATATTTTACAAATTAAACTAGGATAAAACCTCGACGTTTTACAAAAAAGAAACTCTTTAGTGACCTCAGAAGAAATATAATTTTTGCCAAACACAAAACTTTCTGTACGTCAACACAGCGTCATATCACGCAGTTTAACCAGCTGTTGGGCGAGTTATGCCGCACTGGAATCTCCAGGGATAAAAGATTGCAACCAAGCAGCATGGTGTGGTGTGTAACGGCATGTGTCAAGCTCCCCCATTCATTGCGAGCAGCTGTTTTGCTTCTACCCAAGAGCAGCAGGTGGAATTAAGTGAAGCAGGTGGTTCCTCTCGGTCAGGTGATACAGCCTAGTCTTGCCCTACCTTAGCAGGAACCGGAACACTAATTGCCGCGGAAGTAAAAGGGTTTAATCGTTAGCGAAAATATCTTTCTGGATTTTTTTTCTTGTTGATTGCATTCGTTTCTGTTGAATTTTGATCGATATTGTTCTAAATAATTAATTTTGAAAAGCAAGAAAGTGTTTATTAATTTTATGTAGAATATGCTGAAAGAGTCATAACATATTTTTAGGATGAAACGATACACTTTTGATTTAACTGTTCTCGTGTTTATTTTTCTAACTAGTTGCAGGTTACAAATATTGTGTACGGTTACAATATAAAATTTATTTTTGCTAAAATTAGACGTTGCGTCTGTACTTGTGAATACCTTTCTCGTACACTATAATTAAATATATACACATATTCATTAGTATTAATACAGAAAACAAAATTTATACATTACATTTTGATTTAAAAAATTATTAACTGAAATCCGAGATGATAAAAAAGGCATAAATTGTAGCAAATGAATTGTGCAAAGGAATTCAAATTATTTTGTTGAGTATATTCGTCAGCATTTCCTACCTTTGACAATATTTCATTTGTTAATTTTTCATTGAACAAACGAAAAATTAACAAAGCTAGAAAAGGCATATTAACGTAAAAAACAATAACATTTCAAGCAAAAAAAAGAAAGTTATATTTAACAATTTGACTTCAAATTATGAACACAATAAAACGAGAACTGATTTTCACTCTTTCGGACATTGTTCTCGCAGTGATTTTTTTTCAGTCAACAGGTTCTAAATAACCCTATTAATCAGTGAGAATTAATCAGCGAGTTGTCAAACAAGACACACTATATGCTAAATGTTTCGAAAAATTACACAAACTTTAAAAAATTCAATTTATCCACAAAATCCGCAACAGAAAACCAACATATTTATTCAAAATCAGAACATCGGATTTCGTTTTTTTTTAAAGGTTCATAAATAAAGTAAGTCAATGTAATAAGTTTGAAAAATTAACTGGTAGTTTGAGAAAATTGGGGAAAACAAATCCAACAATGGTATGTGTTTTTTTCTTTTCAAACAAATTTATTACACTGACTTGATCCTTACAGTATATTTTGATAAACAATAGCCTACACATTTTCCAGTTTCTTTACAACCTTTGTTAGAAAGATTCATTCGTTTTGTTTGGAAACTTAGAGAGTATCCTACTTTTTAGTGAATTTTGTTGAAGATATTTTGAGAAAAAAACTTTCTTATAGGCAATCTTTTTTACATGCATTTCGGAAAATTAAATCGAAACTTATCTACTGTTATACATTTAACAGTGAGCTGGTTATCTGTTTGTCATGCCCAGAACAGCCCCGAAACATCTGACACTGACTCCATCTATTTCCCCTGAGTGCAAACAAATCCCCAAATTTCAATTGCGCCCAAAATGTCAATGAACTGCTCACCGTAACGTTCCTTGCTACGGTATTACTGCAGGTGATGGCGAAGTACGAATTGTCAATTAAACAAGTGGTTTCGACACTCGCGATTTAGAGTCCAGCTGGTTTTGAATTCCGGGTTAGCCAGCGCGTGCCCCGAACACCTGCCGACAGTTCACCTGTGGGATTCTGGTCCTGGCGGATAATTCCATATCTATTTCGTTCCTGTAGCGCGAAGATCAGAAATGTTGTTTAATTACTTATGTAAGCCAGACTGTTGAATTACACAATATCCTGCTTCGAACAAGAAAAAAATTTGAATAACATTTTTGTAGCTCGAGCACGGTTAGATCGGAACTTTAGATTAAATCGATACGAGGTTAACGTAGTTAAATGTATTCGTTCAGACGAAGCATAACGGACCGTACAAAGCGTAACAAAATATTCATTTATCGTGGCCTAGTATTATGATGTTAAGTGAAATAATAAAAAAACTCCCGGCCTCCCACCTCTAAATAAACAATTTCCTTCAGCAATTATTTCGATTATATTCCAAGTGTTTAGTCTTACCCAGCTCGCAACACTGCTAAACTTATACAATACAACCAAACATGTTGTTAAATAAAACACAATTAATTGCAATAATAGTTTTATTTGTATGTAATCTTCTGAATAAAATACATTAATTAACAATTAATAGACAACTAATAATGATTTATTTGTTGTTATTTATTTTAACCGTAAACAATGGCACTAAACATAACCTTATTTTAAATAGTCCTTTCGAATGAACAGCTGTGATACGAAATCAGCTGTTTAGTTGAACGTACTCGTTCTTCTTCCCTTGCAGCAGTAAGGTACTGACTGCAAGCGATGCGCACAGATACAAAGATCATTTTTGAACTCACAATTTATTCACCATCACAATATTCCTTAAATACTTTGTATTGGATACATGAAACTGTAAATGCTAAATCGAATAAAAAATAACAAATATTTTGATAATTTAACTTAGAAGAACATTTTAAGTTAGTGAAAGTTGTTACAGTAGCCTATATCTTAAGGAAAGTATATTCTACCTTTTTGACTTACTTTCTGAGTCTACACCAGTGTTATTGTATGTCCAGTGAATTTATAGCAGCTGTTATTCTACAAATTGTTAACAGCTAATCTTTATTGTTCTTTGCAAGTTGAACCTTCACTTTTCCTGTGTTTCCAGACATCAAAAGGATTTAAAAAGGATATTTCTACTAACCCACGCTCGCTCTTCACATTTAAAGTGTACTGCTAATAAAATACTGTAATGAACACAAAAACTTACAACATATTTCTGCGTGACGCCCAATCACAAACCCTAATCTCACTCTTGTCAGGTAAACTGCTGACGGATTAATGCAATTTGTGGGTGGGGGCGGTTGGTTGGATGATTCAATTTAAAAGAAAGCCGCCTAGGGGATGACAATTTTTGAAATAATACCTTCATAAAACTAGCACTATTAAGATATTTTGAGACTTGAGACGCATAGAAAATAAGTGTAAAAAGTTACTCCACTTTAGACAAAAAAAATCACTTATTTTTCTTAGATTCCTAATTTTTAAAACTTTTGCAAAACTGGCTACATTTACATACCTTCCCCGCGTCTCAATATACCTACCTATCTATAATTTTTTACATACAGCCGCAGTTACTCCAGTTACTTTACCCTTACCGTTAACGCTTATCCCCCGTCTTTATTAACCTAAGCAAATCCACTTAAACGTCACAACAGTTTCTCAACTAAGTTTTGATCAATTTTAGAGTCGAGAAAGATCTTTCTGTTGTTGCAGTTAACACCGGAAGAGAAGAGAAAACCAACATAAAACATCTACTTGATTAACCCCGTTCTCACCCTCAGTATAACCATTTAAAAGTGCACAAACGTACATACGGACAAAGTTGAGATCGGGACAATGTGACGGGTCCCTTAGAGGCCTCAGATGTATTTTTGATTCTTTGCCCCGAAGCTGCGATACTTCCACTTTAAAAAAGTCAAATTGGATCTTTTACACTTTTTATTTTATTTCTTTTGTCTTGGGACGGATCGCCCCTTCGCTCTCCCATTAATCCGTCCTTGGGTGGACCCAAGAGATTGGACGCCATTTTGTTTCAATCAAGTATTATTTTGTACAAAAATCTTTAGTTATATTAAAATAATTAAGTAAATATATTTTAAATAGATATTGCATTTCTTCTTTAAATTTTCCGTTATTTGAATGAGTATTAAATGTATTTCGATCTTCAGAAGAATGACCTCAGCGAAACTGGCGGGTTAGAAAAAAGTAGTAACGAATTAGCATTTAACTGAAATCTGACTCTCGGATTATTGTATTTACCTGAAGTAAAATCAATAAAATGTGATCACCTGCAAATGTGTTGTGAACATTTACCGAGAATAGATCACGGCCGCTCTTCCAGACACAATTTCGTAACAAAGAAAATGTGTCTTTTTCCTTTTCTTTTTCTCCAAGATCTAAGGTCTGTTAATTGTGGAGGCTGTAATTATTTGGTTGACTCTCATGTAAGGTAGCCGTTGGAACTGTTTTTCTATCTTTTAAGTGGTTTTCTCAATGGTGGTTGGCCGGCTGCTTTTCGTCTTTAGCAAATGTATGCCAGTCTGTTTTGATTCTTTGTATTATTACATGATTACAACCATTCTTTTCCTCCTAATCTAACTACATAGCCCAGCTTTCATGTTGCTGCTATGCTGTTGTCCTCTAATGTACAGTCCTCTACGATGGTTCTTAAAATTTTCATCTTTGCTGTTTTTAAGATAATCTTTATTTTATTTATGCCAGCTCGACTTTCGATTGGCCTATCATAGGTTAGCACCGTTCTAACATAGGATTTATATATCCGCACTTTGCCTTCAATGTGTGTGTGTGTGTGTGTGTGTGTGTGTGTGTGTGTGTGTGTGTGTGTGTGTGTGTGTGTGTGTGTGTGTGTGTGTGTGTGTGTTTTATTATTTTAATCCAATTATAAATAACATAGGCAAAGCTTTTTGAAATTAAGACGATACGGCCGCTTATATAACAACGACGATATGTCTGCTCTCGCTAATTTGAAATTGACTTATTTATTGTAAAATGTATTTCTTAAATTAGTTGGGAACGGATTTATAAAGTTAAGACCAAACGTAAGGTTTTACTTTTATGAAATAGTGTATCTTTCAATGTTTAAAGTAAGCCGAGATTGAAATACTTTTTTTGGGACACTAATGTTAAAAATGATATATAATTTTGTGGTTGTCGACCGCCATCATGTTGGCCTAAGTACTGTTATCGGGATCAGGGCGGTTAGATTTTTTAACGTGCACTAGGTGATACTTACATTTGTGTGCTAAACTTGAAGTTTCTATCTTTAATACAGCGGAATGCAAATTAAATTAGTGTAAACACATACAATCAAACATTAAACAAGGTCATGTGCGTAATATAATTTTGAACCCTAGAAAACGTTTACCAGACTTTTGGTGTCCGGGCATTCTATATAATACCTAACCAATTAAGCCACGTCTCTAGTATCACTGATCCCCGTTTCAAATAACACATAAAGTACGCCATATTAAGTTATTTAGCTATAACATGAACACCGAAGATGTAATTTAACATAAAATCTCGGTTTTATAACCACCCCCATAATTCTCAAGATGCATTTGATCTAAATACACAGTAAATCCTTCTTACTAAGTACAAAGCTGAAGATAAAATTTCCAAAATACTGTATTGTGGCTGCCGCAATAAACTAGCAAATACTCAAAACACAACATTAGGGGTTGTTTTATTGCTTTAAATATTGAATTAAAAACAAGTTAACTCTCTAAATGTTTCATAATAAATAAACTTTTCCCATCCCTCGTTGCTTTACGGGCAAAGAAAAGATAAGTTTTGTAGGTTAATGGGTTTTTTTTATACAAAATCTGGTTATATTATATCTGAGAGTATAATTTATTCAGTTTTACGACAGTGTATATTACGTAATATTTTCGTTTCTGTCGTTGCAAATGGTAATAATATTTAAAATTTTAAATTGCTCGGTTTCGTTTATAAAGTTGCTACTTACGTTGTACTGGATTTCGTTGTAGTTGGTTTTGATTAGTAATTTTTCGATTGTATTACAATCGATATGTCAAATTGTATTATAAAAAATTATTACTCTTTGTAACACAGAAGGTTTCTAGATTGTATTTAGAAGTAAATTGTGCCACTTTTATTTTTTTACTGTACAACGTATATAGAATGTTTTTTGACCTTGAACAAAGAATCGATTTTGAGATTTTATTGGATAAATCGTTGTAAAAAAGAATTATTCCTTGTAATACAACAACAGGTTTCCAGATTATAGTTGGAAGTAAATTGTACCAGTTTTACTCTTATTGCTACACAAAATATTTTGACCCCGAAAAAATTCTATTTTGAGATTTTTAGGGCTGAATTTGTTTCATGTCTCCTAAGTTGTTTCCTTACATATACAAATTGTTTTTGACAAAGATATATGTTTGTACTTATGTCTGTGAGCTCATCGCTAAAAATTAAACATTTGTTCTTCTCCTTCAAAATAAACAATTATTTTTCGTTTTCTTCTTCTTCTCCTTCATCTCACTGACAGTATATCTGTTTCTGAAACGGACATTTATTTTTCTCTTTAGAATACATGACAGGGGCTTACAATGAAAAAAACCATCGTCCGTTAAAGCCTACTTCTAATCGGTCGACTACCTGTAAATGGTCTGCTAATTACATCAAAATATTTTTAATGCGACAAAATGTTGCACATTAATTATTATTACGAGGTGTATGCATATTTTAATTATTACGATATCGGATTAAGAATATATAATACGCACTAACAGTTTTTTAAAACAGAAATTTATCGCTGTGTTATTAATTTGTGTTATTGTTCTTATAATGTACACATCATTCCAGACAAGAGTAAGAATATCTGGTGGTAAACTATTAACGTTTTTAGTTATATCAGTAATATCAAATATAATATTTGTTCTGATTCTCATCACATTACTTTCATTAAGTTAATGTTTATAGCAGGTTTAAGTCTTACCAACCAAGGTATCACTAGTTAAAACATTGTTAAGGCCAATGCCAATAACCTTGGTTGGCAAGACTCAAAATACAAAAGTTGTGGAAATATAAAAACGTGTTATTATTTCATTAATATAATAGATTTCCACAAAGTACCAACGGTTTTTAGTATAAATAAGTTTTCTTAAGTTTTTGCTTGGTGAAATAATTATATTCTTATAATCATCAGCTGTGGTTAAGCTGCTGTCGTCATTTTTTAATTTTAACTTTTTTAAACTATTTTTGAATTATTTAATTTTTTTCTGCTCTTAGTGAAGGACAGTTGATCATGTAAATTTTAATTCCAAGTTCTATAATAAACTATTTGTGTGCCGAATTTCAAAAGGTTTCGCTATCGTTTATTCGTCCAAAAATATACGACAGTGCATATTACACAACGTGTTATAAGTTCATATGTCTATATTAATAAACCTAGATGTGATATATTTTATATTAATCAATGGTCAATATCAAGAGCTACTATGGTGGTACGTAAGGATTATGAAGAGTTGCAAGGCAGGATATCGATATTGGACGGCTAACATCTCTGTAACAGTCGACAGATACATAATCTTTGGAAGCACGGGCTACTTTCCTGCTCATCCTTTCCAAGTGACAGCGCCAATTTTTGATCCTTAATTTCCTCTTTCAAACTAAAAATTCACAATCCTCTAAAGTGAAACCACGCGCATCATTGGCCTAAATTGTATTCCTCCATAAATAACCCACCTTCCGATGAACATTATAAAACTATTAATTTCGTTAAAACATTATGCCTTAATTTCGTCTATTATTTTCAATGAATCATGTAACAAACATGTCAAAACTTGTTAATTTTATTCATAACATCTTGTGTAAAAGAAATCTCACAATTTAAAACTCGAGACTTCCCTAAGGATGTTCTCGTCTCTTGATCTCAAAAGAATGTTTCCTTCTGAAAGTCTTTTATATTTTTTGCTGTTATTTTTATTCAATGACTTCTACAAACAGTTTAAAAGTTAATACAATTCGCTGTGAATCTGGTATTCATTTTCATAGATCAAAACTACTTCCGTGTATAAAAAAAAATACTAATAAAAGTTTAAGATCTTACTTGAATACCCTCTTCATGCCATTTATTTTTTTAGTTTAAATGCGAAGTTCTTTTCTGTAGTGACGATCATAAAAGTAACTTCAAACCTAATTTTATATTACTGTACTAGTAAATTATATAAATAAATGCTTAATATGTTTACTTTGCCGGTATGGAGACGTACAAATTTGAATAGACCGTTTCAGTTGATGAGAGCTTAAGAACGAAACAAACCTTTACTTACGAGCCACACGTGTCGGCTTTGCAGTTTGCAGTCCTGGGCAGGTGTTCGCTACTCTCGGTCCGTGTTTTGTGCAGTTTGTTTTTTCCCGATGTAATCAACCATCGGCCGGGATCCGGGATCAGTATGCGGGCAAACGAAGCGTAACGGGCGAAGGGGGACGCCCTAAACCCAAAACCTATTGAAACCTGAGTGGGGCTTGTCTCCATTCATTGTGGTGAAGATCAAACAAACTGGTGATAATTGAAAATGGGGGACAAGAAAGTGTGATCATATTTGAAATTATTGTTGGCAATTGCGTAAATTTTGAAGTAGGCCTTCAATGTACTGCAAAATATTTAGAGAACTGAATATAAAATTCAAAATGCTCTTTTTGCAGATTTGCACTGTAAATTTTTAAATGTTTTTTCTAAAGTATTAAACAAAAATAATGTTTATATTTTCGCAAGAACATCCCTCTGTCGACAACTAGCGTCTTAACTTTGTTCTAGAAAATTATGAATTAAAGTACATTTTTTAAATGTTTTCGAGCCAAATTATATTGATTACAAACGAATATTTTAATTTTCAAAATAAAGCCATTCAAAATCTGTCTAATATTTATAGCATGTTATCTCTGATAAAATGAAAAGGAGGTGAATACATTACGTAACTGATTAAGAATATATTTTGACTTTAACATGTTTTAGGGGTGACTGTGATGTTGCGCGATGCGTGCCATGTCACATTGCGCATTGTAATAGTATATTTAGCACTTTGTGTGCTACTGTATATATAAAAATATAATTGTAACTACTTCTAAACAGCTGATTTCGTACAACAGCTGTTGCTTCAATATCATATCAATTGGGGTTATTTTAAAAATTCAATTTCTAAATAAAAAGGACAATAAAATTAAAAACAAATGTTTCAAATGAAGAAGAAATATTGAGAAAAATGAACAAGAAAGACTACGACGATTAGAAAATAAATTAAAAAGAAAAAAAAAGAAATTAATTATGCAAATGATAAAGTTATTAAAAGAGTTAGGACTGAAGGACAACATCAACTAATTAATAAAAAAACGAGGACTCGAGAAAAACACCATTTACATTTTCGGTTCTGTAACAGAAATGTTTAGTACAAAAAAATGCCAGAAATTTGCAGATCTATGGAACTTACGGACCATTCTGTATTTTAAATATTAAATAAAAATAATGACACAGTGACCAAGCGCTAAAAAGTCAAATGTTTTTTTGAATTTAAATAAAACTTTCTGAAATAAAAGTTTCATTCTCAAAGTTCATTCATTGGGAAATCAAACATAATTCTCAAAATTACATATTATATAGACGCTAAGAACTTTCAAAACTTTTTCCTACCACATTTGTAAAACATAAACAAGTTTCGAAAAATAACCCAAAGCCTCAAGACAGGCCATAGCGTAGGTGATTTCCAGGAAAAGCAACAATGAAACTTCAGAAAGACCGAAGGAAAAAGTTTTTGTTCTATTGTAGCCTCGAGGTAGACCAACAATGAAAACAGAATATAATATAAGAATGCAGTAAGTAGCTGCCGGACCTTGTTGAATTTCTTTATAGTTGTAAAATATTAGTTATCGCGACGACCGCTAGAGTGTAGTGCGAACGAACGGTATGTGTAAAGGGTGCAAATTACTTTTGGTTAGTTTTTATTTTTGCCAATTTCGTGTCTTAAAAGAAAATAAGCTTTGAATTTCTGTAGAATGTAGTCTATTATTCTTTTGATGTCCCCCTACCGCCTTACGAAAACAGATTTGGGACGTCTGCTTTCCTTTCCATTTCCTTTGTATTTGCCTGCTCCTGCTTTCCTTTGCAAAAGAACTGAATTGGTTAAAATCCGATGTGTGTGTGTGTGTGTGTGTGTGTGTGTGTGTGTGTGTGTGTGTGTGTGTGTGTGTGTGTGTGTGTGTGTGTGTGTGTTACAGACCTGTATAGTACCTTTTTCTGGTTGGGCCTGTATAAAATATTGGAATAGTTATTTTAATACAAATTTTAACGCTGGTTACAATGGTGAAGGTAAAAACGCTGATTTCAAAATAGTGTAGGGTAAACAAGTTGATTTTTTAATTTGAAATGACCATCATTTTGAAACTGTTGAACTGATTTTGCTGTTTAAAAAACTTGACAAAGCTATTAGGCTACCAAAATCGATTTTTTGTATGAATATATATTTGTATATATAAATTTGACGTGTGTGTGTGTGTGCGTGCGTGTGGGTGGATGGGTGGGTGTGTTTATCATTCAAGTCATGGATTTAAGTATTACCATAATGGCTGTTCCAATAGTTCATTTTCCAATGGAAATTTGTCAAAGAACTATTTGAGCCATAAAAATTAACATTTACATTTTAATTTCGTTAAAAAATCAAATTGTTTGGACCCTATTTTTCCTTGAGCGTCCTTTAATTGCATTAACGTAAATTTTCAAAATATTAATTTTATATAATTTAAATTAGCCGCACAGAAGAACTTATATTAAGCTAGCTGTTGCCTTTAGTATTTCATGTCAGCAGGATTGTTCCAGATAAACGAAAATTTCAATTAGTTGAGAGTTCAATAATTAATAACGGGCCAGGCCGTAGTGAGCCAGTGTGTTGGCCGTTGGTAGGCCAAGACAGCATCTGTTCAGTGTAATATCAGCAGGGTGCCTACTCCCCTCCTCTCCCCTTCCTTCAGTATAGTAATGTGTTCCAAATAAAAATAGGAACAGCTGATTTTAATTGTTATTTCTTTTGAAATTACAAGCAGAACAAGAACAAATTGCAATCCACTTATTGTTTTGTTTCACTAAATATGACGAAAAACGTGTATTCCCCCCAAATCCAGTTTTGAAACTATCGCTGAAAAAGACCGAAAAATCATTCTATATTTCAAAATCGCTTTTCAGATTTTTCTCACAATTAGGTCATTTATAAAAAAAAATCATGTCGTCAAGTAGGTATATCACATTTTAAATAAAGACATTTACAATTTATTTTTCAAATTTATTTTATTTTGTTTTTCACACTGATTTGAGTATGATTATGTTTTTTAAATTATTACTTAATTATGGAATATTAAATTTGTAATTATTGAAGTGAAGGATTTTACTGTTAGCTTTGGCGAGAGAAGTAAATAGAAATTTAAAAAAATAAAAAAAAAGCAAATGAATTTCCTCTCTATATCTGCCTTTCTTTTTCTTCCTCCTTTTCGATAACAGTACACGCGTTATATGAAAACGTTGTTGCTTTAGTTTCGGTAGTTTTTTTTAATTCACGAACACGTGCACGTTGGAACCATTTATAATAACTCGAAATTAATATAAACGTTTATAATAATTATTGTTAACATTGCTAGTTTTTAACAACATAATCTGAAACTTATCAGCTGTTCCGTGAAATCAGCTGATCGTTACGATTTAATATAAAACATCTGATCTTTTACTATAAATAATCTATAAACAAATAACCTGTAGGAAACAAATCTGTAAAAGCAAATTTTGTTTTAAACCAAATAACATAGAGCCTAGTAAGGGTCATCAATGGAGTCTAAACGTAAGTCGAAATTTATCAGTTGAATTATCTTTTTTTGTAGGAATTACGAAATAGAATATAGCGTAAAAACATCACACATTCTTGCCACGTGTAAACACAAAATACTATTCCAATGTTTTACAAACGCCAATGGGGTTTCCCGCTCTAAATATAACTACTGTACTGTACAAGCAGTGATTTTCCAAAACAGTTTTGTTTTCCTCGATCCGAACATCAAAAGACCAGTAAGTCTGTAACACACGGGTGCTGTAAATAAATTCCAAGGTTTTTGTTCCGGTGCATGCGATCTGCAACGCATAAGGCGTGTTTCGCAACGTAGCCTTGGCCCAACAGCTGTTTTCGGGTCGTTAAAAAAACTCCCACAGTGCCATGGTGCAGCTGGCTTCGTATACGATAAGCTGGATAAGCAGAACAGCGGTCTGTAGATATTTGGCGATTTATGTTGTATCTGTGTGTTGCAAGATGCCACTTTATGTCTATGTGGTCGGCAATTTATGATTCACACAGTAAGGATGCCAACAGAAGTACTGTATAGAGTACTAATACAAGTGTGCTCGGGTGCGGAGGGGGGGTGCTCGGGTATATTGTATATTTATAAGAACATCCTCACAATTAATTAATGAGCTATTGGAGCATCACCTCGGAATGAGCGCCGATCTTGATCTGTGGAAAAATTTTTGTGGTGTCATTAAAAATGTTTGTGGAGGGTGCGCGCGCGCCGGTATCAGGACAAATTCGTTACTCTGCAAAATAAATTAAACCGTTTCAAAATAGCGGCCATTTCAAATCTTTAAAAATTCTGACAAAAATTTTAAAAATCCGATTTCTTCAGTTGAAATCAGCGCTAAAAACTGTGTAAACTAACATTCTAAATTTTCAAATTACATTGTAAACATGAAAATAAACATGACTACGGGGAAGGTTCTTTTTAACAGTTTCGATGCAATTTTTTCATTTTAAAGAGCAAAATTTAACGCTGATTATGCTGTTAAAATAAGATATTGTAAAACGTAAAGCAAAAACTTCATTTTTTGAAATCAGTTTATTCAACTACAACGAGCTGCATTACGAGATTGTTCTTAACTGAGTTTTTGTTGATTATTTTTGAAAAAAAACCAATTTCGATTCAGGGATACAAAAAACGGATAGACCAACAAGAATCCCAAATCGATTTTTTCACGATTCTTTATACTTCGTATAGTACAAAACACAACCATCAAATGTATTATAAAGCAATGAACACAGTTTGCCTACGGAACGGAATTAGGATCGAATTGCGTCAGCTAATCAGTTGCGTGAAACATTAAAGTTGAGTGAGCAGATTGGCAAGCTCTTGGGCAAGTCAGAGTGAGGTTAATCGGGAAATTTAATGATTCACGCGTAAACCATGAACTGTAGGCCTACATCGTAATTAATTCAAACAAGTCACCGCAGGTTTGTAAATCTACCATATGGCTTGTCCCTATCACGTATTTACTAAGTAACGTGTAGTTCTTTATACGTCGTTGCAATAACCTTTAAATAGGCAAGCGCGGCAACTAATAGATAGATTTATTTTAATTATAATAAGAAGTGAAACAATGTTTTTATTCTATCATTAGACAAAGTACTTAGGCTATATTGGATAAACTGTGATCGTGAGCAGATAGTTGTGATTTTACTCTCCATCGCTAGAGAGTGGAGAGTAAACGAAGTAATTGATTATATAAAAAATGGCATATTTATAGGCTTGCCATATGTCCCGGTATGAGCTCTTGTTCCGTATTTGTGCATGTCCCGGTCAGCGGTCAAATATGGTAATAAAAATAGTAAAAAAGTAAAAAAATACTTATATAAAAATTCAAGTTGTTGAGCTAAATTTAAATTCGCCCGTTAATTAAAGATAATAGGATCATGCGATTCATAATAATATTAATTAGGTTGGCAGTGAAATGAAAACAACGAAACCTGTGTAAGGAATATTTCGTTTTTAGGCAGTAGAGAGAAGCCTGATGGATGGGACTAAATTGTGCAAGGGAAATTTTGATCTCCCTTGTTCAGATTTACTGATTTTATTTTTTATTATATTTATTTTATTGTATATTACAATTTTAAACAAGTTCAAATAAGCAATAAGCTGAACATTGAAGTGATACTAACAATTTATAACGTAAAAATTGAAATTAAATTTCTATTTCATTTAAATCAATAAATGACGTCATTATATTGACTCTAAACGGTTTCTTCATTTACGGCGTTGTTGGTAATTTATATTAAGAAGTTGATGGATAGAGGTGAGAAGTGAATTCTATCGCTGCTACTGAGAACACTGTTTTTAGCACCGAGCAGTGAGCAGTTGTGACCCTGATAACTGTTCTGCCTGTTCACTGCTAAGTATTGTCTGCTCTTTGTTTTACAAGGAATGTATGTTCAAAAAGCAATAATATAACAATACTGAAAATTATGTGAAATAAAAGTTAACCTATTATTCATAGTTATTAATAACATATTGCTTATTTTACTATAACTAATAATTAAGGCCTAGTTGTTTTATTTTATTTTCATTAAAAAGATGAAAAGCTTAATTTTTATCAGTTGATTATAGTTTCAGGTGCTTAACTAATGATTTAAAAAAATCATAGAAATTGTTATTTATATTCTTTATTTTACTGATTCCAAGGTTTAGGCTATACTTGTTAAATTTTTTGTTTTTTATTTTTGCTTCACATAGACTACTGTGAAAACATCTAAAAGTGTTTTCATATTATTTTGGTTACAATATTATTTTATTACCTTTTTTAAATTATAATAATATTTCATTTGAACAAAATAATTTTCAGTCACTTTATTTCAAGTATATTTAATTATTACGTTAGGTAAGGTAGCTTATAATTTTATAAACATTTCCCCACAATAATTAATTGTCTGCACTTATTTTACTAATTTGGCAATATAGCCTACTTCTATTTTCATTTTATTTTTTTTATATTAGGTATTTCTCATTAGAAATTTACTAGGGTAATAAGAAGCACTGAGCAGTGAGCAGTTAGCGTACGGCAGCACGTTGTCTTATTATATATATATATATATATATATATATATATATATATATATATATATATATATATATATATATATATATAATAAATAATATAAATAATAAATATATAAATAATAAAATATATATAAAATTATATATATATATATATATATTAAGGCGAAAAGCACATTGAGGCTATTATCGCCTCCTAAATGTAAGTGTGAGTGTAAAGTGTTAAAGTCGTAAGTGTAGTGTTGCAAGTGTAAGTGTGTGTTAGACTCGGGTACCGCGAGGGACGTCTAAATTCTCTCAATAGGTGCAGCTAACCTGCAGTCCACCACCATTGGTGGGGCTTCCACATTGACTTGATTTTGCAGTCTCGAAGAGCTTCATGACCGAAATTAAAGAATTCTTTTTTAATCTCTTCTTCACTGGTGGTTGAACGCAAACCACTTTAACAATTTTATATGGTTTAGACTGGGGTACTATGGGTTACGGAACGATAATCTTCACTTTCATTGTACAAATTTATGTTTCACCACTTAAACATATTAAAAATTTTAATCCAGTAACACAAAATTGTGAAGGTGTCCTTTGTAACAAAGATATCATTATTTGAGCAATCATTTGTTAGAGAAGAGGTTTTTACAAGAGATGAATTTGCTTTCCTCTTTTTATTTTTCATCTTTTTTTGCTGTTCGACCCAGTCAACTTTCAATTCATCTTCACCCGCTTCGTAAATGGATATCTTATTATTTTCTTAAATTTGCAATGATCTAATAACTGATTCCAACTCACTGATTCGTGCTTCCGCTTGTTTCAATGCATTCTACAAATACATTTCATTTTGGAGTTTTTGATTCTAGAACTGTGTCCTTTACAGGAGATCTTACTGTCACAGAACTTCATTGAAATGGGTTCATCCCCCCCTCAGAATGCTTGGGGCCTGCTTCCAAAGCGAATGGATTTTCCAGTGAGCCTTACTACCTGGGGTTCAATATACCGTATTTGTTTTTCCCATTGCTGTGCGATTGTGAGGCAAACCTTAAGGATAGTTATTCTATCCAAATACGAAGATATTTAGTCTCTGATAGTATTCTATGGTTATACTACTACTACTCGTTCATCGGAACCTCGTCAGTTAAAACAGGATGCACCGCGGTTAGGTTAGGTTGACAGAGTAAGGAAGGAGATAAGTCTCTTCACTATACTTCACTATGAATAAGTCTCTTCACTATACCATTACCATCGCACTCAGATTTATAACAAAAACAAAAATACATTTCATTAAAAGTTTAATCTAATGAAAAGTGTTAATGGATAGTAAACAAAGTTAGGTTAGGTTAGGTTGACAGAGTAAGGAAGGAGATAAGTCTCTTCACTATACTTCACTATGAATAAGTCTCTTCACTATACCATTACCATCGCACTCAGATTTATAACAAAAACAAAAATACATTTCATTAAAAGTTTAATCTAATGAAAAGTGTTAATGGATAGTAACCAAAGTTAGGTTAGTTGTAGTCAGTTTCCTCAAAGAAAGACTGTACTTTCAAAATAATACAATAGTAATCTGACATTTTTCTAAAACATATTTAGTCTTTAATTCCATTAAATCTCAATTTTTAACAATTTTTGTGTACTGTATTTTATATACAGATTTTATTAAGTTTAAAAGTTATTACTGTAATATTAGGTAGACAAAAGTTATCTAAAAATAGGTTTTTGCGTAATAAATTCATAATTTTCCTGAGGAAATCTTCGGATTACCTTGCTAGGGGCGTGTTTCGTCTCCCTCGGTAATTCTAGGTATAGTATCCTAATATTTCTGGATTATATTTTACTTTTACAAACATCTTAGTTTTTAAGACCGTTTTTTTATACACAATTCATAAAAATTTACAAAAATTGGATTTCTTCTCCAATCAACACTAATCATTTAATCAGTTTCGTTCTAATGTAATATAAATCTTTCCAAAAAATTTTAGTTTAGACGAAAATCATACAATTGTCGAAATTTTGGTACGACAATCAATATTTATTAAACTTTGGTGGTATTTAAAAATACATAATGTAAGACGGTGTATAGAAATTAAAGTCATTTTAGATTCATTTTAGAACAATTAGAACAACTCATGAAAAATAACAAACAATTAGATTAATTAAAATTTGTAAATAGGTTTAGAATTTGTAAAATATACCAACATTTGTTTTACGACAAGCAAACCATCTTTGGTTCCCTGCCTGTGTGTCAACATTTTTGGTTTCATGACTGTTGACAATTTTACTTCCATGTCTGTCAATGTACATACTTGTCAACATTTTTGGTTCTATGACTGTCAATGACTTTTACGATGGTCCATAATATCTCCTGTTTATTTATTCGATCGTCTATCCACGCCTAGAGGCGCCACTGCAAATTAGGTCCCGGTATCAGTTCCAAGCATCTCACAGATTCTGGGCAACTACTTTTGGCTGTCCCAGGTTTTGTCCTTCCGGGTGTTTGGTAAAATGTTTTCACTGCAGGGAAGTGTGAAATTTAGACGATTATCTGTGTGATTTGTGACTGGAAGGTTAGTGTGAATCTCGGAAGGAGGTCAAACAACCTCACGCCTCGCACCAGCTGTTACTTTTAGGAGGTTGTATTTCGAACAAAATCTCACCCTTCCTTTATACCCTTATTTAGAACAGATCCGAGTTCACTGAATAAAATACCAGTAGTTCAAAGAACAGCAGACTTCGCAGTCCATTATTAATTAATACACAGAGCGCTATAACACAGCGCTCGTAACATTTTCCGCCAATTTAACCGATAACCGTAATATTTACGAAAAATTTTAATGGACTAACTTTATTACAAATGTTTACTCTTTCTTCATGAAGCGATCGAAATGATCATAGGTTTTGCCGTCCAGCCCATATTACAGGAAATAACCAGTATCTAAACTCTCAATGTTGAATTAGAGCCCACCATCTTGAATCGAAAGTGAATGGGAAAAAATCTTTTTCATGCTTCTTTCAGGACTTATACAATGTACCTGCGTACAAAATTTCAAAACAAACAGCCAAAGCGTTTGATTAAAATTGCGATCACACATTACTGCAAATCAGAGGCCGCCATTTTGAAACAGAAGTGAATGAAAAAACATCTTACACATACATTGTTCACAAGGTACTTCTGTACCAAATTTCAAAACAATCGGTCAAGGCGTTTGGCTAAAAGTGTGTAATAAACACAAAAAAAAGCCAAACGTTCATGTTTGCAGGCACAAGTAATATTCAGTGATTATATTAAAACCTAACATGCTTGATATGAAATAGTTTGATAAGAAATAAATGGCTAAATGTTATAGATTTATTTTAAATTTGAAGATAGAAACTCAGTCACGTCCCGGTAAAATATCAAAGGCAGTAAGGTAGCCATAAATAACACAATAATGTTGTAAAACTTCAGAACTGAAACGGGTCTAAGTAGGCCATAATTCAGAGCTATTACTGGAACCATTTTGAACAATCTGGTTTGTATTACAACAATAAACTGTTTACAGTTTCAAACAAACGGATTCAAAACTAGCGAATTAGAAGCAGTCAATCATTAAATTAATCACATCATGCAGGTCTTGCTGACGTGATGGAAGCGAATTTCCAAAAAGTAAAATATTACGATATATATTTTGTCTTACACTTTTTGAAGACGTTGTTTCACGTCATAATCAGCGTTAAAATCTGCAAAAAGTAGAATTTTAAATTACATTGAAAATATTAAAATGAACCTGATTGGCGTTAGATTCATTTCTATATTTTTATGTTTATAAGGATAAGCGCGGGTGGCCACCAAATGCGGAGTGGGGCGGAATTGGTATTAAAAAAACGAATGTATTGTTTTTAATGTAAGTACGGCCACTGAAAGTGCAACGGGCTCCGCTACGCTTTCAGTGGACGCACTTAAAGTGCATTTTAAACTGCCTTATCAGTTCTCAGTTCAGTTTCCGTTTTTGTTTCAGTTCAGTTCGGAGGACTTTTTCTTTTTACACGATCAATTCAGTTCTCACTGTTCTTATTCGTTTCAGTTCTTTGTATATAATTCTACAATTCCTGTTCCACTTTTTTCACTATCTTTTAACCTTTTTAGTTTTTTTTATAAGTTAAGCGCGGGTTATTAATTTTTGGATTTTACCATCGCCTTTGTATTTTATTCCTGTTATTTCCTTAATAGCAGAGTGTAGGCAACTTCTCTAATGTTTGCATTGTGATTGTGCGTCTGTTTTGTTCCACAAATACGGTGAAGTTTTGTGAATTTTAATGAACTCGACAACAAAATCGTCTCTTGGACATAGCGACAGTTGCGCCACGCAATGAGCAAGATTTTCAAGAGAACTGACGTGAGCGCAAGGACTGAGGTATGACGCACTTGTTTACACTTAGGAATTCTAAGAACCGAATTGAAACGAATCCATCCCGTCAGTTCTCGGTCTCCGTTTCAGTTCTTAAGTGTATAATTTTTACACGTAGGAAAACTGACAGTATGACTGAAATTGAAACTGAACTGATAACCGTTATGACCGTCTAAAAGGACCCTAACATTAACAATAGGTTCGATCTTGAATGTGCAGTGGGCTCTGCTCAGCGTAATTCCGCACCGCATGTGGTAACCACCCGGCCTTATGCTTCTTAAGCTTTATTTATTCATTAACACTAATTCGTTGTCAATTTATTTGTAGTCTTTCAACCCGCTGACCTGCGATTTGGAAGAATCTGCCAATCATTTACTAGTAATTCTACATTTTAATTAAATATTTGTGGAACGACTAATACATTCATCACCATAGCAACGGCGTTGTTTATGTCACAGGCCTCGCTACCGAGCTCAGCAAAGTGGACAGTTTCATCAGCCGTTAACATTTTAAATAGTTGTTTAACAAGGTCCGAGATTAGTTAACTAACATCCGGCTGGCCGATCCGCGAGTTTAATTTCCAACAGCGAAAATCACTTAATTGGACGAAACACAAAAAGTGAGGGATTTAAAAGCGCAGCGAGGGGCCGCGGGAGTGACGCAGCTCGCACGCTCCCTGCTGGGATCACGTGACCATTAATGGCTACATACATCGCGCGGTTAATGATATCCCGATACATGGCGCGCAGTGTCAAAATAAAGGCGGTAATTAGTGCGGTGACTGGCGGGAAATATGATTTGTCGCGTGGGGCGAAATAACAAGTCCGCGGCTCCATTAGCCTTCCGTGATAAAAGAGAATGAATCGGGTTTATTTTTAGGTTAGGAACATATGGTCGTTAGGGCAGGGAGAGAATGTTTCACGAGAGAGTGTGATTTGTTACACTGAGTTATTACTATGACTTCTTATAGCTTATGGGTAAAACAAAATTTAGGCAATTTAAGTTTAAATGATCGAGACACGCAATTATCTTGTTAAAAATGAAAGCGAATTGTCAAAAAACCAAACAAACTTTAATGCCATCATTATTATACTGAAAACAATTCAAAATTTAACTCTGCCTAAAAAAAATGTACCTTGTGTTCAAAACTTAGCATATACTTTCTTAACATTATGATTTGACCTTCATGAAGAGAGTTTAAATTTCAATAGTACAATCGTGAAATTATGTTTTTAGCTAATTTCCACTACTGGTGCAGCCATCATGGTAGGTTCCAGACTGAGGACCTTGATATGACTGTATGTCCGATTTGATTCACACTTAGCACAAAAATCGATTATGGTAACAGCTTATAACATAACCAGCAACATTCGTTCAACGGTTTCAAAATGGCGGTAATTTTAAATGTATAAGAATTCATAACTTTTTGTCAGACATGTTGTGTAAATCGTTTCACCATCGTAATCAGCGTTAAAGAGTGAATAAATTAGCATTGTGAACTTTTAAAATCCGTTGAAAAATTAAGAAATTTGTTGACTGTAGGTTAATGAAAATTTAAAGCACTAATATATTCAGATTATAGACTAATTCTGATTACAATGGTGAAATAAGGATTTTAAAAATTCCCCTCTATCATGTCAGCGAAACAGCTGTTCACCGCGATTATTTAAATATGTAACCCTGACAGCTGATTGTCTGAACAGATGGTTTAATAGACAAAATCTTTGATAATAACAAATGGTTTGTAAACTATACTTCCCTCAAAAATCCAGTTTTGGTGGTATAAAAATCGGATTTAAACTACATTTGAACGAAAATTATTTTTTTTTTAAATCACTGCTATTTTTAAATGAATCACCTAACAAGGACAAGTCGGACTTTCATGAAATGCCAGTATACAATATGCAGTAAAATCTCTCTATAGCGGCATTATTTGGATCGTTACTTTTCGCCGCTATAAAGAGAGCTCAACAAAAAAGTGTATAACATGTGTTTTTCTTTGTAAAACGTGTTATACACTATTTTTATTTTGAGTTTTTAATAGAATGCAAATGTTATTAAGATAAAACTATATCACGTACAGTTTTTTAAAAAAATGTATTTTTCAATATCGTGGCAATACAGACGAATTAGCTAAATTAAAATTTTGGAAAAAAATTACTTGCTTCACTCCTTTCTTTAACTCATGCAAAACTAAACTTAACATCTACGGATACAATTTTCCGTTTAGACGCCATTACAATGCATTGTAAAAGTATTTTAAAAAATGCACTTCTTATAATCACAAAATACTTGATTCAGTTGACGCACTACGCACTGCTTCTAACATTCGGATGACGTGTCAGCGTACTGAGAAATAGGGTAGGAGAGTAGGGAAGTGTGCAAGTGTTTCACCGCTATAGAGAGATTCCTCTAATTTTGTTGGCCTCAATAGAGAAAGTGAAAATACATATTTTTACTATAGTAATGGGAAGCGATTAACACATTTTTCAATTATAGAGATAATTCTGTTATAAAGAGATTCGCATTAGAGAGATTTGACTGCATTACATACAAATTAACGCTACCCCTCTCTTACTACAATAGCGGCTCCAATCTAAAATCACTAATAAGAACGGAACTTGGTATCAAATCAATCAGAGTAAGCTTTCTTCACATTGATGACGTCATACAAACAAGACGAACAGACTTGAGTTACGAGATAAAAATGTAAAGTTAACAGCGCACAAACTGTTGAAAACTAATCAGCATAAACAGCCGACAGTAACAACTTGATAAATTGATAAGCCGGGAAGGTTTAAATCAACAAGCGGCCATCTAGATAGCGCGACTTCTGTTTTGCATAATCCTCTTTGCATTATTATATTTGGAAATTTAATAACTCGAGTAGGCCCAGTTCCGCTCCGAGACTACAACTTGATATTATCTCTTTGTACGCGAGAGAACGTTCTTGGTACAGCAGTTGGCACCCGACCCTACTATCATTTTGTCACGGTGTATTCTTCCTTATTTATTTATTTCTGTTGTATTTTTCTTTGTTTTAATTTCCAACGACGCTAAAATAGTTTTCAAGATGGTTAAAAACGGAATACAAATTAATTTCTTCTTTGCATTTTATATTCAAACTAACGAGGTTAAGTCTGAGTTTTGTAAAAAAAACGAAGAAACAGTTGTTTTGGTAAAGAAAAGAATTCTTAGCTGTTACTTTGTCGTGTTATCTTAAACTTCAAAGTTTTCCTTCAATTAATTTATTAGTTTTACACTGCAACTTTTCCTCAAACTAACCTAACGTGTGTAGATTTTCCATATTTATTTCATCAAAAGTGTACGACAAAATATCGATTTACAGATTTATGTACACATTAGATTATTGTAAAACAGTTAAATTTACTGATAGCGTGGTTGTAAATGTTTTTCTTTGTTGAAAATCGATAACGTTTTATTTTGAAACATTCGATACGATAATATTAACAGATCATTACCCTTTATAATTTCTAGATGACCATAAGTAATTTTTAATCCATCTGTGTGTTATTGATTTACCAGGAAGACAAAAAAATAATAACAAAATCTCATTAACATTTGAGCAAAACGTGCCTGGTTATCATTAAATTAAATAGTTATGGATTTGCAAGAAAGTTTACCCGATTTTCTGTTGTGAAAATTTGAGTTGAGAAAAAATCGATAACATTAAACTAACACATCCCAATATGCCGGAAACGTAGCATGTACGTTATAATATTTTCTGTTTTATAGGTTTTTAAATACATATAACACTATAAACTATAATAAATCTGTTATATTTATTACCAAATGTTATAAACGGTTATTTCTATGCATATATGCATAGTATGCAAAACGTTAATCTGCATAATATAGCGATTTTTAGTGGGACAATGGATTTAGAATGCTCTGTCGTTGATCACATGTGCATTCATTGGCTATTCGAGTGAAAGGTTTTCTCCTTATTGCAATAAAATACAGCTTCCATTTTGAAACAGTTTATGTTTTACAAGTCGTTGCCTGATCACATGTTTAAAATCTTGTGAATTAGAAGCAGTAGTAATTACTTTAGATGTTTATTTTATTATTATTATTATTAATTTAGTACAACTAGTGTTATCGACTATAGTTAGTTATCTAGAAAAGAAATTGTCTAATTATTAGGTTATCGATCAACAATAACGCCATACACTACTTCAAAAGACTTCACTGTCTTCAGTCGCCTCACCAAATTCGCGTTGTACAAAACTGGAGCATCTCAACATTCTCATGCTCGTCGAGTCTCAGTTCATGCTTCTTAGCTTATTTTTTTTAATTTCTCGCTAGATAGCGCCAGTCTTCAAATAACTTGCCAAGGAGTGTTTACTGTTCTTCTCGGTGTCCTGTTTTGGAAGGTCGTTTTCGATGTTCGATGTAATTTTGATGGTAAAATTCTTTGTACAGCCCCAAACTTGAATACCATACATCAAACTAGGCTTTAGCAGTCTTTATATAGTAGACATTGGTATTGATAGCTGTGATCTTGAAATCAACCTGTGCATTTTCGTTAGAATACCTACTTGATGTTCTTTCTTAGTGCGTTCTTTTCATTGCATCCATGGTCATGCTAAGATACTTTGCACTGTTCACGTATACCATTATTTTTTTGATTAATTTCTGTCGCTATGTAACCTTTCCTGTTCCTAAAGTTCACGTTAACTGATTAATTTAATTTTATAAGCCATTTTTATTTACTACATTTTGTATTTTGTGTTTGGACTCTACAACACCTTTGCCTGTTGCCAATATGACAGTATCACTGCAAAGGCCCCTAATTGTAAATCATTGTTTTGGGGCAAATCACATGTTTCTTGTGATACTGCAGCTTTAATTTTCCTTAAATCCGAATACTTCGACTCAGTACGGTCCATCGGTTAAATAGGCTTCTAGTACAAAAAGCGTAGTAAAATATTTTATTATTCTAATATAAAGAACAGTAACAGATATCGTAAAAACCTTCACAGAAAAAATGAATTAAAGAAAAACATTACACACACTTTTTGCAATTAATTATATTATATATGCTAAAGTTACAGACCTGACTGAACTAATCTGTTTATCTCATTTTGGTCATAAATGAAGACTGATAAATCATAGCACCAAACAGCTAAGAGTTTACACGTTCATAATTGAACCACCTAATTCCGTTCAAACATTTCAAACTTCCGTATATTCAAAAATTACTACATACGAGGTGGGGTCAAATAGTTCACTGAATTGATCAATGAAAATATATTGAAAGTACCTATAATATTGTAACTTAATTTTCCTTCAAAATATTCTCTTCCTGCATGTACACCGTTCATACAGCTGTTGGGAACACTCTTGAAAGCCATTTTTTTTGAAATTTCGTTCAAACAGCAAAACGATCTCCATTCAATGTCATTTTCAGTCGTAGAAACAGGTAAACATCCAGTTAACAAGATCTCTACAAGGAGATCCTGAAAGGCTACTAGGTGCTGTTAAATAAAAATGGGCAGCGAACGATTGGTTTTTGTCGCATAAGAATGCCCCGTCACACTGATCGCTGGTGATGGAACATATTTTGCCAAGCACTCTGGAACTACCTGTTCTCCCGACCTTGAACTACAGGATTTTTTCTTTTTTTGTGTGTTTAACGTCCGACTATTGTGCACTTGGGCTAATGCAGACGATGGGATGATTTATAGCGTATGAAAATGCCAAGCCCTAGCCGGGAATCGAACCCGGGTCCTTGGGGTGAAAGCCCAGTACGCTATCAACTAGGCCACCGAGGTGGCTTCCACGACTGAAAATAACATTGAAGTGAAATCGTTTTGCTGATTCGCTAGAGGAGATGGAAAATGAGACTAAAAGAAATTTCCAAAAATGGCTTTCAGGTGTGTTTGCAACAATTGTATGAACGGTGGAAGAAGCGTACACGAAAGAGAAAAGCGTTTTAAAGAAAAATAAAGTTAAAATATTTTCAATAAATTTTCATTGACCAATTCCGGGAATTTTTTTACCCTACCTCGTATATGTAATAATTGTATTCTCTTGATAGTGTTTCCCCCCGTACTTCGTCTGCATTCCAGACCGTATAACTGACCACCGCGTACCTCAGATATTAAAACCAGATAAAGTGTCCATAATGAATAAAATATGATAAGCTGTAATTTAATAAACACACTGTTATTCCACCTCATTATGCGGGGGATTATTATTCCTCTATTATTCCCTTCCTTGTGTCAGTCTACTGCATTATCCTAGCATTTATTTTAATATTTGCATTTTCTTGGTTAACATCTTTAATTCAGTTTATTAATTATAATTAATTTGTTATACTAGGCTTCTCTGAATAAATCCTTTCTCATCATAAATTTCTGTCGGTCGGTACAGCCTTTCTATCATGCAAACAGTAAACCGGACTGCAAAACGTATGATTGTTTATCAGTCTTCAAGCCAAAACCTGAAAGGACTGTAAAAGAAGGAATGCAGCGGTTGAAAACTAACAATATTAAAAAAAAACAGAATCAAATCGTGGCACGCAGCTGTCTCGCTGACTTAGTGGATTGCTTAGCAATAGTAACATTTAGTAAAGTCTCAAATATTTTTGTGTTTTGCAATAAAAATACAAAAATAAACCCTGATTGTCATAAAATTCATAATTTTTTTCATCTTACGCTTTAAAAAAAATGCTAGAATTTACAAAGAAATAAATTTTATCGAAGTTTTTATTTAAGTAATTAATTCTATTTCCGAATCCCTTCGGCAGAATTCGTTGTAATAATTAGTTAGCACCCCCTTATGCCCCCCGCGTTTATAAACTCGTTCACAACCACTAGCGAACAAATGTTTTGCAGTAAATTAGCTTCCCTTCCCCCAAATCGCATCCGGTTCCTCTGAACCACCCCTTTCTGTATATAAAATGTCGCAGCTTACATTTATATAAAGGGAGAGGGTGAATTAACCCCTTTCTCGAGTCACAATCGTGTCCTTGTATGACCTTTAACCGAGGACAGCTGTTCGGTATGGTGAATTATGAGCATATTCGTGAAGACGCTGTTAGGCCCGGTCTCGCTTAGGAGGACATTCATTTCCTGTTTCTTTTGCCAAAAAAAACTTCGGATGCAATATGTTTGCTTAATGCACGCTGCTTAATTTATCGCCGTATTATGGCCACTGACATCCGGCGTTATTTTATTTTCATTTGCCGCGAATTTGCGAAATGATATATGGTAAATGGACCGAGCCGTTACGTAGTGGACTGTAAGAGGCTGGAAGGAAATTAAAACATTGCCCCACACTTTTAAAATGTTGAAATTAACGTAGCTTTCACAGTTACTTACTTCATTCAGCAAGGTTTTTTGCCAATTTTTCTCTCATCAAATTACAGCCTCTTCATTTCAAATAATAAATTACACAAAAAACATTACACGAACTTTCTCAAATTAACAAAAAAAGTACACGTGTGGAACTCGGAGAGTTATCGACGGAAGAGAAGCTCTTGTTAACGATATATTTGCTGAATATATAATAACTTTGAAGATATGTTTAACTGTATTTTTATTTGTTTAAGTAAACACATATGTGAACCTAGCTTAGATATTATTTAATGTATTTATAGTAAAAGATCGATTGTTTTATATTAATTCGAAACGATCAGCTGATTTCATTGAACAGCTGATAGGCAATAATAAGGTTTCAGGTTATGTTGTTAAAAACTAGCAAACAACAATTATTACAAACGTTTAGGCCTATATCAATTTCGAATGTATTATAAACGGTTACAATGTGCACGTGCTCTTCAACTAAGGAAAAATACCGAAAGCAACACAACGTTTTTGTATAATACGCTTGCACTGTTATCGAAAATGAGTAAGAAAATGAAAAAGACAGAAATAGATAAATGAAATTCATTTGCTCGTACGTTCCATATTTCAGTTACATTGTTTCGTTCGTTAGACTTTTTTATTCATTCCTCTCGCAAAAGTTAACATTAAAAGCTTCGCTTCAAAGATTCGGTTACTAAGCTACTGATACGAAAAATCAGAAATTCGGTATATTTTCTCACAATCGGATTTTAAGATTTTGATCAAAGATTGGTCGTATATGGTCATAACTCAACTCAATATAGTATTTTTGAAATATAAGACGCTTACACTTCGAAAATTCATCGAAAGGATGTGATATTGTTTTGATGGTTTTTTGTATTTCTCAATTTCTTTCCGAATTGTAAGCATCTTTCATTTGAAAAATACAACGCTGACTTTAGTTTTGTCCACATTTTGAGTAAAACCTGATTTTGAGAAATGTTATCAACTTTACGAGGTATTTTTCGACCTGAACCGCATTATTTTTCAGTAAATCTGACGTCAAAGAACAGATTTATATGTTAAGTCTGAGAAACATATAATTGAATGCTGTTTCTGCAATTGCTTCTAACACATGAACTTCACTAAGTTTTGAAGTACAAATGAATCAAGTAAAAATGAATTGCAAAAGATAACTTATATAACACTGCAAAACATAACCACAGTTTTCACTTCTTAGTTTGTACTTCTAAACAAATCGATAAAAATCATTGATGACCATTGAATGTATTAATGCACTTGTAATAATTCAGATGAACTATTCTGATTCCTGTTTTGCAAATTTAAACTCTACTTACAAATATAATCGGGATCACAAACCATCAACGTCGGCAAACTGACGAAAACGTCCTTCTAAAATTGAAAACAGTAGTTTTATTACAAAATTAATTGTTATTATTATTTAATAATATATAATAAGACGGACAGACATCCAAGTAAGAACCACTTAGACTCAAAAAACTGAAAAATGCTTGGCTCTATCAAAACCTCAAGACACATTCATTTAAATTTACCCTTGAAAATCCGACTCTGATTATAGATATTCTGGAAAATCTAAAAACACTAATTTTTCAACATCGGTTCATCAGATTTTGTTAAAATTGTTGTTATAAATAAACTAAAGTCAATGTACTAAACTTTGAATTAAAAAAATATCATTTCAGGAATAAATCGAAAAATTTAACCTTGACCACTTCGGGTTCGTTTAGGTGTTTATTGTAATAAGTTACAAAACAAATAACTGATTCAATTTCCCGTTTTTTATGACTACCAAAAATATTACACAAAACCGAAAGTACTTCTTTTATTGTCCAAAAAGCATACTAAATAATTATAAAGCAATAGTGTTGATTTAAAATCCCCAAATTTACAAATTTGATTAAATCTATTTTATAAATTTGTTTTTTGAAGCGTGCAGTCATAAAATCATTAAACCAGACAATTGTAATTAACAAATAGAGTATTTGCTTTTAATTAATGTTTTTAATTATGTTTGCTACGGTCAAAGTTTAAACGGAAAATTACTAACAATATACTATTGTTTATTATTTTAATTAATTTTTTAATGAAGTTTGGATAATTTTAGTGTTATAATAACCGCTTGTAATTTTATGTTTAAATTCTAATCTATCCTCCTCATCATCATCATCGTCATCGTCATCATCATCATCGTCATCGTCATCGTTGTCGTCGTCGTCGTTATCTAAATAAACAAAAAAATTATTGTTTGTGTATATTTAAAATGTTTTGTTGTTATTCTATTATTTATTCTTTTGAATTTAAGAAAATGTTGGAAATAATAATTTTTGGTTTTTTTTTTGCCCAATTTCCGATTATTATGAGTAGTTTGTAAGAACCCACAAAATGTAGAGTTTATATAACCCCAAGAAATTCGATTCGGGAGCTACCGAAAACCCCCGAAAATTGGCCTAATTTCTCAAAATCGGTTCATGAGACTTTTTTTCGAAAAAGATATCTCCCCCAATATAAGATATAAAATATGATCGAAATTTTAGCGAACAATTGAATAATCGATTTTTACTTTTTAGGATAGACTTTTCGGGAAATTAATTGGAAAAAGTTTGGGTGATGTTTTTGTAAATTATTTCCTTAATACTAGGCTACTAGCAGTTTCTTTACATCATGACGTCACTAGAAATTCACTTAATTTTCTGACAGACTGTCACTTGATAGTCGGCGCCTGATCTTTGTTGTACTTATCTATTAAGACAACATTTCCGCTGTAAATGCATTAATTGAATTTATTTTTCGGGTGCCATTATCTGAAACCGAATTAATATCACTCCGAGTCAAGAGAGTCGCAAACAATTCAAACGCAATTAATTTCAAGTGTTGCTTTTTAATTTCCAAAACCTTCTGTCGCTTTACAATTCGATGACTCTCCAAAGATATCGCTGAAAAGAAAGTCGCCTTTGTTCAGAAATCCTTTGAACACCGGTTCCCTTTGAAACTATGAAAAGGTCTTTGTTTAAAAAAATGCCAACTTTAGTTAATTTAGAAATGAAATGAAACCCATCTGACTGAAGTAATGTTTAAAAGGCACTAGTATATTTTTTTGGTAACTTGAGCCTGAAAAATTAAAATAAATTACTGGAACATTTTTTTTCAAACTTTTTACAAAATTTAAAAGTTAAATACAAATTATATTGTAATGTTATGGAGAGAAGGAAGATTTACTCGCAAATGTTGCAAAGCTTCGTATAAAACCTAAAAGAACAGGATAGGTTTCTTGTAGGATTTACTCCGAAACTAGCCGGTGCCAAGAAAGTCGAACCCAATAACTTTCTGAAATATGTAAACCAAAAGTACCTTTGTAATGAAAAGTAAAGTACATATAATTTATTTTCTATTTTTTTTTCTAAATGATGAAAGTTATTTGTAACTGTATTGAAGATGAAAATAAGCTCCTTGTCAGTGTCATAATAACTTTGCCTTACCATAGGCTTATACAGTAGCAGCAATAAAAGTGATTATTCATTTTTCGGTTTTCTTGAACAAACAAGACACCAAATCACACAAACCATAATGGAGGCCTTTTTATACATACTTTTAAGTCGTTTCTAAGCCAGGATTTTTCACCTTCACACAGTAAACGGGCTAGAAGCACAGCCACCATTATATAAAGCGTGCTCGATATCAGATGCTGAAGTCCAAATAATTGGACTATCTGCCGCTATGAAGGCTGCAAGGAGCAAGGACAGGGAGAAAATAGACAGTACTATTTCTGTTTAAATGTAGTTGAACACTGCAAACTGGCTAGAAGCACAGCCTCCATTATATAAAGCGTGCTCGATATCAGATGCTGAAGTCCAAATAATTGGACTATCTGCCGCTATGAAGGCTGCAAGGAGCAAGGACAGGAGAAAATAGACAGTACTATTTCTGTTTAAATGTAGTTGAACACTGCAAACTGGCTAGAAGCACAGCCTCCATTATATAAAGCGTGCTCGATATCAGATGCTGAAGTCCAAATAATTGGACTATCTGCCGCTATGAAGGCTGCAAGGAGCAAGGACAGAGAAAATAGACAGTACTATTTCTGTTTAAATGTAGTTGAACACTGCAAACTGGCTAGAAGCACAGCCTCCATTATATAAAGCGTGCTCGATATCAGATGCTGAAGTCCAAATAATTGGACTATCTGCCGCTATGAAGGCTGCAAGGAGCAAGGACAGGAGAAAATAGACAGTACTATTTCTGTTTAAATGTAGTTGAACACTGCAAACTGGCTAGAAGCACAGCCACCATTATATAAAGCGTGCTCGATATCAGATGCTGAAGTCCAAATAATTGGACTATCTGCCGCTATGAAGGCTGCAAGGAGCAAGGACAGGGAGAAAATAGACAGTACTATTTCTGTTTAAATGTAGTTGAACACTGCAAACTGGCTAGAAGCACAGCCACCATTATATAAAGCGTGCTCGATATCAGATGCTGAAGTCCAAATAATTGGACTATCTGCCGCTATGAAGGCTGCAAGGAGCAAGGACAGGAGAAAATAGACAGTACTATTTCTGTTTAAATGTAGTTGAACACTGCAAACTGGCTAGAAGCACAGCCACCATTATATAAAGCGTGCTCGATATCAGATGCTGAAGTCCAAATAATTGGACTATCTGCCGCTATGAAGGCTGCAAGGAGCAAGGACAGGGAGAAAATAGACAGTACTATTTCTGTTTAAATGTAGTTGAACACTCTGCGCAAGATGCCACCAGCAGCAAGCACTCAAATATTTTTCATAAGGGTTATCATTCTAGTATGTTTGTATTCAATGGTAATGGTAGTCTAAAAATGTCTAACTTGGTTTTCCTCCTCACTTGGAAGACAGGCAAAATCGTTGTATTCTGCATCCTCTACTCGACACCAAACTGCCAATATACAGGAAAGTTTCTATTCGCTCTATTTTATTGTCACTCGTAATTCTTCATTTCTGGCTTAATTGCATATTTGCGGTAACAACTTGGATTTACATTAAATCAAAATAAATGTATTATCTGAAGTAAGTTGATTAAACAGTTATTTTAAGAAAAAAAAACAGAGGATTAAAAAAAACATACATAGTACTGAAGTAGTTGTACAATAACATTGCACATTGCGTTAATCATGAATTGGGGTTCAAATAATCTTACAAATAAAAAAATTTGAAAGCCAGACGAAAAGTGTTACGTTATGCATTCCAAGAGCGAGTTAGACCATGACTAATATATGGGTGGCAGGTTTAAACGTGTAAATTATGTCCCTAGTAATTTACGGTTGGTTGCGAATGAAATTCGCGTCAAAGCACGCAAACAAAACAGATCCGTGCTGAATTACTTGCTTTGATTTTAATCAAACAAATGCACCATTGTTACAGTTAGGTTTCTTAGAAGCAATCTGTGTATTTATAAATTTTAAATAATCGTATTCAATAAAAAAAAGTGTCGTTCGTTTTACCTTATTAATAATTTATACGGAAATATTGTTGAAATAATTTTATGGCACTAACGTCTGTCTATCGGTGACATTAATCCAGCGTTTAAACGCAAATTTTTAAGATTACTATGGTTTCGGACCACCCTTTTCAAGACCAAATCGAAAAAATGCATATAGCGATTAAGCATTTTAATTTTAAATAATCGGCAAAAAGGCGGCAAAAGTAAGACAAATTTAACAAAATAATGATAAAGAATCGCATATATATTTTTTTTACTAGCTGTTACCCGTCGTGGCTTAGTCCGCAATTATAATATGTAGGTACTCCAGCAAGTTAAGAAGGATAGAAACCCACCCATATTGGTAACCGCCAGTTCTCACAAAGTAGTACATACCTCGTATCCACAAAGTACGAAGTAAGGAAGTTTCATGGAGGAGGAATATAGCTTTTTGCACAAAGAATTTATGTTTACAAGCAATTTTTAACTGAAATATGTCTATCTACGGTACTTAAACCATCTTCATACCAAATTTCATCTCAAATCGGTCCAGTAGTTAACGCGTGATTGAAAAACTTTCACATTTATAATATTATTATAGATAAAATTCAGGAACGTGTTTTTAAAAAGCCTTTTTTATATATCGAGTAGCCTATTTTGATAATTATGGTTTTTGAAGAAGAACCACCAAAACTAATGTAAAGAAGCATTTTTATTTACTGTAAAAGAACTTCATATATATATATATATATATATATATATATATATATATATATTATTATTTGCGCATAGACCCTGTTGGATCACGCAAAGCACTCCGACTCATGTCTTGTTCCTTCTAATCCTCCACACCTCCCTCATCCTGTCCCCATGGATCCTCTTCCGCTCCTCCGTCCATTTTACCTCTGTTCTCTTTGGGATTTCATTCTCTGGGACCTTCCAACCGAGCATCTTTCTCCTGTATGCGTGCCTGTCTTCAACATCTGTTGAGTCTATTCCTGCGTCATGTAGGTCTGACTTGTGCGATCCACGCACAATCAATCAAATCAAGGTTGATTTGACACCTTGTATATACTTAAGGATTCTGTTGGCAAGTCTCGTTGTTGGAAGTCTACTGATGTGTTCATAGAACCGAAGCCTCCTTCTTCTGATATCTGCTGCCAGGTTCGATATCTTCTCTGTGGTCTTCCGGGATGCAACCTGTATCCATCTTCTGTTAATCTCGGACCAAGGATCTTCCTCAAGATTTTGCATTCTTCTTTCAAAATACCCTCCATGGTAGCTTTTGTGTGGAGTGCTAGCGTCTCGCTTGCATATAATACCTCCGGTTTTATGACTGTGTTGTAGTGTCTGATTTTTGTTGCGTCGACATACATCTCTTATTGTAGATATCACGCGTTATACCAAGAGCCCTCTCTTATATATATATATATATATATATATATATATATATATATATATATATATATATATATATATATATATATATATATATATGTGTGTGTGTGTGTGTGTGTGTGTGTGTGTGTGTGTGTGTGTGTGTGTGTGTGTGTGTGTGTGTGTGTGTGTGTGTGTGTGTGTGTGTGTGTGTGTGTGTGTGTGTGTGTGTGTGTGTGTGTGTGTGTGTGTGTGTGTGTGATACGCAGCTGGTTTACTGACGTAATGGAAATGAATTTCCAAAAAGTATCAACATTTAATAAAAATCACATAATTATTTGGATAAACATTTTTGTATTCTATAATAAAAGTACGACAATAAACGACTGCTGTTATAAAATTTATAATTTTTTTTTTATTTTACAGTTTTCTGAAAACGTGATTTCACCACCTTAATAAATAATAATATCTAAAGTCCATTAAAAGGATGTTTTTACCAATTATACTATTAGGCCCCACTATTCAGTGAAAACGGATAAAATTGTAAATATGGTAAATTTTTGCGCTAAAATGTTGAACACTGTTACGTTCGAAATATATCTTTGGGTATCTTTAATCTTTAAAGTAATAATGTAAATATTTGTAACATTCGGACAACCCGCAGAGCACTATGATGAGCGGTGAATAGTGGTGGTCTTGGATTAAACATTCCGCAGGGTAGAGGAGATCAAGAGAAAACAAATGCAAATGAAACAGGAAGTTTAAGAGAAATGTAGTAAAGGTTAATTTTTAATTTCTCGATAATAATATAGGCCTATTTACTTTGTATGAAATTTGCTACACCAACTCGTCTTATATGACATGCTACAGATAACAGAAACATCCAAGTAATCATTTTTTTCAGTTTAAGGGCTTGTAAACGGCATTTTTATCAAAATATTAACACAGATTTTATTACATGTAAAAAAAAAACAATTTGCAGTCATTTTGTTGACAATAACTTAACAAAAATCGGTTCGTAGGAGATTTGACTGAAATGTAGTATCCCTACCTCCCACAAAATACAATCACTAATGATGAAACAAACATCATTTTGTTAGTATTTAACTCGAACTCTTTATCAGTCAAATAAAAAGTGTGTTCTTTCCTCCGGAATAGAAATCTAAAAACTATTTCGTTGGATCGTTGTGAAATTTTGCATTTACAACGCTTTAGATGCTGGGTCGCGGGTTTGCAATTTCAGTCATCATATCGAAGTAATAATTTCTTAATTATCGCTTTAATTATTGCAATGAAGTTGGATGTGGTAGATTATAGCGCCCTGTAGAGTCTGGCTGATTTGCTTCTATCGATCAATCTATGGTATTCATACAGCATTCGATTACTTAATGATTTTTCCATTTAACATAACCTCAACGTTTTTTATTTACATTAACGGCACATATTAAAATAACGTAGCAAAGCACGGGTATTCAGCAGTCTTGAGTGAATCGACAAACACAAATATAAACTCTGGCGTTGAACTTTGATTTTTGCAGGTAGCTCTTGGAGTGGGATGACATTTTAATCAGTTTTAAATAATTTATTTGGAAGTAAGCGTATTGGAACTTGCAAAAACCGATAGAAGTAAAAATCGATCGATAGAAGCAATTGGTTTACGTATTGGTTTACACCTAGAGTCATGAAAGCATCGGGACACAGCTCTACTGGAGGGTTTAATTGGGCTTCTACTCGACAACTTTACGAACATTAAAAGTAAAGTGATGGCCTAAAAGACTTCGAATACGCCTTTACTCTTTAAAATTCTTTTTTTGGTGTGGTTGTAGTAAACTGAAAAACTAATACGATTCAAGAAGAGTTTTCTTCCGAACATTATAAAAAATTATTTCTTGGGGCTCCGGGATAGCCTATATATTGCAGAAAAACGGGACATTTCTGATTTTACTGTATGTTCGGTCATCTTATTTACACAATCGTTAGACGTTTTAAGAGAAATTTAATTTCTAAAACGTGTACACACACTAGAATATCTCATCGCCTGTTTTTCTGTTTCCTTTTAATACGAGGGCGTGTTTCCTAACCGTTGCCTGCCATATCGCCGCTGACGAATACAAGAACTTAAATGCGTTAACAAATTCGCGACGGTCTTAAAACGAATCGTCCGTGCGCGGAGGTCGTTCGGCTTAGCAAATAATTAAGAAAGCTGGCTGGGAGCTGTAAATCAAATTTTATTGATGCTGTGGCTGGTAACAGCTGTTCTACCCCTCCCTTCCCCCTCACAGTCACAAAACGCAATTATTAGTGCCCCCTACCTATCCCCCCCCGGCCCTTGTGCAATGTCAGCGTTCTGTAACCTCTAGAAACGTGGTGACAAAATGTAGTAGCCTATATTGGAATGTTTCTACTGTTGCAACTACTGTTCTACTGTTGCTGTATTTTGAATTATTTTTCAAAAAAAAAACTCCGGTTCAGAAGATACGTTCAAAGCAAAAAGAAACAAAACTGATTTTTACAGTCGGCTTATCAGATTTTGCTTAATTTTTCCACTATCTGAAGAAAGAAAATTTGAAGTAAAAGATATTTATGATTCGAGAGTAGATCAACGAAACAAAAACTAACCATCCACCATGGTTTACTTATTTTATTTCTTCCCCTTGAACCGATTAAAATAAAATCCAACTTTAATAGTTTTCGACCAAAAATGAGCTTAAATATAAGAATTTACAAATTTACCAAAAAATGTTTGACTTTCTTGGCAAAAAATTTTATTTTTTAAAAATTAGCTCTTGATCACCTCAGTTCTTCATCACTTTCATACATATGTCTATAAGTACACAAATAAAATGTTGGGATCGATATATTCTCCCAAAACGTCGTTTTTGTAACTAACGAAAAAGAATATAACATCGGCTTTGTTTCAACTCAACCGTTCGGCATTTGGTTTGTTTGTGTGTTAGGCAGTTTTGGCCAAACACTTTGACCGATTGTTTTAAAATTTGGTAAGGAGGTAAATGGTATAAAGCCCGAACGACGTGTTCTAAACATTTTCACCATTTACTTCTGTTTCAAGATGGCCACCTCTGATTTATAATAAAGATTGTAAACAGTTTCGGCCAAATGAATTAACCGATTGTTTTGAAATTTGGTACAAAAGTACCTAGTACAAAACCCGTACGACATATGTGCAAGATTTTTTCCATTAACTTCCGTTTCAAAATGGCAGCCTCTGATTTAACGATTCTGAGTGACGCAGTTTTTGGCCAAACTTATTGACCGATTGTTTTGAAATTTGGTATGAAATTACCTTGCATAATGCCTGAAAGGTGTATGTGTAACATGTTTCCCAATTTACTTCTGTTTCAAAATGGTAGATTCTGATTTAACGTTGAGAGTGTAGCTGCTGGCTGAACGGCAAGAGCTATCATAATGTTGACCGTTTCATGAATAAAAGTTCCAATAAAGTTGGTCCAGTGACGTTTTTCGTAAATATTAAGGTTACCTGTAATATTTACGAGAGCTATCGTGGAGCTCTCTGTATACAACTTAAAAATATTCGGAAAGGTCTATTATTTCTTTGAACTATAGTTTATCAAAAAAAAAAATGATTCATCAAATTTAGTTCATTTTTTTTAATGAAGTAATTGTAGCAGTTTTGAAATAAAACAATCGATTTATGAAACTTTTGTTATGTAGTCAAATTTTACAACAATTTTTAGGAGCGAGTGCTGCACTCGGCTTCTGCAAGGCCTCTGTTTAAATTCAACCGTTCGACATTTGGTTTGTGTGCTTGTTTATTTGTTAAGCAGTTTAGGTTAAATGCTTTAAACGTTTTTAAATTTGGTACGGTGGTACCTTATATAAAGCCCAAAAGACGTATGTGAAAGATTTTTTCCACTCAATTCCGTTTCAAAATTGAAGGCAAAATTATAGTGTAGTTGCTGGCTATTTCCTGTAATATTAGCTGAACGGCAAGACCTATCATAACTTTGACAGCTTCATGGAGACAGAGCATAAAATTTCTAAAAAAGTTGGTACAGTAACATTTTCCGTAAATATTACGGTTACAGGTTAAATTAGCAGGAAAGACCGAGCGCGTTAGAGCGCTGTCGTGGAGCGGTAGACAGACAAATAATTAGCACTAAAAGTAGTTACGAAAATAACAGGATGTAAAAGAAACGGATTTTTCTGCAGCACAAGTTAAATTTAATCACATGTGCGCCGAATTCGCGGCTAAAACACAATTCATGTCCGTCTACACGATGTATCTGTGACTAGGAATATTTTTAAACCAACATAACCTCAAATCCTTTCAAATGGAGTGTAAAGATTCATTTCGTGAACGCAGTTAAACCAAATGAAAGCCACATTAAAGTGTCTTGGCTCCGAGTTTTTACTTTATAGCTCAGTTCAAGGCCAACCAAGATTTAGGGTTATGAGTTTAACGTCTTCTTTACTAACAGATGAACAAGATAGGCCCGCTTACTGAAGCCTACATGCTCGACATACAAAGTAGGCATACTGCAGTACAAACACGTCTATTGAAAATGTTTATTTGTTGTGTACAGTCTTGTCATAGATAATAGTCGTTTGTAATTAGATATGTCCAAGTCCAAGGCCTTTGTATTTCAAGAGTAACAAGTCGCGCGCAACTGTTGAACGGGATGACGCGAAGCAGGAGGTTTTACATATTTTGATTGGCAGTGCCACCGAATATAAACAGACTAGAAGTACGGCCACCAATATAAAAGCGTGCTCGATATCAGAGGCTAACGTCCAAGTAATTGGGCTATTTTCCACTACGAACGCTGCAGTATACAAGTACAGGAGGGAGACGTTTGAGAAAATAGACAGTACTATTATATATTTAACTGTAGTTGAACACTCTGCCGCAAGATGTCACCAACAGCAAGTACTCACTTATCTCTCATAAGGGTTATCATTATAGTATGTAAATTCAATGGCAGTGCTGGTGAGCATCTACTTATGCGCGGAGGAAGAAGATATTCCGAAGGTAATATACCATTCACAGGCGTTGGTTACTGTTACCCTTCTCAGGGGTATCTACTCCACTTGCTTGCAACGATCATTTTTCCTTGGTTGGTGGTTGGAAGTCAAACAACGTAAAGAAATGGGCTTGAGGACAGAGGGCTGAGAACAGTAAATAGATCAAACAAAAAGTAATGATTTTTGATTCTTCTAGAAAAATCTTTTTGGAATTTTTATTCTCAGTTAAAAGTATTAAAAAAATGGTACAGTCATCGGGACTGTCGGCAGAAGCGTTAGCTTCTTAAAAAAATATTATACATAACATCTCGAGAATATAGAAAATATAAATATATTTAAGGTCTCGAGAATATAAGAAAAATCAAATCAAACGCACGTGTTTTTACTTAATATAAACCGTATACCATTGAACTGTTGATGCTGGCAATATACATAATATACACAATATCATTACATGCGCGCGCGACGAGAACATGAGAAGAAGAAAAGTGGAGAGAAAAGTAAGAGATAGATAGAAGCATGCACGTTGTATGTACATACAGGCACAAAAGATACATACGCGAGCGAGCGACCAACTCAGTCGGAACCGGCAGAAGAAAGAAAGGAGAAGAGCTGAGAACTGGAGGGGGGGTCTATGTAATACTTCCCCTACTCGCATTACTTACGCTTCGTAAGCCTACTCGATGAAACCGAATCACTCCATGGTGACAAATACAAAGTGCACAACGCGGCATAAGAAGCTAACGCTTCAAAAGCATTATGATCGTGAAAAATGTATTTTAAAGTTTGGTAAGTCCCCTGAGTAGAAAAATGTATTTTAAAGTTTGGTAAGTCCCCTGAGTAGAAAAATGTATTTTAAAGTTTGGTAAGTCCCCTGAGTAGAAAAATGTATTTTAAAGTTTTGGTAAGTCCCCTGAGTAGAAAAATGTATTTTAAAGTTTTGGTAAGTCCCCTGAGTAGAAAAATGTATTTTAAAGTTTTGGTAAGTCCCCTGAGTAGAAAAATGTATTTTAAAGTTTTGGTAAGTCCCCTGAGTAGAAAAATGTATTTTAAAGTTTTGGTAAGTCCCCTGAGTAGAAAAAATCTTTCAGTTTTGACTTGAACGTCTGCCCGTTCTCTGGAGGTTAAATCAATGACCGACTTCCATGAAATTCAGCACGCAAGTCTGCAAATATTTCAGCAACTTCTTTTTTAAGCCCTTTTTTATCAATTTTTTCAAATTTTTAAGTCGACTCTAACGGTTTAGATCTTGCTCACGTGTACCAAACAAAATGATCTTTATACCTTAAAAAATGTTATTCAAAAGTTATCGAAAAAAAAAAATAATCAGTCTAATTTCTCAAAATCGTTAATCTGATTTTACTCAAATTTTGATCACATATAAATATAGATTTGTAGGAATAATGACTAAAGTCAATGTAGTAAGTTTGAAATAAAAGAAATGTACGGTTAAGTTTTTTTTTAAAAAAAAGGAAAAAGAAACTAAAAATAAATCTTACGTCGTCTGTTTTCCTAGTTGTTTACTCACAAAAGCAAGATTTCATTTATTTCAAATCTCTTACACTGACTTTTATATTATAGCGTATATTTAACTATTTATATTATAGCGTATATTTAACATAATTCGTTCTATGCGACCAAAATTTGAGCAAATCTCAGAATTAGGCACACTTTCATTTTTTTGGTCAGTTATTTCCGAACCAGATATTTTGTGCAAATAATGGAAAGTGAGAGCCTGTTTAATGTTTTTACACAATTTATTTTGTTAACATTTACAACACATGTTCTCGACAATCTCGCACGTCCTGTCACCATAAACAGCGCCTTTATCATGTCGGAAATAATTTATTTGTTTATTCACAAATATTTCATTTCCTACAATCAGATTCGACTGTTGCTATCAAATAATTGGATCTACATTTTGTATGTATTATACCGCGTCCAGCTGTTACAAGTATCTATTTGGGAGTGCAAGTAGCCTACTAGACCAATACACATTACTATGGGCCTTGATCTTCGTTTATTTAAATATTTAAATATAATATTTTTTAAAAAAGGTGGAACATTTATTAAAAACGCAATATATTTACTAATATTTTTTTAATACATAAAACCCCACTATGGATAAAATTTACAATAAGTCAAGTCTATGTTAAAAAATAGTTTGTTGACACTGCACGTAAATTTTTTTTTTAATAATTGAAAATAAAAGTTTTTCGATTATCTCGAAAGAAAGATTTATATTGCGAGAAGCTTCTTTCCGCATGACATGAAATACAGTAACTGAAACATATTTAAACTTTGAAATGTTTGAAGAGTTTAAAACGTCTAATACTTCAAAATCTTCACTTATTTCTTCCTTTTTCCATTAAGGATACCAGGAAACCTGTTTTTGATCCTTAGTTAAATTGAATAACCTGGATATTTGTTTAATACTGTTACGGTTTTTTCGGTTGATTTCTTCTGCGATTTTGCCTGGACATGATTTAAACTGCAGCATTATGATAGTATTAACTCCAAAGTAGGCATACTTGTGAAAGCCACATTCTTCTTTTCCAAGTTTTCAAATATTGATTCGACTTTTTTTTATATTAGAAGTTAGGTAGGCAATGACCTATTTGTCACCGTCTAGTGGTCTTTAGCTCACTTTATTTAGGTTTCAAAAGTTACAGATTCATTTTCAGGCCGTACAGTTGGCCAGAACCCTTTGGCGAGGCCGTCACAAAACACTGAAATCAACAATCTTGCTCTATCGCCTTGTCATTTTCTTAAGAATAATTCTGTTCGTACTTATTGTAAATGACATTGTCTGTCTTATCATCGGATTGCTCAACTACAAGTGCACGACGTTTTTACAAAACTGACCCAAATTTTCGTCGACACCTATAAAATTTCAGTAGAATCTTAACGACTGCCTAATTAACTTCAGTTAAATAATATATTTTCCCAAATGCGTCTTCGTGAAAGCGTGCCGCATTTATTTCTGCAACTATAAACTTCAAAACGACACCGATTTCACGCACCGCGGCTTCAAATTTCACCCATAAAATATGACCTAAAAGGATTACAAATGCGCTCCTTAACGACCCAGTAACTGCAGTCGGTTACCAACGCTACCATCTGGCCTGCTATGACCTTGACAAAGTCTAGCGAAACGATTTTATGTCCACTAATACGTTACTGATATGTCGCTCTTGTTAAATATGGGAGAAACAATATCGATCAGGTGGTTCGTTTTAAAACAGAGTTCCATGAACGGAATTAAAGAAATTAAACGTTTTTGTTTTACTCAGTATTAATCTTGCCTCTTCAATATAAGATCAGCTGTAATTTAAGTTTTAACGACGGCCAGCCATAACCGTATTTAATGACGTATTAAAAGTTTTGATTGTTACTCGTGAACCGTAATTTTCTTTTAAACACTTTCGTACTTTCATTTCGCCGGCTAATTTTCGTGTTCATAAAAACCGTTAAAATCAGTCCAATTTTAGGTTATTCGACTACTGTTCTAATCATGCGGTCGGTTTCTTTTTGACCTAGTTAAGCTTAAAGCAAATTACTGGTTTTTATTATCAATAAAAATACAGGGGTTCAGTTAGTAATGATAATTCATTGCCCTACCCACCCCCGGGGAAGTTTAAATTTTTATGCCTATATAATCTTGTATATAGTTCGTCAAAAAGTGTATTATATTAATTTGTAAACAATACATAGAGGGCCTAATAAATAATGTCAGACAAATGTAGAAGCCATAATGCTCACTCACTTTATGACTATACAGAAAGTATGGTGATTTTTACAAAATTGTGAGGTTTGGTTGGATATATTCGTTTTCAGTTCATGTGAATTTTAAAAAAATGGTTTTTACTTGGATATCCTGCCGTCAATGGACATCGACAACTATTAACTAAACAAATTGACTGATGTCGCTGGAATTTGGCATTACTGTGTCATGTATCAGGTTCAAACAATTGGACGAAATCTGTTCTAATGATGTTGATCAAATTCCGCTCAAATGATGCAGTTCTTAAGTTAATACATACAAAATGAACGCGCAAAACCATACAGGCAACTTTTTATAGATAAATCTTTTGCGAATTAAAATTTGATATTTTGATGTGAGTTATGAATTTGTTTACACGAAAAATTTGAGCAAAATCTGAAAAATCAGTTTTGCCTTTTTTTATTAATGTTGTTGTCGGTTGCTTTCGAACTAATTTTAAGTGGTTTGTGACGATCTGTGCCCCTTTACTGACCGAGCGAAGCGAAGTCTCAGTTTCAACTTAACCGTTCGGTATTTGGTTTGTATGTTTGTTACACAGTTTTAGCCAAACGCATTGACCGATTGTTTTAAAATTTGAAACGAAGATATGTTTTATGTAGCCTAAATGACTTATGTGTACCATTTTTTCCTATATACTTCCGTTTCAGGATGTATTTAACAAAAAATCTCTGATTTAACAAAAAATCTGGTGGTACTCAGATTTAATCAAACCCATAACCAATAATTTTGAAATTTGGTACGAACAAGGTACCTTGTATAAAGCACGAAAGACGTATGTGAAAGATCTTTTCCCATTCATTTTCGTTTCAAGATGGAGCGCTTTGATTCATCGTTGAGAGTGTAGTTGGTGGTTATTTCCTGTAATACTGGCTGAACGGCAAAACTTATTATAATTTTGACCGATTCATGGTTAAAGAGCATAAAATTTCTAATAAAGTCGGTCCAGTAACATTTTCGTATAGCCTATATTACGGTTACGAGTTAAATTGGCGGAAAACGTTACGAGCGCTGTCGTGGAGCGCTCTGTATATTATTTAAGCATACACTGCAAGGTCTAGTGTTCTTTGACCTACTAGTTTTAATTGGTATGAATTTATGTTGAGCCCACTCGAATTCTGCAGATCTGTTCGCAGAACGTCAAATATTGTTTGCAGTTTTGGCTCGAGTACGAGTACGGATGTCGTGAGTACGCCTCGTAACTGCGATCTGTCGGTCGAGTTTGGAAATAGCCTCCGCGCCAGCTCAAGGACACGACACCTTTTTGTTTGGTTTATGTGTGTGTGGACGAATATTATGAGGCAATAAGAAAAGCCATAAAACCAACTGAAAGAACCTAACCCAGAAAAACCGACAGCGGGTCGAGTCTAGACGGCCCCTTGCCCCCTTTTCAGATTGTTAGTCACACTCTTAAATAATTGATTTTCAAAACGTTCATGGACCGGTACATTGCTCGTCGGAAACAGTTCTCTTGTAAAACTTTCTCTACACATTCAGAATGTTATTCTTATCCCATTCTGAATTTTGATTTTCAGAATAGCTCATTGTCAAAGCCACAGAGGGTAAAAAAAGTTAATGCTTAAAAAAAAGTTAAATGCTCAAAATCTGATTTTTGCAAAAAAAAGATCAAGTATGAAAACTAAAAACAGTGTAGACTACCAAATAAAAGGAAGTTAAGATTCTTCAATAAATCGAAATAAAATCGTACACACACTGGCATACTCTCACTTGAGTTGCGAATCTTCGTATTATGACCAAAATGTAAATAAATTTTCTCATTTATTTATTTATGAGAAATAGTCTTATTGTGTTATGTCTTATTTTAGTTTAACGAACGTTTACATTCGTTTTGTGACGTTGTTACAAAATAACGTAATTCCATTTTAATAAATTAATTCCCATATGGCCAGATATTTTTTTTATAAATAGGACATATATCGACCTATTGCGTACCTATTGATTGACTATATTTCAGTAAACTTTGATAAAAATTATTAGAGCCGATTTTGATTAACTCCCATTTCAACAATGTTTTTTTACCAAAAGGATCTTTAAATACTTTTGATTGGAAAATTGAAAAATGGTTCCGAGTTTAGTGCAAATCTTGTCACAGGCATGACCACGATTTAATAAAAATCGTTAATGGAGAAAATATGAGGACCGATTTTACAAAATCAGCACGCCAAATTTTGATCAATCATATATTGCATATGTACTACGCTGACTCTAATTCGAGCAACAAAATTTGAAACAGGCCTCTAAGCAATTTTCGGTTTTAAAAAACTGGGAAAAGTGAAAACGAACCAACTGTTTGCTTATGAGATGTTTTTATATTTGTTTGGAAATCAACTGTTCGTTTATGTGATGTTGTTACATTTGTTTGGAAATTAACTTTTTGTTTAAATGTTGCATTTGCTTAGAAATCAACGTTTTTTTTATGTGATGTTGTTATTTTTATTTGGAACTAACTGTTCGTTTATGTGACGTTGTTACATTTGTTTGGGAAATAACTGTTCGTTTATGTGACTTTGTTACATTTGTTTGGAAATTAACTGTTTGTTTACGTGATGTTGTTACATTTGTTAGGAAATCACCTGTCGTTTATATGACGTTGTTACATTTGTTTGGAATCAACTGTTCTTTTATGTGACGTTTTTACTTTTATTTTGAACTAACTGTTCGTTTATGTGACGTTACTACATTTGTTTGGAAATTAACTGTTCTTTTCTGTAAAGTTACATTTATTTAGAAATTAACTGTTTGATTACGTGACGTTGTTGCATTTGTTTAGAAACAAACTGTTCGTTTACGTGACGATGTCTTATTTGTGTAGAAATTAACTGTTCTTTTCTGTAAAGTTACATTTATTTGAAAATTAACTGTTTAATTACGTGACGTTGTTTCATTTGTATAGAAATTAACTGTTAGTTTACATAACGATGTCACATTTGTTTAGAAATTAACTGTTAGTTTACGTGACGATGTCTCATTTGTGTAGAAATAACATAAAATTTGTTATATAGATTACAAATGTAATCTACATAAATGCAAATGTATATAAACTGTTAGTTTACATAACGATGTCACATTTGTTTAGAAATTAACTTTTAGTTTACGTGACGATGTCTTATTTGTGTATAAATTAACTTTTAGTTTACGTGACGATGTCTCATTTGTGTAGAAATTAACTGTTAGTTTACGTGACGATGTCTCATTTGTGTAGAAATTAACTGTTAGTTTACGTGACGATGTCTCATTTGTGTAGAAATTAACTATTAGTTTACATAACGATGTCACATTTGTTTAGAAATTAACTGTTAGTTTACGTGACGATGTCTCATTTGTGTAGAAATTAACTGTTAGTTTACGTGACGATGTCTCATTTGTGTAGAAATAACATAAAATTTGTTATATAGATTACAAATGTAATCTACATAAATGCAAATGTATATAAACTGTTAGTTTACATAACGATGTCACATTTGTTTAGAAATTAATTTTTAGTTTACGTGACGATGTCTTATTTGTGTATAAATTAACTTTTAGTTTACGTGACGATGTCTCATTTGTGTAGAAATTAACTGTTAGTTTACGTGACGATGTCTCATTTGTGTAGAAATTAACTGTTAGTTTACGTGACGATGTCTCATTTGTGTAGAAATTAACTGTTAGTTTACGTGACAATCTCGCATTTGCTTAGAAATTAACTGTTAGTTTACGTGACGATGTCTCATTTGTGTAGAAATTAACTATTACTTTACATAACGATGTCACATTTGTTTAGAAATTAACTGTTAGTTTACGTGACGATGTCTCATTTGTGTAGAAATTAACTGTTAGTTTACATAACTATGTCACATTTGTTTAGAAATTAACTGTTAGTTTACGTGACGATGTCTCATTTGTGTAGAAATTAACTGTTAGTTTACGTGACCATGTCTCATTTGTGTAGAAATTAACTGTTGTTTAAGTGACGATGTCTCATTTGTTTAGAAATTAAGTTAGTTTACGTGACGATGTCTCATTTGTGTAGAAATTAACTGTTCGTTTACGTGACAATCTCGCATTTGCTTAGAAATTAACTGTTAGTTTACATGACGATCTCAAACTTGCTTAGAAATTAACTGTTCGTTTACGTGACGTTGTTACATTTGTTTTAGCATCACGTTAACGAAGATGCTGCGTGCACAATTATTTACTTAAATAATTTTATTGTAGTATAAAAATAATAACGTAAGAAATTTTTGTGTAGGCGGAAAAAAGTAGCCCAGTCAGAAAGTGCGACGACATAGCTTTCCAAGAAGTGACTGCTTGAGTGCCAGGTTTGTGTGCCAGGTAAGTCTTAAGTCAAGTTCAATAGCATTGGCAGTAAAATTAGACAAGTTAATCGCAAAGATCTGCCAATACTACAAGCTTACTACAGGATTCTAATTTTAAAGAATTAATACCCTGTACGCGTTTAGTGATGACGAGATCATCTCGAATTTGAAATTCGTTGATCAGTTCAATTTTGGAGAACACTTCTGTAAGGCAGAACGTGTTTGTCTGCAGGGATTTGGCTTTGCTTTTGTTACAGATGTCATTAATATCAAAATGAAATATATGTTCTGCGAAATTATATTTTGTAGTTTTACTATTGAAATTCGATCTTGAAAATTTTATGTCGATATATTCGTCCTCGAGTTTCAAAAAGCCGCCTCGGTGGTCTAGTTAATACTGGGCTTTTACTCCGAGGATCCGGGTTCGATTCCCGGCCAGGGCTTGGCATTTTCATACGCTATAAATCATCCCATCGTCTGCATTAGCCCAAATGTGTACAATAGTTGGACGTTAAACACAAAAAAAAACAACAACAAATCGAGTTTCAAATAGTCATAGGCCTATATCTGTACACATGGCTGGAATAGAGACTAAACTGATTGACCATATATCGGGTTTAATTTTTTAATGATTTTTGAGGTTCTTTTTTGTCAAAAAAAACAACTAAAAATAGATTTGTTTAAAATCAGATTTTGAAAAAAATATTTATTTGACACCGTTTTTAGTTTAAAAAATTTTTTATTCTGGTTTTTTTTAATCAGATTTTGATCACATTTTTCATAACTGTAGTTTTTTATGTCCATTTTTGGTAAAAAAAGAACATGGAAACTTCGGATTTTCTAAAAATCAGCTCGGACTATTTAGTTCAGATTTTCTTCAAATATAAAAATAGTGTACCAAAAAAACTTATGTGTGAACAAAACTGTTCCAGTTTCTAAAAATCGGTTCATATTTTGCTCAAGTTTTGAACTTATAGATTCACAATTCAGTGAAATGAAACAAATTTATAGTTCGGGAAAAAATGAAAAGATGCCAAAAATATAATCTTTCATTTTAAATTTGACGTAATCATTAGTCATATTTGGCCGAAATCTGAATAACCGTTTTTTGATAAATTAGTCGGATTATCCGGTCGTCTTCAGGGTAAATAACTGAATGTGAGACAGTTTGTGTATTTGACGTGTTTAGCGCTATTTATCTGCGTATTGCTCCTCCAATGTCCAAGCAGGCTATACCGGGTCCTTACACACTGTTTTAACACATTTATCCTGTTGCATTCTTAAATAAAGTAAATACCATTCAAAAACTAAAGTTCTAAGGTTTATTTATCATGTTTTAGATTTATGAAATTTGTATATAAATTGTTACAATAAATTCATAAACAAATACACTAATTTCTAGTGCTTACTTTGCTAGTAAACTGTTGTCTGTTTTCAAACTAACATTTGACCAAGTAAATAACTCAATAGAATTGTGGTTGGTATCGTTTGAAAGATTGAACCTTTATCTTTATTTTGAAGATTTCCATCTACAAGATATAGTTCTGTATCTATAATTTTTCAAACTATGGTCTACACATGAAGTAAGAAACGACGAATTTACAAAGGTCCAAGGAATTTATGATTTCTAATGTGTTTCTTGTCATAGATAAACTTATTTTCTTCAGAATGGTGGAGTAAAAGCTACACTACTAAATAATATATTGGTTATAGACAAAATTCAAAGGCTAAGTCTTCTATTTTGTAATGACAAAATAATAATAATAATAATAATAATAATAATAATAAATAATAATAATAATAATAATAATAATGTTCGTCATTTTTCGACTGAAGAAGCATCACTCCGCCATTGTTTGGCGTGCTTGAAAATAACCGTTAGTTGTCATAGTTTTGATATTTATGTTATTGTTTTTTAGTGTTTGTAATTGTTTAAATATTTGTTATAAGACTATAACAAATTTAGATTGTGAAATAAAAATTAGTTTTTTGTTATAAATATATGTGATAAAAGTGATAAACGGCTAAACTAAAAAAATTGTAGGTTATGTTTACTGCGAAAAAATCCATTTTTCGAAATTTTATTTTTTTATAAGTGAAATGTGTTAGTTTTTATATATGTTATTATTCAGTGGTTCGTTTTCTTCAAACAAATATACAAAATATGTGTATTTGTTTCAGTTTACACTGTTTTACACAACTGAATGTTCGTAGGTGATTTTCAGAAATTTGTACAGAGTCGTTTTGTGTGTCTAACATAAAAACTTATAAAAATGTACTTTGTACATGCCATTTTATTTGCAAATACTTTTGCAATCTTTTGTTTATTTTGAAAAAATCGCAAAGCAATTATTTTTATTTTTATGGGGTTCAAAGTTCAAAGTTTTAATCCACGAACAGAGTTTTCCTATTCCAAAGGTAATTACTGTCTTCAATTTTTTTTTGTTTTTTACAGTCAGTGAATTCTATAGTTCTTTCTGAAAAAGTGATGTACAACACTTTAGGATTAAAACATAAATTATATATATGTATATATTTTTATTATATTAAAATTTCAAACATAAGCATGCAACACCATGCAGTACCAGGAAAACTGCTAGAAGTTTAGTGTAAAGTTGTGGGCCTAATATTTAGGCACGTTTTATTATTAAAATTATTTCGTTCATAGAGAGAAATTTCATTGAATATCAGCGTACGTAATTTCCCAGGTAACAGTGAAATTTTTTTAAATTTAAAGAAATTATTTATACTCTAAAGGAGCCGTTAAAGTTTCAAAAATTGCGAATAATTTGTCAACCGTTAAACGAACCTTTAAGCCATTGCCAAAGCTATTGCCCGTGCTAAGGACCTTTAGGACATGTAACAATTACTTTACAGCCTTCGACCGTTGGACCCTCTTTACTTTTGGCAGTTCTCGGAACTCTTACAATACACAGATCTGGTTTATTTGAAATCCTTTATAATCTTCCTTCAGTAGGTAACCTACTTAGGCTGATGAGGTGAAAATTGCAATAGAATATGATTGCTTAGTTTGCAGTGGTTAACTGTGAAATAAGGTAGGGTTTAAGAACAAAGATGAATTTTGTCAAAAGTAAAATGTATGAATACGTTTACATAGGTACAGTCACCAAAAAATGTAAGCCCTTACATACAGGCTACTGATAACTATAAAAGTAAATGTTGTAACGCATTACACAAACCTTATCACGTTAAGTTATTACCGTAGAAATTTCGTTCTGAAACTACCGGGAAAAATCCGTTAACATACATTTTCAAATTAGTTCATTAGTTTCGCTCGAATTTTGCTGATTTACGAAGATTCATAATTCAACCAAGCAAATTAAAAAAAAATAAATAAATAAATTTACTTTTCGAGAAAAAAACGAAAAAGCCAAAACCAGACAGCGGCTCGCTCCAAACAGTAAATTTTCAGATTTGCTACACATACTTGACTTTGGTCCATCATGTATGAGTAAAATTTGATTACTGGTTTTGATAAATTAGGTCGATTTTCCAGATTTTGGATAGGCTAGCTCCCCAAACAAACATTTTGTTGATATAAAGTTAAATATACAGGGCAATTGTCTCATCGGTTCAATAAATATTGACAAATTACGAGGTTAAAATACGATTTACAAAGTGTAAGATAAAAAAAAACATTAAATGACCACCACTTATTGACACAACCCAACATTGATTTAACTGGGTAATAAACAATGCCGGATCCAAAAGCGCTGGGGGGGTCTACGGAACGTCCCCCCGCCTTAGGAACTGGAAACAATTTCAAGAAATATGAATTTATTGGTTACGTAATTAAGTAAAATTAAAATGCAATCTATTGGCATAATTTTACTCTTTGTATTAAAATGGGGGTTTTCTGAATTTTGCATGCACACGTACAGCGGGACAGGTTAAAGATTTGTTTACACATGAAGAAAAGGGGAACAGGAATAAGTACGCGCACACAGGTTAGTCAGGAGCGGACGAGTGGACACGGTGGACATTAGTGTGAACAGAGAAATAGCAGACAAAATCGACCCAAATAAAACTGTTGATGAAGTTGAAAAAATAAAGTTAGGTTTCGTTATTTGAAATGAATTATCGATTAAAACAATGAAATTAGTAAAAATGTTATGGAATATATTTTCATTTTTGTCTTTTATAATTTTGTTTTATATTTAATTTTATATATTCCATGTAACAGGGACTCTCCAAAGTAATATGTAGGCTACTACAATTAATTATACTTTTTTCTAGATTTTATCATAAAGATTAAATTTATTACCCTGAAGTAGAACTAGTTTAAGTAGATCAAAAATGTACTTAGGCCATATGGAATTATTGCATGTGTGCATGAACTATCGGAAATTATAATAATATTTTATGAGATACCGGGTTTATCCTTGAGTCAGCCCCCCCACCCAATTAAACTAGCTGGGTCTACCAACACCTAAACTATTACTGAAATTACTTTCACTTATCGAATGTTTATTCGTGATCCAATTCCATATTAATACTTTTTTTAATTCTTTTCTTAAAGTCAGCAAGACAGCTTCGAACTTCGGTTATTTTACTTTGGAATATAGTTTGACACTTATTTTTGTACTGTGTGATGTGAATTATGTAAATGTTTAAAAATTTTAAAGTTATTATGTTTATAAATTTACAAAGTTATGAGGCTATGGTAAGCATAACAAAACACAATGCCAAATGATGTTTAGCTATTCTTATATACTGTTAACAGCTGATTCAGCCCAGCCTATATTGACCTATAAAACCTATTGAGGTTAATAAACAAAACCTAATGACATTAGGTTAATAGACCATCAATGACTTCATTGTTTAATTCTGCAATTTTCCTATAAGCTGCTCTAAATATTTCTATTTTAATGCATTGAACTTTTTAAACTTTTAACTTAGAAGTGTTACTTGAATACAACATGACACGTAGCTGTTATTTCAGTAGCTATACTGAAATTCATTTCAGTAGCTGTATTTTTCTACCTTTAAATCCAAAATTTGTAAATATTCATAATCAGGTCAGCGTAGCAAATTTAAAATAAAATAAATAGGCTTGAAAGAAAATTAACAAAAAAAAAATACGATCCAAACTTCCTACTTATTTATTTTTTATTTTTTATTACTGATTTTAGTTAGGTATCCAGAAATATTCCCAAAATTTGAACAAAATCTGATAAAGCGATTTTTTGAAATCATCAGGACGATTTATCGGTTTTAAATAGATAACTTCTGAAACAGACTTTTAAAGTAAATAATTTAATTTGAGAAAGTTTGTGTTATGCTTTGCACTATTTATTAATTTGGCAGTTAAAATATTTTAATTAAATTTCTTCCCCCCAAAAATATATTTTTTTAACTTTAAAATTAAATGTAATAAAAAAGTACACGTGTTGAACTTGGAGAGCTAACGACAAAGCGAAGCCTTTGTTAACGATATCTTTGCTGAATATATAATTGGTTTGAAGATATATTTATAAATATCTTGCTTTGTTTAATAAATAAATACGTAAATCTAGCTTAGATATTATTTATTGTAGAAATAGCAAAAAGTCAGTCTTATATTAATTCATAACTATCAGCTGACTTCCTTGAACAGCTGATAGGCTATGATGCGTTTGGGGTAATGTTGCTAATAACTAGCAATATTAACAACAATTATTATAAACGTTTATATTAATTTCGAATGTATTATTAAAGGTTACAACGTGCACGTGTTCTTCAGTTAAGGGAAAATACCAAAACCAAAGCAACACAACGTTTTCATATAATACGCGTGTGGTGTTATCGAAAAGAAGGAAGAAAAAGAAAGAGACAGAAACAGAGAGACGAAATTCGTTTGTTCGTACTTTCCATATTTCATTTACATTCCGTTCGGCAAACTTTTTTTCAATTCATTCCTCTCGCCAAAGCTAACATTAAAAGCTTCGCTTCAATTAATAAATTTAACCGTACACTATTACTTTACGTATACATATATCAGGGTTAATATTTTTCTTATGCGGTTTATTAATTAAGTGAAACAACTTTTATAACTATTATTTGAGTGTAGCAGTTTGTATTCGTTTCAAAAAATGTGATTTTATAACCAGCTGTTCTTGTGTAACTCGAGACAGCTGATTTTTGTATGAACAGCTGTTACGATGATAACTATTTCAAACCGTATTTTAAAATACAATTATTTCATATTATATTTTTATGTTATATTTATCAAGCAAAAGGAAAACTTTGTTACGTATCGTACAATTGAAATACTTGATATTTTTAACGGTTTTCTTTTCTTTGAGTTGTTTCGAGACTTTTATTTCATCATCAGATGTACTGCTGAGCTGTACTTATTGAAATCGGCAAAAAATTAAAATAAATAATAGCGGCACTCAGATGTCTCGCTGACGTGATAGGAGCGAATTTCCAAAAGTATTTTCCTTTGTAACCCTTTTTTAAAATACTGATTTCACTATTACAATCAGCATTAAACTCTGACCATATTATCAGCATAACTTTTAAATTACATTGAAAATACAAATACTGAACCTCAGTCAAATTGATTATCTTAATTGCAACGGACTTTGCAAACTCAAAATGCTAATTTATGCAGATTTTAAAGCTGATTACAACGGTGAAAACATATTTTCAAAACAATTTAAGACAACAGAGTTATGAATTTTTAAAGATGTGAAATGGCCAACATTTTGGAACAGTTGAACAAATTTTGCTGGTTAACAAACTTGTCCAAGCTATTTCTATAATCGATTTTTTGAAGCTAAGCTTTTTACTGTTAGCCTTGGCAAGAGGAATAAATAGAAAAAAAGTCTGCCGAACGGTAAAATGTAACGGCAATATGGAAGGAACGAGGAAAAACGAATTTCGTCTCTCTATTTCTGTCTCTTTCTTTTTCTCCTTCATTTTCGATAACTGTACACGTGTGCAACATGAATACGTTGTGTTACTTTGGTTTCAGTATTTTTCCTTAGTTTAAGAATACGTGCACGTTGTAACCGTTTATAATACATACGAAATTAATATAAACGATTAGAATAATTGTTGTTGATATTGCTAGTTTTTAACAACATAAACTGAAACTTATTATAGCCTATCAGCTGGTCATTACGAATTAATAAAAAACAACTGATCTATTTCCAAATTTAGTTCAGTTTAGTTTATTTAATTCATTTCCAAATTAGTTCAGAAAATTTTAAAATAGTAAAATATCATAAAATATACTAATGTAATAAATATACTAGTAAAATAGTAAAATATAAGGGATGAAAACATCAAACAGATGATTTGAGCGAGCTGCGAGCAACTAAGGGTAAAATGAATAATGCACAACATGATTAGGGGTGCTAGAGGGTTGCTTCGAATACCAAGTGTTACACGGGAAACACCTGCCTGACAATATATTAAAATTAAAATATTCTGCTTTCAACTTTTTATTGAATAATTTCCTTCACTGTATGGCATTTCTAAAAGATACGTTTAATTTCTGTACAGTTTACAGGGTGCTACACAGGGTTCTTCCCCCCTTCCTTACTATTGTATCAACTGATACAACTAGGACATTTGAAGTTACGATATTTTAGTAGACCTGCTTTTGAATTTGCCGGTTCCTTAAAAGTTAAGTATGTCTTTACTGAAAATGTACATATAAATCCCAAGTTATGCTTTATCCGAACGATCACGACTTTATATACAGCCTACTTCATATATACATATATACTTCATATATACAGCCTACTTCATATAGTGAAAAACGAAGAGTCAGCAGCTATACGTAGAAAAGAAAAAATATATGAAAATAAGAAAATGTTGATATGGAGCTATTTTGAATATCTCGTACCACAATGTCGAACTATTTCCTGATTTTCACATTTTATTTAAATTTAAACTAATCGATGCAGCCTCTATGACAATCTTCAGAGCATCATGGCCCACTCTTAAAAATCAAGCTCTTTTAATTTACATGAATAATTACACTTTCCGAGACATCCTTGCAAATAATTCAGCCTTTTACGTTTATCTCGTTCTTTCATTAGGAAAAAAACTAAAGAGCTTTCATTAGCCGAGGCGCTGAGCTTTTCATTTCCCCTTTCATGTTTATAATAAGAAAACCCGAAACGAGAAAATGCTTTTATGATGTTTATTAAAATAAATAAACATTTCTCAAAGGCATAACTTAATCAGAGAAGAGAAAATCTCGGCTTTTACAAGTTTGAAAATGTATACAAAGATATAGCTGGCATGACTGCGGGCGAAATGGCAGTTTGTTTAACGTCAGTTGCAAATATTGAATCAATCAAACGGCAAAAACAGTCTTCTTTTGTGAAAATGAGCAATTGGGCGGCCATTCCAGTATTGTTTACACAGCGGTCCATGTGGTGCAACTAAAACACCTTCTATCGTTACATTCTAATATTCGCAATTTTTTCATGGTTTTATCAAAAAAGTAGCACAAAAAATTCCTTAAAAATCAAGGTTAATTTGATAAAAAAATAATAAATTTCAAAAATTTATATTTTGATTTGAACGCTGATTTTGATAGTGAAATAAGTTGTTTAACTTTTGAAGATAAATATGTTTTCTAAAAAGATTTCGAATAGCTGATGTTTTGAAACGATCTAATGGACTTGGCTGAGTAAAAAACATCAAATTTACCAAAATCATTGTTTATTCAGAGTTTAATTTTCACGTATCACCACCTTGAGTAATGTAAGGTTGTAATAACATTTATTAAAACAATTAGCCTATATCCTCTAAAAATAAATTCATATTTTTTTATTTAAAATTTTAAATGTTACGTCTAGTGGAGTTTAATTAAAGTTTTTTTATTGTAATTTAATTGGTTTTTTCAGCTTTTAATGTTACACCAACAGCCGTTCCTGGAATTCAGTTCTGGGAAAATCTGAAGTAAAAATCCACTGCCTTTACATAAACATATTTTAATGAGAGACAAAGCATAGCCTACTGAAGAGCAAATTGTAGTATATTAAAGTCAGTAAGAAGTACTTGTGCTAAATTACAGAGCAAGGACCCAAAGTCTCACGCGAACGTCAAGGCCTACTAAATAATGCATGCCAATGCAATGATAACAGCTTCCCAGAACTTTATTTTGTTAGTGGCTGCAAGGACCTCGGCCTGTTAAATTTTAACGTTATTATTTGATATTAATAATATTCAATATATCAAATATTTCAATTATTTTTAACGAACATTAAAACTGGTTCCAGAGGTCATAATCATGATGCTCCTTCGTAACTGTTAACATGATGACACCATATTGCTGCAATAGCTTATTTTCCAAATGAAATTCCCTATTACATAGCATTTATGACGTTGCCAAAAACCTGTTTGCTCACAAGTAACCAAATCTAGAAGTTAGGGCTTCTAAGAGGGATAGTAGTGAATCCATTACTTGAGCAAGGGGAGTGCGGAGCAACCATTCATTGGTGCAGGTTGGGTCGTACAAACTTTCTCAAGTATTGCTATCAACTCCAACACGTGGTATTGTACAGTCAAAGAGGATGCTTGCAGGTCCAACTCGTTCCCTCACAGGCGAGGTCCTCAGACTGAACAGAACGGATCTGCGTAGAGTGATGGAGTTGCTGACGGGTCACTGGACATTCCACAGTCACCTACACAAAATGGGTTTTTAATATGGCAAAGGTTATGTGTAGTAAATGTCGTACAGTTGAGGAAACAGCTCAGCACGTACTCTTAGACTGTCCAGCTTTGGACAAGGGATTTGAATCCCTAGGATTGAATCCTCTGAATGCCTAGGCGGGCGGCAGACGATGGAACAGAGAAATATCATCTGAAGTATCTCATGGTTTTCTAAAGACCTGAGGTTGGGGAAAGTTGAATCTGTGAACGAGGGTGCATAATAAGCTACATAGCTGAGTGGCAAAACCAGGATCTGCCCCTGGTACATCAAAGTCTCGGCCCTCGAGTAGAAAAAAACATCTGAACTTAAACATCTGCCCTCTAGTAGCGTATGTCCTCCATCATATAAGCTCCTGGATTTATCCCCAGGCAGGGTTTAACCTAATAACGAAAGTTAAAGAGGATCTACAGTAGAAAGCTAATTCTTTTTGAAGTGATTAGAAAATTAAAGGAATTTCAACGCACCAGTCACATGTCCCTCTGCAAAAAGTTGTAAAGCAAGCTTATATCAAGAATAAAACTAAAACAATAATACATTTTTAAGTTACGAATCTTATGATCCAAAATTTGATGAACCGATTTTGAGAGAATAGTTCAATTTTTGTCGATAGCTTTCACCGGAGATTTAGCGATCCATACGATTTGTTCGAGTTACTTAAGCAAACTTGTTCAATCTCTACGTAAGAGCACACTACATAGGATAGTTTATGCATGTACAGACGAAGAGATATCTAAGTAAAACGACGTTTTTGTTCTCAGTTGTTTGATAAATCCATTAATAATCTCAAGATTAAAGTTGTACTTAAGTACTTCATATACAGTGAAAAAGCAAAAGAATGCAATAACTTTGTCTCCCCCTCCCCCATTACGCTCGGTATAACGAGAAGCGTCTAACTTCGCGTCTTTTAGACCCTACTTATTCGTCATTTAATACGTCGCGTGACAATTGTGGTAGATCTAGATTGTCTTGCCACTGGTTTATCTGAAACAGTTTTGCAAGCGTTACGTACAAGGGAGAGCGGAAACAAGACAAAGAGGCTACCGTCTTACACGAAGCATGAAACCAGACTTCCAGAGTAGCATCTCTGCATCTGATAAACGCAATAAACTTCATCACGATTTAGTGTCAGTCTTGTATGGTGCCTATACAAGGCTGAACACAAAACCACTTTACATAAGAATTAATCTTTCCGAAGACACAAAGTTTTATAAAAACGAATTAAACTGATACCAACGCTGATGGTGGAAAACACAGGAAAAAGAGTACTTTTTAGTGAATGCGGAGGTCAGTAACACAAGTGTAACAAATTTTTTCCTGTGGCGAATATTTGAGAAAAAACTCGTCGATACATATCCAAGAAACATGATGTCTGAACAGACGTTACACGGAAAGGGCTACCAGAGTTGGGCTATATACTCTATGCATTTCTTGTCGGACACTCACGATACACTTTAAAGTAAGTCTAACCTCCTGGACAACTATATCCTTAAACGAAATCACACGGCTGCCATTTCTATAAGGCAAGGCGCATCCTTTGAAGGATATATTTCGAAAAACGTCAAAGAACAACCAATTCCGTTGGAAGTTAGAATAACCTCGCAACAACCTTTTAGAAAAAACAAGAGAGATGATCGATTTGAGAAAGAGGAAAGACAAACTGCATTTCTCAAGGATGAACTAAAACATTGAAGGGACAAAAAGAGGAAAAATATTCGGCAAAATATTGAGAAGTCGTGGAAAATTAAGAAGGAACAGTAGTCTACTTGCAGAACACAAGTAGTTGCTAGAGGCAGAATGTCAAATAAAGTCAAACAAAAGTTGATTTTAAACACGCAAAGTTGATATTTTTACCACTTTGCTAATCTAATGCTTAGATTATAGTGTGATGGAACTCAAAATTTTTTTATTATTTCTATTTTGTTTGTGATAGGAATCACCTTACTGGAACTGTTACCCATTTTAAGAACACATTGTAGTGGATAGCGTAAGGCAACTCGAGGACCGGGTTCTAACACTTGTCTTAGAAAATGTGCAACGAAGTGTGCACAATAGTCGGACGTTAAAAAAAAAAAAATTAAGAAGGCAACTCTACCTCTAACTTTGTCTTACAAAATGTAACGAAATGTCAGCCAAAAAAAAAAAAATTAAATACAGCCAACGCCTCCAAAAATGTCCGATATTTGTATTTACGTAGAACGGCTGATTAAAGTTTATACATTCTACGTAACACAAGCTACCACAATTAGATTTTATTTGTTGACCAATTGATATTAAATAAAATATTTAGAAGCACGGAGACAATGCAAAAGCTATTTTGATGCGTCCTGGTGACAGCTCAAAATGAAAATGTC